>CM060248.1:105708754-106308754 GCA_030684275.1 Acipenser oxyrinchus oxyrinchus
ATAGAGGTGTGTCATTAGTAATGTGCTAAGTAGCCACATCATTCTATCGAAGCTCTATCAAAGAAATAGAGTTTATGTCAGGTTGCATAAATAGTCTTGAGCTTTGCGAATGTGAGCTTTAATACTGAAAAAAAAGAAGTGGAATGTTCTGCTTTCCTAGTATAATATAGTCATACATATTGTCAGCATAAGCAGTCTGCCATAAGAAGTGTTTCCTGCCTCTACAAGAAGTCAGGTCTGTTGTTCAGTTGTCAATGAGGGATGAAGTCACAACACATGAGTAAGTTGCTTTGCTATAAATCCCACAGTACTTGCATAGTACTTTCCAAGGCATGTTTGCCAGTGACTCACACACTCACATATATACTGCCTGTGAGGCTGTTTGAAACCAGTATGCTGTACTGAAAACCAACTGAAAACAAAAGACATGATTTGTAAGACACTAAATGAAAGTGCATCTCAAGAGAAACATGTGATGCTTTTAATGTAGGCTACTATAGCAGGCATGAGCACTCTTGCTACATTGTTCCTTTACTGAAACATTTAACTGACCGTTATCCCTAGCATACAAATTGACTAGTTTCTGAAATAAATCAATAAACCAATATACTAACGAATAGGGGGTCCAAATAACACAGCATCCAGGGCCTTGAGATTTAGTTTCTGCTTGTGGCGCTGATCCACGATTTTCAACTGGGACGTCATAAACGCAGGTTCATTAGCAGCGATCCTATAACAACAAACAAAATCAATGAACACACACAAAACCCTTTCATTTCTCCTACTTGGAATGTACTGCAGGCTTGCTGCAAGTGTGTAGAACTTCATCAGGAGTTTCTAAAAGCAATAGCCTATCTTGCCTTTAAACCAGGCGTGTAGTATAGAGACAATTTGAAGCTAGAATAAAATAATTAAAAAACATAAAACTACTCAGTAAAATAACTGGTTCTGCAGCAGATTTTTTTTGTTACATTTTTCTATTCTGAAAATTACTTTTGCAAATGCCTCATAATAGAGTTAATGCTTGTTTTTATTATGTTTTGATAATATTTTACATTGTCAATAAATAATGAGCAACATGTGGCTGATGTATGTTTCCAATTGCATTCAATAAATAAAGGAATATTGGTTGTCCAATTTTCAAGATATAAAATAGCAGAATTGAGCATTTTTCCCTGGGACACACCTCTTTACAAACAGCACTCTTCAAACCAGGTAAATATTTGACATTTCTAATGTTTAAATAAAGACTTTCTATAAAAACAGCACATACTGCTGGTTCTATAAAAACAACACATACTGCTAGTTCTGTCTTTCCCTGCAACATAAAGATCTACTGAGTCGAAAATAAGAACAATACAACTATCACTGGTTCAGTTTCTTGAAACATTGAAAAATACCAGAGGAAACCACATTGATCCTTTGAAGGGATAGCAAACAATTCCTCAAACAAGAAAAGTCTAGGATAACATTTTAGTTACAAATAGTAAGCTGTGAGATCATGCAAATCAGAACAAATATATAAAATCAAGGACACACAAAAGGCTACATATATATATATATATATATATATATGTCAATTGTGTCAAGGTGACAATGTTCAAACCCTACTCAAGCGAGTCATTTTCCATTGCTTTTCTTTTAACAGACCACATTTTTGCCTAAACATAAGAGAATTCTACTGTACATACTTTTAATGTTTACTATAATGTTTACTACTGGAAGAAAACTATATGTGGGGTTCCTTAGAGTAATTTAAATAACTGTTTGGAATTCAATATTATTTTTGATAATATTAGTGTGTTTGATTCAGTTTATAACTCATTTATTTCTTCTGTAAGCTTTTGTAGCACTATGTTGATTTCTTTCATCACCAGCAGTCGGCAGTGTTGAGTCAAGGTATATGTCATTTTTCACAATATTCATTCACTTTAGTAAAACCAAACTGAGTGAGAAACCTAGAGGAAGCTTTTCTGACAGTGATACAGTAGCTGCAACATTTTTATAAAGAGTTTCACAAGTTAATCCTCTGCTACGGCTGTAAACACAAAATCAGAGTTAAAGTATAAAAAAAGACCAACATCCTTTGTAATTTCACATAAAAATTTAAGTGATACTAGGTTTCCGAGTGGCTCACTTGGTAAAAATGCACGGTCGCGTGGTGTGCAGGGTGAGTCATACAGTCAGGGGAGCACAGGTTCGCGTCCTGGCTGTGTGGTGTGCAGGGTGAGGCACAGGTTCGCGTCCTGGCTGTGTGGTGTGCAGGGTGAGTCATACAGTCAGGGGAGGGCTGGTTCACGTCCTGGCTGTGTGGTGTGCAGGGTGAGTCATACAGTCAGGGGAGCACAGGTTTTCGTCCTGGCTGTGTGGTGTGCAGGGTGAGGCACAGGTTCGCGTCCTGGCTGTGTGGTGTGCAGGGTGAGTCATACAGTCAGGGGAGCACAGGTTTTCGTCCTGGCTGTGTGGTGTGCAGGGTGAGGCACAGGTTCGCGTCCTGGCTGTGTGGTGTGCAGGGTGAGTCATACAGTCAGGGGAGCGCAGGTTCACGTCCTGGCTGTGTGGTGTGCAGAGTGAGTCATACAGTCAGGGGAGCACAGGTTCGCGTCCTGGCTGTGTGGTGTGCAGGGTGAGGCACAGGTTCGCGTCCTGGCTGTGTGGTGTGCAGGGTGAGTCATACAGTCAGGGGAGCGCAGGTTCACGTCCTGGCTGTGTGGTGTGCAGGGCGAGTCATACAGTCAGGGGAGCACAGGTTCGCGTCCTGGCTGTGCGAAGTTGCCGGTCTTCGCTGGGGATTCTGGAGGGAGCGCTCCTGTGGGTCAGGAAGAAATTACCAGCAGAGACCGATTCTCCTCATCGCACTATAGCAGACCCTGCTGGTCAGGCGCCTAGTGAGCTCAGGAGGACACCTACAGGTCTAGCCTTTGTCTTCCAGAGGCTGGTAACTCGCGGATTCTCGTTCCGGGGTGTAAAAGAGAGGAAACTGGCATGGACGTGGGATCGGAGGATGCCCACTGAACCTTCAGTTCTCCTGAGCTGTGTAGGAATTTGCTGCAGTAATTGGGGAGAAAAATTGGGGGTAAAATAATTTTGAAGTACATGTTAGAATTTTATTGGACTCATATTACTCAAACTAACTTAGAAAATAAAATTAGATTGTTTTCAAATAGTCACAAATGCATAATACATCAAGGTAAGCTCCCATTATGCTGTGGAAACGGTCTTACTTGTGTTTGTGTGTTTAGTGTAAGATGAGCTAGGCTTTGTTCTACCAAAGTGACTCACCGTGGCAGGGTGTTACCATTGACTTTATAATCTCTAAAATTCATCTCGTACTGAGGCAGCTCAACGAAGTCAACCACCCACTGCACTGTGTCTTCCAATGTCCAGTTGTGTACTGTAAGAAAAAGGGGCACATTTGTTCTTATTCAGTCAAATAAGTTATTTTTCCTTTTTACACTAAAAAGAAAATGAGCAAACATTGTAAACTTTGATTAGTTTGACTGTGATACCCCACCTCCCTTTTTTATGGCTCCTTCTGTGAAACTTTCTTCCCCAACTACAGTTAATCATAACAGGTTTGTACAAAATAAACCAAATGATATTAATTTACATATATTATTTATATTTCTGGTATAAATAAGTTCTGTCATCGCTTCACATCTTTGGGAGGGTATTTGGGTGAACGTCACTTATTAGATAAATATCTCATCTAATAGCCTGGAATCAACTTTCCTACTGTACTCTGTTCAACCTTTTCACTGTATTCCCTGAACTACAGTACCAAAGCCTGACTGCTGCTGGAAACCTTCGGTCCTTGAGTACAGTAAAGCAATCAGTTTGGAAAGCTATGTAGAAGCAGAGAATAGCAGCCTTCATGTTCAATCAAGTCTTGCATGGGCTCCATCTTATGATTGGAAGCAATTTAGGAATGCATTTCAGCCTAGGGTGCAATTTGTTGCCAACTGACTAATTCATCAAGCATTGTGCAAGAAAGACACCGAGAGAAAGAGCATATTGGCATTACTAGTGAATTCCTGTTGCTCAGGGTTTGAAGATAATTACAGTACACATGTCCTAAGCTTCTTCAAAAAGTTAAAACAATAACCGGTGCAGATACAGTAGGGGCCATTAAATAATAATCTTAGTTATTTCTAGTTTTGAAGCATTGGGCCTGATTCACAAATACTTTTTTGAATTAATTACATAGAGTGTTATGTACAATGAACAAATATGTAGCTCTAAAAGGTGAGTCGTTTATTTCAGAATTGTTGGTACTTGTTGGTAAAAATACACAGAATAGCTGAAATCCTTGTCATTTTTACATTCAATAAACACACATGTGCCTCAAAGGTTGAGCGATATATTGCTCTAACAACTAACCATCTAAAAAAGCAACTCTGACCCTATTGGCAGACATACATCATACTGCTGTTTGGAACATATGCTCCCAGTGACTCTTGACTCTCACACACACACACACACACAAACATATACTGCCAGTGACTCTCACACACACACATACAGTGCCGTGAAAAAGTATTTGCCCCGTCTGATTTTCTGCATTTTTGCACATTTTTCACGTTGTATTTGGTCAGATTTTTTTGTGGGTTGTAATTGTATATAGAGTGAGTCTGAGAGAAAAAATGACTCCAAAGTTTGGTGCTTCTTTCATTTGTTTGGTGTGCAAGGTAATCAAACATGCAATCTTCAGGTGTGAAAAGGTTATTGCCCCCTAGTTAACTCAACCCAATTAAAGGGATAATTAGGGTCAGCTGTTTGAGTACTTTGATTAACAACCAGGCCTGATTTGGGCCAGCCCACCCCAATATAAATCTGACTAACTTTGGCCCTTACCATCAGAGTGAAGTTGTCAGCACACAGGTTCTAGAGACACATCATGCCACGAACAAAATAAATTCCTGAAGACCTCCGGAAAAAAGTTGTCCAAATGGAGAAAGTTGTGGACAGTAGTGAATCTTCCCAGGAGTGGCCATCCTGCCAAAATCTCTCCAAGAGCAAGGCGTAAAATCGTCCAGAAAGTCACAAAGAACCCTAGAACAACATCCAGGGATCTGCAGGCCTCTCTCACCTCGGCTAAGGTCAGTGTTCATGACTCCACCATCAGAAAGACACTGGGCAAATATGGGATTCACGGCAGAATAGCAAGGTGGAAACCATTGCTCACTAAGAAGAACATGAATGCTCGTCTCAAGTTTGCCAAAAAGCACCTGGATGATCCTCAAGAGTTCTGGAACAAAGTTCTATGGACAGATGAGTCAAAAGTGGAACTTTTTGGCCGACATGGGCCCCATTATGTCTGGCGAAAACCAAACACTGCATTCCACAGTAAGAACCTCATACCAACGGTCAAGCATGGTGGTGGTAGTGTCATGGTTTGGGGATGCTTTGCTACATCAGGACCTGGATGCCTTACCATCATTGAAGGAACCATGAATTCTGCTCTGTATCAGAGAATTCTACAGGAGAATATACTGCCAGTGACTCTCACACACACACACACACACACACACACACACACATACATATATACTGCCAGTGACTCTCACACACACACTTATACTGCCAGTGACTCTCTCTCTCACACACACACACATATACTGCAAGTAACTCTCTCTCACACACATATACTGCCAGTGACTCACACACACACACATATAATGCCACTGACTCACACACACACACATATATATATATATATATATATATATATATATATATATATATATATATATATATATATATACACACACACACACACACATACTGCCAGTGACTCACACACACACATATATATACTTCCAGTGACTCACACATCACTGTTCCAAGTGCTGTCAGCAACAAGATGTACTGTGAGGCTGGCAAACATGCCTTAGAAAGTACTATGCAAGTACTGTGGGATTTATAGCAAAGCAACTTACTTTAATTGCTCTTGTTCAGCTGGATGACGTGAATTTATATGTGGTTCAGAACAACCAGTTCATCCGGGCAAGTGTCCTGTCACAGTACTGTTCAATTCATTTAATTGCAAAACAGCAGGGAAATGTGCATGCTGTATCTGGCAATGGGACAAATGCATAACATACAGTAGGCAATATGTGAATTAAAGTTTCTTGTATCATGGTAGCATCTACACTAACCTCCAATACAGGCCACAGTGCACTTACTTAAAAGTAATTATCTAAAGACCTCCGGTAAGATGGAGCATGACCATTTTGGCAGAAATGATAACACAAGTTTTAAACAACAGAGGGAAGAGTGTGCTTCGAGCCCGGTTCAGAAATGATAACGCAAGTTTGAAACAGAGGGAAGAGTGTGCTTCGAGCCCGGTTCAGAAATGATAACGCAAGTTTGAAACAGAGGGAAGAGTGTGCTTCGAGCCCGGTTCAGAAATGATAACGCAAGTTTGAAACAGAGGGAAGAGTGTGCTTCGAGCCCGGTTCAGAAATGATAACACAAGTTTGAAACAGAGGGAAGAGTGTGCTTTGAGCCCAGTTCAGAAATGATAACGCAAGTTTGAAACAGAGGGAAGAGTGTGCTTTGAGCCCAGTTCAGAAATGATAACGCAAGTTTGAAACAGAGGGAAGAGTGTGCTTTGAGCCCGGTTCAGAAAGGAATGAATGAATCTTTCCAGTGAACTGCACACATGCCTTCTAATAACGACTTTCTCCTGTCAGGATCCCTTATAACATAAAGCTGCACTGTGCATTGCAGTGTCTGTTCAGTACAGAGAAGAGAAGGAGGCTTAAGATAATTTAAACAGACACCAATGTGTTTATTAGGGGCAGTTAAGTTCTACTGTATCGGTTTAACATGTCCTAAACTTATCTGTATGCAAATAATTGCTGTACCATACATATTCCGAGCAATTTTTAACAAAGCAAGAACACACACAACTAGTAAACACACAACTTTATAGCTCTGGTCCAATATTATGAACCCCAACTTAAAACAACCTCATATGCGCTATAAAAATCTACAGTAGATACAAACATTATAATTCTATTTACTCTAGTTGTATTTATTACATTAAATACATTTCAGAGTTGGTCCTGTGTACCTGTGCGGCTTGACCGCACAGGTACACAGCTCAAATACATTATGGCAGCAATTGCACCAGCACTCCAGCACTTGACTCAGTGAGCTGGAATTAAGCAGCTTTTCCTTTCTGATAATGTGTTAAAGCAAACATTTCTGGGGAGTAAGTGATTAAATATCAAGAACAGCATACCAATTCTGTGAACACCGGAAGCTGTGTAAATACACTTTAAAAATAGAAATGACTAGAGCAGGTTAACCATCAAACAACTGTCTATTACAGTAGTGAGCCATTTGTGTGATAAGAGAAGAATGTAACTTGTGCACTTCCAGTAAATCTTGCAACTTTCAAAAGGACAATAAAATATTAAAAGGATCTGTTGGAAATATTACTGAGAAAAAATATGAACAATTTAAGTGTGGACCTAAATGCATGGACCATCCATGACTGGGCAGCAGTGTGGAGTAGTGGTTAGGGCTCTGGACTCTTGACCGGAGGGTCGTGGGTTCAGTCCCAGGTGGGGGATGCTGCTGCTGTACCCTTGAGCAAGGTACTTTACCTAGATTGCTCCAGTAAAAACCCAACTGTATAAATGGGTAATTGTGTGTAAAAAAATAATGTAATTGTATGTAAAAAAATAATATGTGATATCTTGTAACAACTGTAAGTCACCCTGGATGAGGGCGTCTGCTAAGAAATAAATAATAAATAAATAATAAATAAATAAATAAATAAATAAATAAATAAAGAGATCAGTTAGGACCACTGTCTTTGATAAGTATGTGTGTATCAACTATGAAGGAATCAAGAGTAAGATGATAAGCAGACTTACGAACATAAGATAAGTGTTCTTTAGTATTGAGCAAGTATTATTTTCACTCTTGGCCGATCAAAACACCAGATCTCACAACATTCCACTACATTTTATCTTGCCATAATTTAAGGTCAACATATGATGTTCTCCCATCACCACAGAACCTAAACCTCTGGGTAGGAGAGGATCCCTCATGTCCGTTGTGTTCATCACCTGCAACATTAAGGCACATTTTGACAGGATGTAAGGTGGCTCTTAGCCAAGGACGGTTTACTTGGCGCCATGACCAGGTGCTGCGATGTTTGGCCTTAGCATTGGAAGACAAGTGTAACATGACCAATAAGTTGCCAACTGTTCCATCAAAACATTACACACAAAAGACAACATTCCTCCGCCCAGGAGAGCAACCACCAAGAAAAGGTGTTAAAACCAATCCTCGCCTAGGACAACTGGAAGCTGCTAGAGACTGGAAAATGCTGGCGGATGTTGGTCAACGGCTTATTTTTCCACCTGAGATTGCCACCACAAACCTTCGACCAGATATTGTCTTGTGGTCTGGATCAGCACGCCTTGTTCACCTGGTGGAGTTAACAGTGCCATGGGAGGATGCTGTAGATGAGGCGTATGAGAGGAAGAAACTGCGGTATGCTCAACTAGCCACTGAAGCGGAACAGCGAGGATGGAGAGTCTGGGTTTACCCAGTGGAAGTGGGATGTCGAGATTTGTGGCACACTCTACAACCCGGTTTCTCAGAGATGTCGGATTCAATGGCCAAGAGTTGCGTCGCACAGTGAAGAACTTATCTGAAGCAGCAGAGAGGAGCAGCAACTGGCTGTGGTTGAGACGGAAAGATTCTGGCTGGGGATCTCAAGCACAATAGAAAGAAAGAAAGGCTGATATATACAGGTAAGTAAGCTGGGCTGAGTTGAGTGGGGGACGGAGGGGTGATGCTGGGACGCCAGAATCACCGTCGAGCCCTCTTGAGGTGTCGTGGGCTAGTCGACGAAAACACCGAGGATGGAAGGTGCCCACTTGAAGACCCCAGAGATGTACCCTACTTAGCTCAATCCAGACGGTTGTCATGCTGATGCGCTGGGGAGACCGCACTATGGTTGATCCCCAGAGCCAGCATCGCAGCCGTTGTGTGTGTTGATGCGCTAGGGAGGCAAAATAAGCTGATCCCTGGAGCCAGCATTACACTTCAGCCATCAACACCAGACAGAAGGATATCTACATCATCATATGGAAGGAAGCGCAAATGGATGAAGACACATATGGATCACATTAGTTTACTGTGAAGCTACGTCTTAGTTGGTGCTTATCTTGGCGAGAGCCAAGTTCAAATCAGCATGAAGTTTTAACATCTACTCTCATGTAATGGAAATCATAAATCACTGTAGTCTGTAAACTGACAAGAATGCTAAAGACATGGATAACAGCATTAACTAGCACAGTATTGTGTCCTTTGTTTTTTAAAATGATAACGCGATTTATAATAAGCTGACATGACATGTCTCTGATGGTGAAAGAGTGTAAGTCACGCGCCAATTGAAGACGTGCAGAACAAACAACTAGGTGGAAGAAGGGCTTCCAGCTCGTTCCCACAGCACTTCTGTTGTTTGACAGTGTGATGAATAGGAATCTCATTTCAAGCCTTCCAGTTACATTTTGTACTGACAAAACGATTATAATAAGTCAATACATTATTAGATTATAATAAGTCAATACATTATTAGATTATAATAAGTCAATACATTATTAGATTATAATAAGTCAATACATTATTAGTTCTTGCCGTTGTATTGCATGTTTCTCTACATGACATTCTGATAATTGCTTTCAAAATTATATTTTGTTCAGCCAGCCCTTCTGCCATTCATGGTATTACAAATATTATGAGCGAACCATTTAAACAGCAGTACATTACCATAAAACAACCTTAGCACAATTTACAGCAGTGCAGAGAATGTGCAGGTATAAAGCAGTAGCACAGTGATATGGTTAGCAGTGTGGTATCATTCTACAGACATGCACTTCTGCCCTTATACCACAAATGCTGTTTAATACAGTACCATTCTACTGTTCATGCATTGTCATTAAAGATCATTTTGTATGGAATTATTGAGTGGTAAAAAAGCAGACCTTCATCAGGACTGCTAATATCCTATTTATAAGCCTTTTCAAATATTGCATTTTAAATGCCACAAACCATCATTGATTTAAAAGACAGGATAAAGATTCCTTACAGTGTTTGCAGCTGAAAAAACAATTCAATAAACTGTCATGCACATCCATTCACCACATGCAGAAGGCCTCAAAATAATATGCAACTTTGTAAGAAGACATGCATCTTAATTTAAAACATGATATCTTGTACTACATATGGGAAGAATGTCCTGTTTGCATTCCTTGCCTTTCTTAAAGCCTGTTATTGTTTCACTTCTTAGGTCATTTCAGCTCTGCAGTGTTTTGGGGTCAGAGGATGTTATTGATTGCAAAGCATGTCAGTCAATATTGTAAGCAGTTGGTTGGTTGATGACAGAAAATAAGGCCCTGAATGGACAGGGACAATTTCACTCTCCAGGTGACGTGACCAAGGAAGTTCAAGACTACTGTACTGTAAAAAAAAAATTGGCTTGAACATGTGCTTATTTCAAAACTGCAGCTCATTTGAGACAGGAAGTGCTTGACAGTTTTGAGGAATTATGTTTTAGCAGCAACCACATTAAAAGGGTTAAAAGAGTCAGACTCCTTTCATCCAAAAAACAAAACAAAAACATCCATCCACACATGCAATGAAAACCTTATTAGGTCTTACATTAAACTCCCTCAAGAAATTGAATCTGGATGAAATAAAATAGTTTAATGCCTTTTACAATAAAACCTTCAGAATGACTGTAGCATATTTGAAGCAATGTTCACCTATATGGTGTGTCTTCTTTTCTTTTAATTACCTGGTGCTAAATGTGCAAAACATGTTCAATTAAAATGGTTTTATTTTTATTTTCATTGATTCTGTGTTTGGTATACAAATACAGCAATTGCAAATGCTTTCTTCACTTAAGAGATTTAGTTACTTAGTTAGAACTCTGCTTACAGAAAGTGTGTTTTATTGTTAATCTTCGTCCTAACAGTGCTATTAACCTACTATACAGGTGCTGGTAGAGCTGCCCTTTTATTACCTTTGTGCTGACAGTGCAAAACGTAAATCTTAGTAAGACCATTTTAACCTAAACATTTTTTTTAAATAGGAACTTTGTTTAGACCGACCTTCTGAAGATTTCCAGCATTTCCACAATTCCTCGATGGTGATGTGCTGATCTTCCCTGTGTAAGTTACTGTGTTTGTTGGTTTGTTGCTGTTTCATATCTTCAATTATGAACTGTAAAAATGAATACATAAAGTAATGAACAAGTAAAATGATGACAATCATAATTGCCTTAAGCACGTTTCCTACACAAGTTTTGGAAGAGATTTTTAAAAAAAAAAATTATGAAAATAAAATTTTAGCCACATTTGCAAGCCATTACCATCATCATAATGTACAGTATGCAGGCCCATTGCCTTCACTGTAACACAAAGCATCCAAACAATCCTTTTCTTCTAAACAGAGTGCTTAAAAGTTATACATGTTATAGATAATAGAACGTCCCCTAACACAAACTTTCTCAGCTCAAGGCCCCCCAAAACATTCCGAATCCTGGCTGAGGCCCCCCTCCCAATGAATCTGTATTATTATTTAGTCATTAGTAAACATCTTTATCATTTTTATTAAGTAATTTAGCTGCAGACACCTTTATCCATCGTGACTTGCATTTTCTTTACAACCTGCATATAATGTACTACATATACATTACAAGGGTAACAGCATCACTACAAAAAATACACTTAGCTACACATTATGTCTCACTGCGTGAGAAAAAGAGACATATGGTAGCATAAAGGCAGACCAGTAGTAGTGCCAACGCTTTTTCTTGTAGACACTGAGCAGATCACCTTACTCTCATTGCAAACAAATTAAATGATGGATAAAAATGAGGAATGAGGATAAAAATAAATTTAAGTAAATAATACTAACTTACAAAGTACTCCAAGTTCTGAATGCCTAATGGGATGGATGTGCTTGGTAATTCCTGCACAGGTCATTAAATCTGGGCTTCATTCCCGTCAATGATATTCGCATTCTGATATTCTGTAGATTTGGGTGTTTTTGTTGTAAATGCCGTTTCAACTTTGACGGATTGAGGCATTCATTAGATAGGATTTCGAAGCACATCACACATTTTGGGTAATCAAGGCGGTCTTTCTTCGTAATGCAAGAAAACCTGAAGTGAATATACTGAGCATATTTTCGAGATTTAGATTTCAATGCCGATGGCTGCTCGTTTGTACAGGTGGTTGTCAAGAAATTCTCGCAACGTAGTCTTTTTATTTATTTACACTATATATGCTCTGAGCACACTCTTATACTCAGGGGAGACGTTCAAGGAGGACAGAGATGTTTTAAACTCCTGTAGTGGTTTTGTTCGTGCACTGGGCTTGCAACGTATCCAGTTGACTTTTTAATAATAAAGAAAATCACAGACTCATTTAATTTGAAGTTTTAACGAATCAGAGCAGTAGTAGTGCTCTTTTCGGTTTAAAATTGTTAAAAATTGGATTCATTGGTTGTGCAGACCACCATAAATCCCAAGTAAAAAGCAGTCTGGGCGATCCAGTGCTTTACAGGTTTAACAGCATTAGTACTTCAATACAGTAATACAAATAAGGTTATCATATATTTAGCTCTTAGGCTATAAAATGCAAAAGCTAAAAAAGCCCACCGCTAAATTCTAGAACATTCAATATATCACTCTCTTAAGACTAAAACATAATTTCTATACCTTATAGCAATGCATCAATATAAACGAGATATTCAATTCAAATATATGCTTACCTTCCAGTATATGGAAGTGTAGTGTAGGATATATTGAAAAATAAGAACTGTCTTCAAAAGGCAGAGACTTGTGAATACGACCAAACAGCAATTTGTTTCCCAGAGAGCTTCAGAGCATGGACCACACAACTTGCAGTTAGCAAGTCACGTGATACTTGACTGGGGTTCTACCTTGGTTTTTATAGGATTTTTCCCTCTATTGAATACATCAGGAGTCCCAAGTAAATCTAATCATCACTCAGCCTTGACATTTCTTATCTTTAAGTTAATGATACATTCTAGAAGGATCTGGTCAACTCCTTTTTCAAAGCTGATTGGATATAACTTCTTGCCAAAAAATATTGGAACATGATTTCATCGCTCTCTTTTTCCAACTCCTCCATTTTCTAAAAAGTCAGGTGGACCAAAGTTCACAGAATCCTTGCTATAATATAATACAAGTATATGTGTATATATGAGAGATGTTTTTAATATGTAACACCAGCTCTATTTGATTATATAGGTCCCTATGAGCCGCATATTATGTTACCTTTTCAGTGTGTTGTCAATGGGTCAGTTTAACTTCATATACAAATGTGTGTTAACAAAGTATTTGACAAAGACTAACTTCGAATAAGCATACAGTGGTCAGTTCAATTAATTTCATTTAAATTTAAGCTAAAATAAACATGTTAAATATAATAGCCTTGTATTAACTTGTACCATGCTTGGGCCAAGCCTGACCTCTCTCTGTTTCTAAAAGTTGCCTGCACAAGCAGGTTTCAGACACCCTGTTTACTTGCCAAGCCTAGTGTTTTGATTAATATGAACCCCATTGTAAGCACTTCTCCAAATTCATCGCATGAAATCAGTTTTCTCCCAACGAAAGTTGCTCCTTATTGGATAAGAGCTGTGACTGGACATAACTCCCCTAATTCATGGAATGCTCCCTTCTACTACAAGGTTTTCTTATTATAGAAAGACCTTGGATTCAAAACTGCGGACTACAAGTAAATCTCACTTTGCTGCCAAAAAGAACCTTCCATATCTAGCACCGCTCTGCTTGTAAGCAGATAAGGGCAAGGCTATTTTTCTGTAGATTTATTGTGTACTAAAATTATTAAATACAGTTTACACTTTATTTGTCTAATATTCCAACCTAACAGTTCCTGTTTTTTATTGCAGTAAAACCTTTATATAAACTAAACATTATATTATATTCTTTAATTTAATGGATGTTGTAATGTCTAAAAAATGTTTGTTTAGTTGGAGAGAGAAAATGAACTAATTCTTAAATTGATCAAATTAAATGCTCGCTCCTGCTTTTACAGTCTATTTGTATTACAGTAGAGCCATAAACAAGCAAAAACACGTGTTAGTTTAAATATTATGTTTCTTATTAGATCAAAATACTTCAAACATATTATTTCTCTTCAGAGAGTTTTGTCACTCTATTAGTAGATCAAAATACTTTTTTAAAAACCTCTATGCTTAGTAACAACACAATCAAATAAAATCAAATAGGTCTTTTTAGTTTAAAATATCGTTCTGTCTAAAAAGGGTTAACCTTGTTGTTTTTACTAATTTGCAATACGTAGCCTCCATGTTTAGTTCCCCCAGATGCCTTTCTTTCAAGGTTACAGACTTCCACGAGTGTATGTGCACTAATAACAAAGGCAAAGACAAGCTTTTTTTCTAACATTAACACTTGCTCAGTTTTCTTAGTTCAAAGCATTGTAACCTGTTCATAATTTGCTGCAATATTATCTATGCTGGTTTTATATTCTTTAAAAACACAGTACAATTATTACAATATTCTGACAGTGTCAGTTAGTACTGAACTTATTTCGTTTTTAACTAATATGTTCAATTAACAATAATAGTTATTTGTATAACAGTTTAACTTTAAATGATTTTATAACATGTATTTCTAATTCAGTTACTTCAGTATAACAATTGCTAATATTATTTTACTGAATTAATTCTCACCCATTTCTCCGTTCATACAAAATCCAGTTAAAGCAGGCTTTAATCCTTGCCTTTTGCCAATTTTTGATGTTGATTAATATGAGACATGAAGCAAAGAAAGTAAAGTATCGAAAGAAGCTACTTTTTCTCATAAAACTGGAATATGTTAACAAGGCCTTATGATAAGAGCCTGCCCAGTTTAACTCCTTCCAGCAGGTGCTTTCATAGACGGCACACGACTATCCATTTGTTTTCTACTGAGCATACAGATCTTTTTGAAAAGAACATATACAGCATTATTATAATTATTTAAAAAGAGTATATCATTATTTCAATCAATACAGGTAAGTTTAAATCATCCAATTCATGTCTAATAACTCTCTAATAACGTTCCCAACAGGATTGGAACTCTGTGCCAGGCTCAGCTCGGACTGGTTCTGCGAACACCACGACAGGCCTGTGCACATCTGCTAAAAATATTTTCTAAAACACATTACAGTCATTACAATATTTGTTGCAGTTTCACAAATGTTGAATTTGTTTCCCAAAGATCAGCCTGCTTCCAGTAGCTGTGACAGTCTTGGGTCAGTTTCAGCTCTCAGTGAGTCAGTTTATGCTCATGTGTGGATGACAGTCTTTAAAAGCCTGATACCTGCAAAAACTTAAATCTTGTTGGCTGGGCTCCCATCTCTGCATTTTCATTCCCATCATCAGTGGGCAAACACATTTTAACTGAATCTGGGTCCATCAAAGAACCGCACACCCTTGCAACCGAGGCCTTCTAATGACTTGTAGCACAAAAGGGACGTGCCAGAACCGTCTGTGACATGGTTCTTGTGGCACTGGTACTCGTGGAAGCATCACTGTATTCGTTTTCTTCCTCAGGCTCCTTTTGTTGGCGTTTCAGAAACCGCTCCATTCTGACTGTTATACTCTGTCAAGTTCTCACTGTACATGTGCGGAAATGGAATGCTTCATTTTATCAACAGCGGGGGGAGAAAATATATCTAGAAGTTGAACGAAAAAATAGTTGTTTATTTAAATTGTAAATTACAATCCACCCCGCTTTTGTGATAATGGTACACACTTTAAAGCACGAAACAAGCAACCAGGGACATTCAAAGTACATATGCAGGGCAGGGGGTGCGAGTGCACGAGTTTTAAGATTTGTTTATTTAACTTTTAAGATTTGCTTTTAAATATTTCACATGTAATTTCCTTTTGTTAAATAACTTTACATATTTGCTGCGTGCCCCAGTTTGGGAACCCCTGACATACAGAATACTGATACTGCGGAAATGGTAGGAAAACGGATTTCAACAAGTTACTAATGTAATACAACTTCAAGAGTTTTCCAGTTTTTAAATTCCTGCTGTAACACTTGTGACAAATGTAATACAAAACCACCTAAAATTGTAATACAGGTCGATCCAGTCTAGATAAATTAGCATTTTCGCCAATCCATTAACTTGGCTCCTGAATTTAATCAGGTAAGATACATTCGACTGTGTATTTGAAACTAGCTAGATAACCATTCCAAGGTAATAATTCATCTTAATGTACAACAGGCTAATACAAATGATCTATGTGTTGAGCCATAGACACAACGTGGCACAGGCAATGCATGTACCGTACGAGCGCTGCTGCTACAGCAAAGTGCTTTATTTTCTATGCAGGTGTGTCCATTCTCCAGGCAGGGACCCATCCTCACTCCCATGGCAGACTCGAGAGAATAACATTCACATACAAATAAAAAACAAAAGACTCACTCATCAGCAGCTCTGAGAGTTTTTAACTCCCACTCTGTAGATCTGTAAAACACAGAGACTAAGGCACACCTGCTACAATTCAAACGGTATATTATAAAACAGTATTTGTGTGATAAAATAAGCATGTGTGTGTGTGTTAACAAAACAACTGCACTGAGATTGCTTTCATATTGACAACTGTCCTGCAACCAATCTTAGAATCTAACTTTAAGACTGAAAATCAATAACACGCTAATTATTACATTCTAAAATACAATAAATAAATAAAAAAATACAGTGAAATTAAGTCTGCAAGTCATTCCGTTGGTAGATGTGTATTTTTTTTTTTTTTTAACAATATGTAAAGAACCTAATATACCACCAGATGTAGGTACAGTGGGGTCTATTTCAAAGATCAAAATAATGGACAACCTTATACCTCCTTCCTAAAATGTGTAAACCATAAAGTTGGTTCATACTTCAGACACTGTGCGACAGGTCGGAATGATGTCATCCACACTCTTACGACATGCATTGTCTTTTTGGAAAGTCATACAGCCTTTTCTCATGCGTCTGCGACCTGAAATTGCATGGGGTCAGATGATGTTGAACAATTATAACATTTGCTGCATGGTCATACGCTGGTAAACATCCACATTATTATTTATATCCCCTCACTTAAATAATATAGAGATGCCCAAATAGAAACAGCGTTGGTGTGTATTATTCAGAAAAAAAGAGCTGGAGAGAATGCAGCGCCCGTGGCCCCACTTTGCTGGAATTGCCAGGTCTATGTGCAGTGTGACTGCAGTCTTTCTGCAGGTGTCGCTGCATCACATGTGTATTTTTGCATTCAAGCAATGGTCCCAATCTGTTTAACAGATCGTCAAACCCGTCATTCTAAAATATCTCTCCAATTAACGTATGAAATTCTTCCTTTCAGATTCTCTGTTGGTTGAGACGACAGATGCACCAACGTTGCTTTTAATTTTTTTTTAAACCTGTATGAGAGGCACAAACTTTTTCCAATTACGCAAATGCAGTCTGTATTTCAAAGTATGAACAGCTGTGCAGTCAAAAGCGCTGTGACACGATGCGTCCTTCGTACAGCAAACAGCGAAGCTGTGACACGATGCGTCCTTCGTACAGCAAATAGTGAAGCTGCACAGCTTTTATAGCTGTCTGCGCCTGTCATATCGCATTCATCTGCGACAGAAGTATGAACCAGCCCTTAGAAGTTATATTTTCAGTCCCCATGCTTGACCTGCAGCCAGCATAGAATCAAATCCAAAAAAAGAGGACAGGGTACTCTGGGTGAGAATGCCTGGCTGTGTAAAGGCTGGTGTATGTTACTGGCTTTTACATAAAAAAAAAACTGCAATGGGGACCTGATCTAGATGCTTAGATCATATTTTTTCTGTAATGGATACAGGTGCCACCAACAGTAGAAAGTAGTAGTTTGCACTTAAGCCTTGCGCAGTGGCTCAGATATTATTTTATTGAATCCCCTGTATAATATCTATTAGGTCATGTGTGGATGACTTCTGCCTTCGTGCAACTAATGAGTTCAAAGCCAAGTCTTTTACCCAATTTAACATTAAACTTGTCTCGAGAGAGGGAAGTCAAAGCATACGAGCTGCATGATGCACAGCTCTCTTCAGTCTAATTGAAATTGTATAACACTTTAAAATATTAAAGTGCATCAGCTGTGCAGTACAGCGGACTGCTGTAAAAGTGATTTTGATTCTATCCTGTTTAACATCTCATAATATGTTTTGCACGTTGAAAGTCTGCGTAATATGTTAAACAAATTAATAGAATCCAATAACAGATACAAGTTTCCCTTTTTGTTTTGAGACAAGCGTGGTAACCGAAGTGCTCATTCACCCTGCTAGCGAATGGGAGCAGCAGGTGCATATGACTATAGCACATGTGTGATCTGAATACTTCAAATATTTCCATCAGCAAATACTTAGACCTTTTAGAAGGGTGAGGAAGTAAAGCTTGTTGGTGGAAGTCAGCTGATGAATTAGGAAAGTAACCTCCTCTCAAGAGCTGGTACAGAGTACAAACAGCAGGCTGGACTCCCGCCTCCTCCCTCCTAATATATATATATATATATATATATATATATATATATATATATATATATATATATAGACACACACACAGACACACAGTATTATATATTATATATATACAGTGCCTTGCAAAAGTATTCAGACCCCTGACCAATTCTCTCATATTACTGAATTACAAATGGTACATTGAAATTTCGTTCTGTTTGATATTTTATTTTAAAACACTGAAACTCAAAATCAATTATTGTAAGGTGGCATTGGTTTTGTCGGGAAATATTTTTAAGAAAAATAAAAAACTGAAATATCTTGCTTGCATAAGTATTCAACCCCTGTGCTGTGGAAGCTCCCAGTTTACACCGATGAAAGAAATTGCCCTAACGAGGACACAATTACCTTACCATTGGCCTCCACTTGTGAACCATTAAAGTTGCTGTCACATTTTCTAGATAAAAACCCCACTGTTGAAGGATCATTGGTCAGGCTGTGAATCTGAAGTAAAATGAAGACCAAAGAGCATTCTACAGAAGTTAGAGATAAAGTAATACAAATGCTTAGATTAGGGAAAGGGTACAAAATAATATCCAAGTGTTTGGATATCCCAGTGAGCAGTTGGATCAATAATCAGGAAGTGGGAGCTGCATCACACCACCCAGGCACTGCCAAGAAAAGGCCGTCCCTCAAAACTCAGCGCTCAAACAAGGACACTTGTGAGAGAAGCCAACAATCACTTTGAAGGAGCTACAGAGTTCAGTGGCTGGGAGTGGAGTAATGGTGCACCAGTCAACCATATCATGAGCTCTGCATAACACTGGCCTGTATGGGAGGGTGGCAAGAAAGAAGCCGTTACTCAAAACGTACCATCTGAAAGCACGTCTGAAGTTTGCCAGAAAGCATGAGAGTGACCCAGCTGTGATGTGGGAAAAGGTTTAGTGGTCAGATGAGTCCAAGATAGAGCTTTTTGGCCAAAACTCAAAGCGCTATGTGTGGCGCAAACCTAACACTACCCATGCCTCAAAACACACCATCCCTACAATGAAGTATGGTTGTGGCAGCATCATGTTGTGGGAATGCTTCTCATCAGCAGGGACTGGGAATCTTGTTAAAATTGAAGGAAGAATGGATGGAGCAAAATACAGGGAAATACTGCAAGAGAACCTGCTTTAGTCCGCTAAAAAACTGAAGCTTGGGAGGAAATTGACCTTTCAGCAGGACAATGATCCCAAGCACAAGGCCAAATCATTGGAGTGGCTCAAGAACAAAAAGGTGAATGTCCTACAGTGGCCCAGTCAAAGTCCTGATCTCAATCCCATTGAGAATCTGTGGCACTATTAGAAAACTGCGGTCCACAAGCGTCGTCCAACCAACCTGAACAATCTGGAGCAAATCTGCCAAGAAGAATGGGCCAAAATCAATCCGACACTGTGTGCAAAGCTGGTACATACTTACCCCAAAAGACTTAAAGCTGTTATTGCAACGAAAGGTGGCTCTACCAAATATTAATGTGTGGGGGTTGAATACTTATGCAAGCAAGATATTTCAGTTTTTTTATTTTTCTTAAAAATATTTCCCAACATAAAACCAATGTCACCTTACAATAATTGATTTTGAGTTTCAGAGTGTTTTAAAATAAAATATCAAACAGAATGAAATTTCAATGTACCATGTGTAATTCAGTAATATGAGAGAATTGGTCAGGGGTCTGAATACTTTTGCAAGGCACTGTGTGTGTGTATATATATATATATATATATATATATATATATATATATATATATATATATATATATATATATATATATATATATATACACACTGGGATAAAATTCCTCGTTCCAAATGAATGCGTTAAAATAAAACAATTTCTTATTAAATAATAAATTATATTTAATGTCAAAACATGCTTTATACTGTACACTAGAAACCACTTCAGCTCTGTCTTATTGCAGGAGCTGCGGGTTTCTTCTTGTGATTGCAGTGCCTGATTGGTAGGTTTCCAAGCTCAGCTTGTCACAACCACAGACCAAAATAAATATATATTTGCCAGCATGTAACAGCATCACTGGCTGATGAATTTGTGATGTACAATATAATAAGGGAAAACTACAGGTGGATAGAATCTCTTAAGTACACGATGAGTCCCTCATAAAAAGTTTACCATAGTAAATTCTTACACTATGCATTTACCATAGTTTACTAGGGTTTATATACTTTAACATACCTCTATGGGCTTTACAATGCTTACCCATGCATTAACTGTACTTTATTACACTTGTATATGCTTGTACTCTAGTAAAATTTCGTAAGGGATTATCTAGTGATAGTTGATAAATGACAAGTGTTTTGGTCTTTCATTTTTTTATGCTCCTGTTTTTCAATAAAATAAGTCATCCCCTCTTCTCATACCACTATCATGTTTGTATGGTACTTATGTTTCTACATCATTCTTATCAGACTCCATGTTTCTCAAGTTGTTCAAAGTGGCCACTACAACACATGGGCACTGGTATTTTTCTAATTGCCTGTCGTGGTGTTGATCAGGGTAGGTTGGACTGTGATCATTATGACTTAGTCCCATGCAAAGACCTTTTTTTTTGTTATATAGAAACGTAATCCAAACCTACTAGTGTATGCAAACACAATTTTGTGATACTTAGCTTTTTTTTTTTTCTTTTACATCTAAAGATTGTGTTTAATCTGTTTCAGGAAACAGCTCCAGAAATCGACTGTTGACATTTGTTTGATGAAACAAAAACAGGTTTTGAAGTTTGCTTGTTAGAAGAAGAAGTTTGCTTGTTAGAATAAAAATTGAGTATAGAGCTATGGCCAAAAGTTTTGTTATTACTCTCAATCCTAATATTGTAGGTGATGCAACCCTTAGCTGTGGTTTGAGAACATGATTTCATTGTGGCTGCTGTCCTGTATGAGCTTGAGCTGTGCTTTGTGTGGGGTTGGCCCTCTCTCCCATTTGAACATGTGAACATCCTTGAATTCCTGCATTGCCAGGGTGTCTTCTATAAACACCATCGTCGAGATCCTTATTACTGCACATGGTTGGTTCAGGCCCATGCAAAACCATAACAAATAAGCTCTAGTTTCTTGATGAATGAAGTTCTTAAAACAATATAGTTTTAACTTGGCTTCACATATATGAATCCACAGAATGCCCCTAACACAGTGAAATACCTTGCTAATTTGTTTTACACTAGTTTCTGTTTCACTTTGGGAATTAAATATCAGCAGTATTGTCTGTTTTATTAAGATACGCAATGCCCACACAATGGCTGACTGCTCCCTAAACAGCATTTTAAATGGCTTAATTGCATGTAGAAACAATCACATTTCTCAATACAACATTTTACAGCCAATTCTAAATGTCTCCATATCAAACTCAGGAAACTTACAATTTTAGCTATGCGCAGGCTATTTTTGAAAAGTGGATAGACAAAGCCTCATCTTAGCTAAAGACTGGGGTCTTAGAGGTTATGGGTTCACAGCACTTGTGACCTTTAGTAAATTCACAGTTAATTAATTAAAGTACGTCAAGAAACTAAAGCTGCCTATAATAGATATATATATATAATTTAAAAGATTGACAAACAGCTCCTACTATACCATACTTATATACCATCAGATTGGTGCAGAAAGCTTTAGGTTCAAATAATCATACAGTACATGACCTGTCTCTTGTATTTACATAAAGAGTGTTTGCATATTTTACGGCTCAGTTACGTGCATAGCTAACAACCAAGCTCAATTATAGATGAAGTGATATAATCCTGATGCAACACTTCTATTTAATCTGATGAAAGTCTCAGCACGACAATAGCTTGCTGGATTAATTTCAAGTTTCAGCTTTCAATAATCTTATAAATTTGCATATGGCTCATGTCATTGCCATGGAAATTCCCTGTAAGTAAAGCAAGTTCCCTGTAAGTAAAACTATGCTAGCAATAGAGCCATCTCCCTAGAAGGGTTTTGGTTGTTGTGACTTCAGTCCTGTAATACCGGATTCTGCCGAGTCAACGCCCAGAGATAAAGTTGTCGTTAAGGCAAAAGTGGGGGTTGACTCGGGCAGGGGTAAAATTACAGGCATTATTGCAGAGGGAGTATTTTTAACATTAGGTAGATAGATTGCATTTACAATTAGGCATGCTTAAAATTAAAAGTAGAGCCACAGCACACTGTCATTACATGCTTAAAATTAAAAGTAGAGCCACAGCACACTGTCATTACATGCTTAAAATTAAAAGTAGAGCCACAGCACACTGTCATGATATAGAATCAAGGAGTGCAGTCAACATATATAATGACTGGTGAAATACAATTCAAAGCTGCTGCAGTATGTCCACTGTTTTGTCATTTCAAGTCTTTTCACAAAACAAACATTAAACTTTAAAGCTGCAGTGTTCAGAGCAAAGCCACATCATGAACAAACACATCTGTAGGGGGAAAACGCTAAAATAAAAGTCGCTACTTTTAAAAAAAACATATAAACACGTGACATTTTCGGTCCACTAAAATAAAGGGCTTTACATAATCTCTGCAAGTAAGAAATTGCAGTGCTCAGTGTGAAAACACAACACGAAATAATAAAATTAACATCCAAAGTAGCACTGTAGCACTAAAATGTTCAATACAAAAAAAAATATAATCTAAAATACGGATTGTAGCATAAGAACAGGAAAGCGTAATCTATCAGACTGAGGAGTCTGTATCATCTGACATCAGTGTGTATTATAATGCAGTGTCAAGATGCAATGTCCCAACTCCCCACTCTGATCTCAGATCCTGCAGTTTAGCTGAATTTGATCTTCAACCACAGCTCTGCAGGCACTCTGGCCGTTACTGAACAGCCTTAGAGATTTATTACATTTTTTTATTCCATACAATTCTATTTTATTTATGGTTACTGTTTGGCTAATAAAAAAAAAATGATTAAAAAATGACAGTTACATTACTGTCAATACAAATGGTAAAGTTAAATACACTGAACTACAACAAAGTTGCTGATGCTGTGTAAAATTATATCAAACAACAACACCACAATTAAGCTAACTAAATATGGATTATAAACATCACATTATTGTTAATAACTTTTAAAAGGGGAGAAAATTCACACGTTGCAATCGCCGAATATTCACACGCAGACCTTGTGCAACATGTGACATAACATGCAATTCAATCAGGCCTCTCATTGGTTGCCTGGTTTGGCAGTCTGTTGAGTTTCCTGATTATTGTGGACGGGGGCAGGCCATGTGATTGACAGTTTGCAAAAGCACAGCACTGGAATTGAATGACCAAGTGACGATTTTAAAGTACTTCACTTGAGTGGAATGCTCAGTATTGATTTGGTATAGACTAAACAGAAACAGGAAAAAGGCGAGTTGGAAATTTAAATTTGAAATCAATTTTTTTATTTTTTTTTATTTAACATATATTATTTCAATTAGAGGCTTGAGAATTTTCAATTGGGCATATATTAATTTAATGTGAGTGTTGAGCTTAGTCTATTTGTCAGTTTTTATTTCAATTCAAGCGTTGAGCTTTGTGATTGATGTTTGATGCACTGGCTTTCACAGTAAATTTTTTGTTACATCCATGTGGTTCTTTTAAAACTGCACAGATGCATAGCAACTTTAAATGCACAACACACAAGATTCATAACAGGTAACATTTAATTAGCTACTCCAGCAACTTTTAGTCTGTTCATTCTATTCAATTATTGTAAACCTCAACAACAATCAAAAAATGTGTTGACAATTTATGTTATTCATTTTTTGCGCAACTGTGGAAGGGTGGGGGTATTCACTGACACGGGAGACAGAAGATTTTATTTGCAAAACACCGCACAGGTGCCCAGATTTATTTATTTTACTTATTTAGTTTAGCCCGCAGAGGGCGCTGTTGTCCGTGGTCTGGATACTGCCGACAGTAAACCAGGACCACGGGGTTACCAACACAGGTATCCCAATCCGTGCACCTTCAAGTGCTCGAAATAATAATGAAAACAGAAGACGAAAGAAAAAGGGAAAATAAAACACAGTAATAAAACTACAAACAAAAGTGCTGCTTATGCAGTGCCCCCACTGCCGCTAAGCCGGTCAGCACGGGTCTCTGTCTTACACTCAGTTGTGCCTATGCACTGGGGTTGGCCAGGGTTCCCCGTACCTCTACACACGCCCCTCGGTACGATTTATTTATTCAGGAAAGGCTGCCCCTCAGCCGGGCTCGCCTGCTCCTTGTTTCACGCTGGCCTCTTCTGCCGCGACACTGTATTTCCCCAACACGCCACCCAATGCACAACCAAGCCAGATCTTATGGGCCGAGCAGTCTCCCAGGGCCCGCCCCTCAGCCACTCAGAGAGAGGGAAAGCACACACACCCTCTTCCCCACCTCTCCGAGTCATCGCCATGACTGACAGGCGGGTCCCACAATACCGCTGCCCCTCTACCTGCAATAATACGTATGTGCCAAATAGTCAGTCCAAATTTCCCCTGTTACAGCAACCTTTTTAATTTCTCACATAGACAACTGCAGGCACATTTGAAATTTCTTTACATCTTTGAATTTTTATTTTGACATGCAAAGTAGTTGCTCAGTTTTGCCTTTTAAATTTAGTCTGACACTAGTCTGACAGCAATGTGTCTGCAACAGGGCCATGAAAAAGACACAGAGGACACACAGAAATACTAATGGTTCCATGCTGAACCACATGAAAAACACTACTGCTATATACCTATCAGTGTTAGAGGGAAGTATTCTGAACAAGCAGGAGACACCTGAAATGTAAACAACTATGAATTTATGATATCATGTTATCTGATTTTATTGTATGCATGCATTATAAATATGGATTGAAATAAAACTAAAGTAGGTACGATTTGATTAGAAAATATGAAATGCCAGTGGCCAAAACAACTTTGTCAGTGTTAAGACAAAGGCTGTGTTAAGACAGAGGCTGTGTGGTCCAGTGGTTAAAGAAAAGGGCTTGTAACCAGGAGGTCCCCGGTTCAAATCCCACCTCAGCCACTCACTCATTGTGTGACCCTGAGCAAGTCACTTAACCTCCTTGTGCTCCGTCTTTCGGGTGAGACGTAATTGTAAGTGACTCTGCAGCTGATGCATAGTTCACACACCCTAGTCTCTGTAAGTCGCCTTGGATAAATGCGTCTGCTAAATAAACTAATAATAATAAAAATAAAGAGTCCTGTACAAATATTGGTTGTATCACACTATTGCATTGTTGGAATGCCATTAATGCATGCACATTATTAACAAAAATACAGAACAAACCACCACAGAAATATTGTTAATTTCCTTTTGTCCGTTATAAACAGTTCATTTTAATAAATCAAAAGGTTCGAACATAGGCTCTCCTTTAAGACAGGACTCCCAGCTAAGTTTAAAGAGAAGGCGTATAACACATCATTTTTATCTGTGTCACCAAATTACACTTGCACACACAACAAGACTACCTGTTGTTACAGACTGTATTTATAAGAATATTAATTACATCAGTGGGTCACAACTGTGTTCTGTTTGATAGCAAGAACAAAATTAGTAAGCTGTAGTGTCCTAGTGCATAAGTAGCATTTTTAAATAATCTGGTGTTAAAGTGATGGAAGTAAGACTATTTAATCTAGTCTAGGGCTGGCAATGGAGCATCAATATGATTGGTCGAGCAAGGTTCCAGCTGTCCGTATATTGGATGGATACGGACAGTTCGAGCCTTTTCACATAGTAGAAATTACTGCCCTGCCTCACAGAATTTACAGCACCAGCAGCCATCTTGTTTACAGTTACAAAGTTACAGTGACCAGCTACCTGAAAATATGGATGTCTCTAAAGATACTGAGCCACCAAAAATAATCCCAAAAGTAGTAAACAGACATGCCGATTCAGATACAAAATTACAAATTGCCATCTTTCAGGACTGGCTAAAACAGAAACAAATTAAAATACATATTTCAACTGACAATGTACATCTTAACAAAATACTAAGGGAATTCTACAGAAATGTAACAAATGCCCAAAAAGAAGAGTATAAAATGTCAAGCTACATTAGTCTTGGAGCTGGAATAAACCTGTCTAAATGAAAACAAAACTTCAATCTGTCAATATACACGCTCACCCTGACTGTCACTTCAAACAATGTCTTTTTAGTGGTTTGTAAACGCTACAGAAACACAGAGACACGTCTGTGCATTATCCACCGTAGTAGTGTAGTTTGCTTTCTTTACCTTTCTTTATTAAATCCAGCGCGAAGATTACCATTGTTGGTACCCTCGCATCAGGCCTGTGTTGTTATTAAACCTGCACGACTGTGCAGCGTCAACACCCACTGCTCCCTGTGTCTGATTCAGCGACCCAGGTATGTAACATCACCCTGTTACACCACCTCTCTCCAACACAGACTTTAAATTACTGAAATCAGAGATGGCATTGAATTTATTTCTATTCCTCCCATCCCTCCGTTCTTTTGAAACAACAACAGCGTCTTGCACTGAGAGAAAAAAAAAAACGCCTCCTGGTGGATCTTTTCACTGGCAATGTGCCATTCAATACACACCAACAATGTACTTACTTTTGCATGTTTCAATTAAATAAATATACTCAACTTAACTTAGTGTGCAGTTCAAAGTTATAAATGGGACTACTTTTCTGGTCCTTGTATTAGCGTAAGGACATTTAATAAAAAAACGAATACCTTTTTGCCCTAAACATGAGTTCTGCTTTGTTTTTCAAATCCACTGTTTGACCTGGAATACAAATGCCCTCCAGGGTGTCCATATACTTACAATATATGGACTTCTCAGGGTTTGGAGGCACTTGGCTTCGCCTTGTGACGCACAACGCCCCAAGGCGCCTGTATATTGGACATTTACAGACACCCTGTCGGGCCTTATTGCATATTGTGGAAGGGTGGGAGTACTCACTGACACGTGAGACAGAAGATTGTATTTGCAAACACCGCCCAGGTGCCCAGTTTTATTTCTTTTCTTTTTGATTTAGCCCACAGAGGACGCTGTTGTCTGTGGCCTGTATACCGTCAACGGTAATCAGGACCACAGGTTACCAACACAGGTAATTGCAGGTGCACTCACAGGTGCTCAAAAATAATAATGAAACCCAAAGGCGAAATGAAAAGGGAAAATAAAACACAGTAATAAAACTACAAAACAGAAGTGCTGCTTATGCAGTGCCCCCACTGCCGCTATGCCGGTCAGCTCGGTTCTCCGTCGTACGGTTAGCTGTGCACTATACACTAGGGTGGCCAAGGTTCCCTATCACTACACACGCCCCTCGGTGCGTAACCATATATTTTAATAAATGGTTTGTTTAAGGCTGGCCGTCTTCTTCAGCCGTGCTTGCCTGTTTTTATTCTTCTTGCTTTTACCACTGGCGTTCCTGCCTGGTGTTTGTGTACGCTCGCCTCCTCAGCTAGCGTCCCTGGGCTTCCTCTGTCATGGCCTCCCGAATGCACAACCAAGCGCAGTTCTTATTGGCTGAACAATCCCCCAAGGCCCGCCTCCCAGCCACTCAGAGAGAGGGAAAGCCAACACACCCTCTTCCCCACCTCTCCGTGTCATCGCCATGACTGACAGGCGGATCTTATGAGGCTGCTGCCCTCTTCCTGCAGAACCATGCCTGTGCCAGATAGTCAGCACAGGCCTCCCCTGTTACACATACATATATTACACAGCATCTAGCATCTGTATTTGCTGTAGTAAAAAAAAAAAAACTGCAGTAAATTCTCCCGATGTATTTGCATGTAGCATTGCTATGCGTCTGGTGTTTACATAGCAACAGACCCGGTTGTAAATGTGGCTCCTGGTTTCTTAACTACTTGGTAGTTCCTGCTAAAGTTCTAAATCCTGAAACTAGACACCAATCACTTTTCTTCCACAAGTAAACAAGAAAATGCTTTTGACAGGGCTGGGCTTTTATTATTTGTCAGTGCATTGAAGAGAGCTGGGCATATTTTCAAAGCTGTAACTAATGAGTTTCTGAAGAATAATTTTTAGTGTGTTCTTAAAAATGAAATACAGTTCGGCATTCATGGAAGTGAAAATAATATATAACCGTTTAATGAATACCAAACTATTTTATTTATAAAAACAGACAAAAAACATTATTTAAATAACTAACAAACTAAAGTTTGGTGAATAGAGTTTATTCTTTGTGAAAAATCCACACAGGAAGAAAATACAATATGTATGGGTATAGTTGAATCTGAATTAATCTTTGATGGATATATTTCAAACTAAAACTGATAGTTTCCAAAGTACTCTTGGCCTTGGCATGCATTATGTTCCGTCTTGGTATTCCTACAGTAAGTGTTGCAATTTGATCCTATTAAGTGACTTCTTGGCACGACCCAAACTTAAGAGCAGACTCCTTTCATAGGCACACACCTGTCATCCCCTGTGACTTTCCATACAGTTCAGGACATTCTTTACAACATGTATAAAAAGTAATTCCTCGCCCTTTCTTTCCTCCGGCCTAAACTAATGCCCTGCTGTATTTGACCTTTATGAAAAGGGATTCTAATATCCAGCTAAACATTTTAGGACTGGTTGAAAAAATAATAATTATAAATCATAAAATAACAGAGCCTGGTTTCCCAAACGCAGAGGGTAATTAATATAGCATTTTACTCCAGTGTCACAAGCACTATTTTTTTCTGATAAGACAAAATCAGAAAACAAAGACTAAAGAATAACTATGTACCTGTATGAAGCGCACCCCAAGTTATAGATATTTATATTTTCCTCAAGGACACAGAAATATGCTCAAGGATACAGAACTATTTAGGCAACTAGAAATTAAAGGGTATCAGATGCCACTGTACATCCTATGATCGCCAGTACATTCTAATTGAGACAACTGGACTCATCCCATGAGAAATTGGGCTGCACTCCAAATTGTTTTATGCACTCTTTTCCTTACATATGTTCCCAGTAGATGAAGGTTGGGACAGGGCAGATCTTTTGCCTTTCATATGTAAGACTACTGGAGGGGTTAACTGAATTTCTTAAATGGAGATGAGACTGATAATTACTTGTGTCAGGACATGGTGTTTGCAGAGGACACATGAGATGTCCACCTTTCTACGGCAATCCTGTTTATTTACCAAAGGTTATGCAATGAAAACCTCTCCACCTGCCTTTTAATCTTGTGATGGATGGAAACACAGACAACGTTTTTTTCATGCCCAATGGTGTTAGTCTGATTTTTTAACATGACTCTTACTCATAGCACAGAAATATTATTGGAAAAAATAAAAAGGGGGTTTTCAATTGACCCAGTTGTTAACAGAAAGGGGTCCTACAAATTTGACGTGTATACTTACCAAGAGTAACAAATAGTTACCAAGGTTGTTCCTTGTTTAATTTAGGGTATTTGTTGATATTAAGGTTGATGCATAACATTTATGCAGTATGGGGCAACATATGGAAAGGAGAAAGGTATTGTATGATTTTTGTACGTTTTACAATGCTCCAGACCATTTGTTTCCATTCTGAAGATTGTTTTAAGATTGTGGCCTAAAAGGCATGCAAAATGATTACCAATGGCTTGAAGACTATCAAAAAGTAATTTGGCTCAATGGTTTATAGCCTACCAGTTCCCAGCAAAATTCTGAATTCATACAATTGAAACCTCTACCTCACAGCCGTGACTATAAGAGCCTCCATTTCAGAATTCACGGAGAGTGCACTGTCCATTTTTCAGTTCCCTGTTTTGCAATCCAGCTCAGTAGAAGACTTTCTCTGTAATGCAGAATGTTGCTACTGTACTGGAAACAAATCAGTATACATTTGTGGCATTCTACTAATTTATTAATCATAAACATGAAGGCCAGACATTGGCATTATTGCTACCATCAATATGCATTACCGAATAACCATTGAGACAAGAGCAGATGCCTGGCCCAGATGAAAGACAAACAAATCTGATTCCCAAGGATAAACTGCTATGATGGGCAGCAGTGTGGAGTAGTGGTTAGGGCTCTGGACTCTTGACCGGAGGGTCGTGGGTTCAATCCCATGTGGGGGACACTGCTGCTGTACCCTTGAGCAAGGTACTTTACCTAGATTGCTCCAGTAAAAACCCAACTGTATAAATGGGTAATTGTATTTAAAAATAATGTGTAAAAAATAATGTAATTGTATGTAAAAATAATGTGATATCTTGTAACAATTGTAAGTCGCCCTGGATAAGGGCGTCTGCTAAGAAATAAATAATAATAAGAATAATAATAAGAATAATATGATGATGATGATGATGATATTGTTATTGCAAGGATTCTGCTTGAAATGAAAATATAAATGATATCCCGAGACGTTAAATAATTACTAATAGAATGAAACAACTAGTAAAGACAAAGTCAAGATGAAATCAGAATGGTTTCTGTTATAGCAAAACATGTTACCTCAACACTTTCATCTACTTCAATCCCGCCATCGTTGTCATCATCAAGTTGCTTGTGGATTTGGCGTAGTGCTTCCAAACTCAGCCTGTCTGCTTCACTGATGCATGGTGGTGTCACTGTGAGACAGGGATCTGAAATGGAAAAGTCAAAGGTCACTAAAGAGAGATGAAAATGGCTCATTAAGGTTCTCCTGCCTTCATAGCTGTCCTACGAATGCTGAGGTAGCAGTCACCTTTGCATTTTACTATAAGATAACTATAAGAAAAAAAGAGGTTCAAATGCATCCAGCTTCCCAATGTTTACATTGTGTGTATGCCTGTAGAAGAGTTTTCATTGTTCAAGTTCAATGACTCTGGCAGTAATTGCCATAAACATTCCCAGACACTTCGGGTCACATTCGGAATTGAGAGTATTTATCTTGCTTCCCTTTGTGCTCAATAGATCTTGACCTAAGGCCACATTTTCATCTGTCACTGTTTGCCTCCATCTGCAGCAGTTTGAGCTCAAAGCAGATTGAATTGGGACTGTCAGCTCCAGTTAAGATTGTATTGGATTGTATACTGCAGATATAACTGTTGGCAACCTATTCATATTGGAACAAGATAAGATTGAGTTTTACAGGCTGTTCCTATGTGACATCCACATAAGCAGCTGAGAAGAGAAACTCAATTAAGAATATGCTTCAGTGCTAAGGTTATTTCAATGTGTATACATTTATTCCTAAAATAGGTTGGCAAAACCATTTTTATTTGCCAATAAACAATTTTGAAGCCTATTTAAAGTATGGATGTTAATGTATTTTAATGTTGGTCGTTTTTTAGATTGATAAATGTGCTGCTGTGGCTTTGTTTTATATTTATGCTTAACAGATGGATAATTTATTTTGTTATAAATGGGAATTATTTATACTACAGACTGCTGTGAATGCACTGGAGATACAATAAAATTACTTCAGTCTATTAATGCTCATGTCGTTAGTAATAAAAGCTTAGTAACCCTGATAACAATGCTGTCATTAATAAAGTCTGTAATCACATCAAGTTCCTCTCTAACATACCACAACCCAAATACAGAAGGCTTTTCCACCACGGATTAGGGCTTTTGAGTTTTTATCCATAGCGTTACGGACACAAAACAGACAGTCAGCACTGTCTTCCTGAAAGTGATATTGATTATTTGTTTAGGAAGTTCAGAGGCTTGCTGCCTCCTAGTATTCATTTGACAACATCCAAACACACAAACAGTGGCAAATGCAATGCAGCGTTACTAGTGTTTCACCACACCATGCCAGCAAGAAATTTCATACAAACTGATTCGGAGAAGTCGGGTTTTTTTTCAATAAAGCTGTCATTTGTCAAAATAATTTCTCTTTAGGGGTTTTAAACGGTAAAAGAAAAAATGATTAAATTGAAGCTTGTTGACCCTCGACCTTGGCAAATGAATTATCTGCATACAGGCTGTGGGTGCTTTGGCATATTTTACACAGTGGGCTCAAATAAAGTTTAACAATGCTGCAAAACAGCCGATATATAAAGCTTGCAATTCATGCTTGTAGCCTGCTGTATAACAAAATAAAAGTACACATCATTACACAATTAAGATGGAACCTATTTAAAATGTTTAAATTATGCTAGTACAAAATGTATTATTATTATTATTATTATTATTATTATTATTATTATTATTATTATTATTATTATTATTATTCCAATGATGTTTTATGGCTGATTAATGGGATGTTTAGACAGGTTTATACATCACTGTAGCAGGATAGCAGGAGAGAAGCCCTGCACATGAAAAGGGGGCGGGGCAAAGCCCTGCCATAAAATGTGGTGTTTTGTTTTTGTATTGTTTATATTAGAATGGGGTACCCCTCCGCCCCTGTGCAGTTTAATTTGTATTTATTTTGTTGTAGTAGGATTATTATTATTGTTATGATTTATTTATGCATCTGTATGACGGCGTAGCTGTGCGTTTTTATTTTATTATTTTTATTTAAATGTGTTCTGGCAGAGGCAAGGTCGTCAGCTCATCCTCTGCCAGTAGTAATTAAAAAACTTGTGCAGATTGTGGCCGAAGGGTAATGAGATAATTGATAGCGAACCCCTCGGCCATAGTGAATAAAAGCCTGCAGCTTTCTACACTCAGGGTGGGTGTTCAGAGGAAAGAACGAGAGCAAGAGCAAGCAGAGTGTTTAAAAATACAGGATCAGTGAAAGCGATTGCTCAGCCTGTCCTGAGTTTTGTTGTGTTTTGTGTTCGAGATTTGTTTTTGTTTGAATATTTATTTTGCTCTGTGATCAGTGTTTTTTTTTGTTAAAATATTGTACTTATTTTTGTTATTTAAAAATAAACTGCACAGGGGCGGAGGGGTACTCCGTTCTAAAATAAACAATACAAAAAATTAAAATAAACATTTTATGTCAGGGCTTTGCCCCGCCCCCTTTCATGTGCAGGGCATCTCTCCTGCTGCCCTGCTACAATCACACATAAATTGCCCTCGGAAAGAGGGTTATTCTTTGGTCCCCAAAGACTGCGATACGAAAAAGCCTTTCTAAAAAAGTAAAAAATGGTTGTAGATAACAAAATAATGTCATATTGTTCACATATATTTGTAATATAAGTCTCAAGTGTGCAGCTTTCAAAGAAACACATTATTATTAGTTTATTTAGCAGACGTCTTTATCCAAGTCGACTTAGAGACTAGGGTGTGTGAACTATGCATCAGCTGCAGAGTCACTTACAACGTGTCACCCGAAAAACGGAGCACAAGGAGGTTAAGTGACTTGGTCAGGGCCACACAGTGAGTCAGTGAGTGAGCTGGGATTTGAAATGGGGACCTCCTGGTTACAAGCCCTTTTCGAAAAACAGAGCACAAGGAGGTTAAGTGACTTGGTCAGGGCCACACAGTGAGTGAGCTGGGATTTGAACTGGGGACCTGCTGGTTACAAGACCTTTTCGAAAAACAGAGCACAAGGAGGTTAAGTGACTTGGTCAGGGCCACACAGTGAGTCAGTGAGTGAGCTGGGATTTGAACTGGGGTCCTCCTGGTTACAAGCCCTTTTCTTTAACCACTGGACCACACAGACTCAACATGTATTTTTTTTCTAAAACATGACATCTGGTAATAAATTTGGTAAAAGAAAGTTATCAGTTTGCTTGCCTTGTCTTGCAGGAAATGCGTTACACTTATGTTTTTGTTTTTTTGGTGTCTTTTTTCAGTATGTTTTTATTATTATTATTTTTTTACGTGATTTCACTTCAGCATTGTGTTTAGTTAAAGCATCGTACTGGCTGCATGTCAGCTGGTTGGTTACTGACAAGAACGAAGGCCCTGAAGGGTTGGGGACAATTTCACACTCAAGGATAAATGCCCATGGAAGTTTAAGAAAGTGCAAATGCAAGGGATTTTAATGAAACTAATCTTTCTTGGACCAGCTTAACCAGCATGTAGTCTGAGGAGCAGCCTCTTGGCTTTGGAATATATTGTCCATAAATGTAAGAAAGGCTGCAAACCTAATCTTAGGGTGGGTCCACTGTAAAGCAATTTTTGTTTCAACCACACAAACATGCAAGTTTCTAGCTTTCAGCTGTGATGAAATGTCCAAATAAATAATATTGAACAATGGTACCTTTTATCAGCTATTTTAGTAATTGGAAAAAAGCCTTCTGCATCTAATTTTACTTTTTATTCAATCCCCTAAGGTATGCCGCGATCAGCACTAAGACTATAACATGAAATGTTAGACATTGACAGAAAATAAACTATACTATATAAATAAATACAATATACAGTTTGGGTTGGCTACATCCTGTTTATCCTGTAACTTTTTTTTTTTTTTTTTTTTTTTACAATAGCCATACAACCAGGAAGTAGGTCCCAGGAAACTAAACCTTGTACTAACAGATGCTGTCTTGTATAAATATTTAGAAACTACCAAAACAAAACAAAAGCAGGCATGGCTGAATACTGAGGAGTGCAATTATCAGAACATTGCTGCCTGTGAATATACCGTAGAAAAGATTTCAATACTTATATCCATATCCAACTCATATCCAACTCATCAACTGAAGCCATCAGTATAGTTGATAAGTCTTTTTTTTTATTTTTTAAACAGAACAAATTAATTGAAGGTTCTAATTAATTCATTCAAATTTATATATATATATATATATATATATATATATATATATATATATATATATATATATATATATATATATATATATATATATATATGTGTATTTCACACGTCATGGTTTTGTCAAGTGGACTCTGCAAGAGGTGGGTTTGCAGGAAGTGTACATTGTCTATAAGTGACCTTTCACCTCAAGGTACATTTGATACCACACACATTCTGACCCTCATATATTCTATACAAGCCAATCCTGAATAACACATGGAACAACATGCTGTTAATTTTACCACAGTCTACATTTAACTTGGATACAAATCAATTAATAAGATGACTGTTGTAAAAATGTATGAAGCACTTCTGTTTCCAACCCCTATGGTTAGAAGAGGAGTGGGAAGGAGTCCTTTTGTAATTGTAACAAAAGGTTAAACTATTTAAACACGTATTAAAGTGCTACAGAATATATTTTTATAACAACTGACCAAACAGATACTGTTAATACCTTCTGAATGGCGATCAGAATAGAGGGCCCCGATTTGTTACGTTATGTTATTGTGATTACAGTCCGAGGGATATTCCTGTGACTTTTTGGGGTGCTATTTTTAAATATGTTTTATAAAAAGAACTTTGAAAACCACCATGTCAAAATGTCAATGATGTTTGAAAGCTTACAGCGAATGTGTAGAAGCCTAGCCTTGCTGTGACATAACTTTCTTAGCCTACAGTACAGAGTAAATCACTTTATTTACAGTAACTCTTTCAACGAGTCACAATAATACAAGAGTAATCAGAGAACCCGTGAAGAACTGAGTTAGAGGAAGCTGCATCACGTGAAGATGAGGAAAGATTGTCATAAATTAAGAAATCACCATTGGACAGAAGTGATGTGATGCAACAGACATGCCCTGTAATTCAACACAGTTTAATAATTGCTATAGAAAAAAGACAGCAACTGTAGGATGGAAATCAGAAAGTTGACCTCAAGGCTAAGACATCAGAAAGATGCAATTAATACAGTGTCATCAGACCAAGCACTGGTTAATACCAGGCCCCGCCCTGAATTTGTGGGTCTTTGATATTCTGTGTTCCTCATGTACCACAGAATTAGATCCTGTATCTTAAATTGGGTGTCACATGCACTTCTATGTATTCTGGATCAGTTATCAGTTTAAAGTGACTTTGATAATACGTGTGGAGAGATACATTGCAAGCAGAATGCGACTCCTTTTAGGTCTGCTACACATGCTTCGACCAGTGTGCTGAACTGAATAAACAAGGGATGTGAGTAACATGCATAAAGGTGGGCTGCACAGCCACTGCGTCTACTAAAACATGACCATGCACTTTTACTTCTACTAACTACTCTGCACATTGCTGAGTAATGTGAAGAAAAAAATCAGTAAGAACAACATGTTATATAGAATGTATAGTTTCATCACGCTTCTGCAAGCAGTTCTAAAGCTAGAGAGTTCTTTATGCCAAACAATCAGAGGGTAAGAAATGTCATACCAAGTTTCACTACTATTGAATTGTTGTTGTTGTTGTTATTACTATTATTATTATTATTACAACTTTAATTTATTATAGCACCTTTCACACCTTGGTGCCTCAAGGCGCTGTACAAAACAATCAAACATAAATCAATTTTACAAAACACAATAAAAAACAATTAATCAGTTAAAACATTTTTATAAATATATAATTAAATAAATTACAATAAAATAGGTAAATATAAAGATAAAATCGATCATCATAAAAGTACAATATGTGATAATAAACAGTGCAGACTGTAGCAGAGTCAAAGAGTTAAAAAATGCAGCAGAGAATAAGTGCGTCTTAAGGGTATTTTTAAATTTGGCCACTGTTGTGGATTCTCTAATAGAAGTTGGGAATGAGTTCCAAAGAAAAGGAGCAACACAGCTAAAAGCACACCCTCCGAGCGGAACACGTTTTGGAACCATTTAACAATCCAGAGTTAGAGGATCGAAGCTGCTTCCCAGGGATGGAAGAGCTAAGAAGGTCCATTACATAACTAGGACCCTGACCGTGCAAAGCCTTGTAGGTCAACAGTAATATTTTAAAGGAAACACAGGACTGGATAGGAAGCCAATGCAAACGCTTAGAGACCGGAGTAATGTGTTCTGTCCACTTGGTAAGAACCCTTGCTGCTGCATTTTGCACCATCTGCAATCGATGCAAAGAGCGAACAGGAAGATTAACAGAACGAGCATTACAATAATCCAACCGAGACGTAACAAATGTATGAACGAGAATCTCAGCATCCCTAGGGGGCAGAAAACAACACACTCTGCTAACTTTCTTTAAGTAATAAAACCCTTTCTTTACCACTGAAAAGATACGTTTTTCAAATAAAAGCTTTGAATCAAGTTGAACACCCAAGTTGCAGAATAACAAAGAGGCATCTACAAGGCAGTCACCAGAAGAGCATGAAAACCCAGTAAAAGAGCAATGCTGGGTATTAGATGCAGTAACCAATAGCTCAGTTTTACTAGCATTCAATTTCAAAAAATTATTTGACATACAAGTTTGAATATTTGCCAAACAAGCGGATAGGACTGTAATCAGTAACTGTAAACAGATCTGTGTATCATCTGCATAAGAACCCCATGCTTTCGAATAGCAGCATATAAATGTTAAAAAGAAGAGGACCAAAGACAGAACCCTGTGGGACTCCATGAACAAGGACAGTATTTGTAGAATTATGACCAGCATAGGACACGTATTGATAACGATCTGATAAATATGAGCAGAACCAAATCAAGAGCCACCCTCCTTACATTCACCAGGTTTGAGATGCTTCAGCATAATCCGATGGTCAACAGTATCAAAGATCTAAATGAACCGATCCTGAAAGAGCACACATCATCAGCATTCGGAAGGAGATCATTTACAATCCTAACCATAGCAGTTTCTGTGTCGTGTGCAATTCTAAAACCAGACTGAAATTTTTCCAAAATATTATTTTGTGAAAGATGCGAGACCAGCAACAACTTGTTCAAGCAATTTAGCCAAAAAAGGAAGATTTGATATTGGTCAAAAGTTACCCGCCACGGTCGGGTCAAGCAATATATTTTTTTAGAATTGGGTTAACAGTGGCTTGCTTTAATACAATAGGGAGAAAACCCTCAGAAAGTGACATGTTAATTATATGAAGAATAGAGGGGGCCAGGATATCTACACAAAGTCTAACAATACTAGTAGGCCATGGATCAATAGCACAAGAGGAATTTCTGGCCGCCTTAAATCAACCTAAATGTATCTAAAAGAGAAATAGGCGAAAAATCTGAAAAAACAGAGGCAAAGGAGTCAGACAGTATATGCGTGTCAGGAGCGGAATTTGTTGATGGAAATGACCCCCTTATAGTATCTATTTTGCTGTTGAAATACAATGGAAACTACTCACAATGATCACGATTAATGTAAGGAGCCAAAGACAAGATGAAATTTTGTCAAAGGTACTAAAAACAACTCTGGGATTACCCTGTCCCTTTTCAATGATGTTAGAATAAAAATTAATTCTTGCCAATTTTAATTCTGAGCCATAGACCTTCAAATGTGATTGCCATATATACCCATGTACTGTTAAGCCAGTACCCTCCATTTACGTTCACCCTGGCGCCTCACTGTTTTAAGTGTCCTAAAATGTGAGTTGTACCAAGGAGAAGTACGATCCTGTCGTATCAATCGAGCATCGGAGCAATGATATCTAAAACATTGGACATTCAACCCCTGCATGTAATAAATTAGTGCTGGCACACATATCTCAATATCATTTTTTTGCATGCATTCGAAGAAAACATTTTTGGTGTCAGAAATTTACCACCTTGCCAGAATTTGCACGTCTAAATTAGCCAGAGGAAAAATAGCTGTGTGGGATTTCTAGATAAACAGAACATCAACACAGCCACTCTTGTTCCCCTATTTACTTCGGTTGTCAAAAAACTAGCATTTTAAAAGAAAGAGTCCAGGTTAGGCTGCACACATGGAGCACTAGCTAGTGATCTCTAGATTCATGTGAAGTTGCAGGCCCTGCTTCAGATTTGGGAAGCGAGTCAATCGGGGTCTGTTTCTGTCTGCAATATGATACATATCTGGTACATCACTCCAGAATGCCTCACGCTTTCTACCACTGGTCCAACTTGCAAAAGAAACGTCTCCTATCGTGATCAACGTTTTGTTTTTCTTTTATGATGCAATCCTAGTTGGGTCTACTTTTTGTACGGCTTTTACCTGTTTGTTTTGTAGTTAATTCACTATAGGGTAAAGTTAGACCTTCACAACCTGTTTTTCCTTCTGGATATTTTTCATTTTTAATACAGTGTTACATATAAAGGCTTTGATAACATTTTGCAAACGAATGTTCAACATTCAGACAAATACTGGGATATTCAGATATCCGAACATGAAAACCACATGTTCGTCTCAGCACTAAAATAAATGCAGCAACTGCTTCTACAGCACAGTAGCTTCCCATTGTGTGATGCAGGGCTAACCTCACGTTTGCCATCCTGTGATTTATTCCCTTAAATGGGATAGCATTCCTATCCTTCCACAAGACACACCCAGTATCCTTTCTTTTGCTTTGGAGAATTCCAAACGGACATCCATTTGTTCTCTGTTGAGTAGGGATGGCATTGTGACTAACACAGTTATCACTGGTGGAGCAAAGGAATTATATAGATATGCCTCTACATAGATGTACGGTACTTCCCCTTTAACTGAAACTGTCCTGGGAGCCCATCATTCATTTAGACATCCAGCTGATAAAAGAGCGTAAATAAAGATTCTCAAGGGTCTAGGATTTCAGATCATCAGCAGCTATTAAGACGCAAATATCATTTGCTGGGGAGGATAGGGACTCTCCCTGAGGCTTATAATGTTTTCAGTTACAGCCTTCTTACTCAGCTGTGTAAGCATCTGGCATTAGCAAAGCATTCAGGTTTTATCATAACTTTCTTTACCATTGTTTATTTTCCTAATAAACACTTATGAGCAGATGGCAGAAACATGAGCTATACGAAACTGAATGCACCATAGAGTGCTGCAGAAGAATGATGCATTTTACTGTAAAATGTAAATGGATTGAGGGACACTGACATTAACAGTAAAGCACAGCATACTGTTGCTTCCTTTCTATTCATGTACTGCTTGGCAATAATAGGTACTGTAACAGTAAAGCACAGCATACTGTTGCTTCCTTTCTATTCATGTACTGCTTGGCAATAATAGGTACTGTATGTAGCAGTTTTCAGCCTGTAGTTTCAAACAGGCTTTATCCCATTGTCAGCTTTCTTACGCTCCTTTCCACCAGGACCTGCAGGACAAGGCCAGGTCAACTCCCATCCCTTCCCCAGAGAAGGGAATAGCCTTCCCTGGAATACGCACTTCCATTTTGACACCCAAGCGAAACAGTGACACTGTTCCAAACTAAAGTAGGGCTACTGATTTTCCACGATCGCGGAATCACGGACGGAATCACAGAATTAGGCATTGGGAATGGAATTGGCATTTTGGGAATGGCATTCTGCACAAACAGTCTTTTACCGCTGTTATTCTCCTATAAAAATAATGGATTGCTTTGAAAACTACACTACCCCGAAGCCCAGCAATGACGTTGTTATAAAACGTTTTTGTACGTTTATTTGGATCATTGGATAACGAGAAAACAGGTGGTTTTGTGGCCATTACTCTGATGGACTGTGTCTCTGCTGCGGCGCTGCCTGTGTGCTCTGTGAGTCAAGTTGTTTAAAAAAGCAACTAGCTGTTTTGTGAGTTCTAGTCTGTGGAATCATTTTGGAGTTGTATATACAGAAAAGTGAAAAGTACCTGAAAAAAAAACCCTGATTAAAAAAACTTAATTGAATTTATGTATTCATTTATGTAGTTATGGCAAATCCGTTACTCCGTCACCCGCTCAACACAAGGAAACGACACGGTGGCCGAGGTGAAACCTTAGTTTTATAACTTAGTATTTCTGATTTATCATTAACTCCTTAATAATACTATGTACTCAGAGCGATTTTTTTAATTTTTTTTTTTTTTTTTTTTACTCGTGTTGCTATAACATGGCTCTCTCTACTCTAGCTACTGTAGTAAGAACAGAATATGGTGACAATTGTAGATTCAACAATGAGTGGACCAATAAATACTTATTTATTTTACCAACTGTACCGAACACAAAGCCAGTGTGTTTATTGTGCAATGAATGTGTGTCAGTAGTTAAGCAATACAATATGAAAATTGTTGAAACCAAACAAGGAGCTTTTCGAAATACGTATCCCGAGGGCACAGTAGTTAGAAGCTCAAAAGTGAAAGCGCTGATTTCTTCTTAACAGTTATACTATTAATATGTCACATACATTTTAAAATGCTTGTTATGATACTCCGTTAAATTCTCACACTGTTCTATTATTAAAGTACTATTCATATGGTAAAATGTGTAAGTCTTCTTCAATATATGAACATTAAGTTATGTAATATTTATTATTGTTTAAAAATGTGAAGAGTAAAATACTCTGGCCCACCTACTCCTAACTTTTTTCCAATCTGGCCCCCGTAAATTTAAAAAACTAGTTGAAGAACCCTGCTCTAAACTAAGGACTTCTTGTGCAGTTAATTGCATATGGTCAAGTAATAATAAATAACGTAACGTATTCAAATTCATGTATCCACACAACTTTACATTACATTGTAAAGAGATGCCTGGCTTACCTGTTTGAAATGAGGTCCTTTACTTTAGTGCAGTAGTTCCAACATACAAATAAAAATTGTACTAAACAAAACGGCCGTTCAGTCCAAAAGCTTACAGAACAAATTGTAAGTGAAAAAAGCCTTGCACCTATGAGAAGATTGGGGAATGGGGCCCACGAGTCTGTGGTAATTGCACATTTTTCTCCCTTTGTGTGAACAGTTGCAGCATGATTTTCTTTAAGTTTTTCCAGCCTCGCTGTTATTGTTTCATGGGTCGGCACAGTATTGGGATAATCTTACATCGATTTCAAAACTGCAGCATGCACTGTCCTCGTAGGGGACAACTCAGTATGCCTGCACAGTATCCCCTATTAGAGCACAGTATGCCTGCACAGTATCCCCTATTACAGCACAGTATGCCTGCACAGTATCCCCTATTACAGCACAGTAAGCCTGCACAGTATCCCCTGTTACAGCACAGCATGCCTGCACAGTATCCCCTATTACAGCACAGCATGCCTGCACAGTATCCCCTATTACAGCACAGTAAGCCTGCACAGTATCCCCTATTACAGCACAGTATGCCTGCACAGTATCCCCTATTACAGCACAGTATGCCTGCACAGTATTCCCTATTAGAGCACACTATGCCTGCACAGTATTCCCTATTAGAGCACAGTATGCCTGCACAGTATTCCCTATTACAGCACAGTATGCCTGCACAATATTCCCTATTACAGCACAGTATGCCTGCACAGTATTCCTTATTACAGCACAGTATGCCTGCACAGTATTCCCTATTACAGCACAGTATGCCTGCACAATATTCCCTATTACAGCACAGTATGCCTGCACAATATTCCCTATTACAGCACACTATGCCTGCACAGTATTCCCTATCAGAGCACAGTATGCCTGCACAGTATTCCCTATCAGAGCACAGTATGCCTGCACAGTATTCCCTATTACAGCACAGTATGCCTGCACAGTATTCCCTATTAGAGCACAGTATGCCTGCACAGTATTCCCTATTAGAGCACAGTATGCCTGCACAATATTCCCTATTAGAGCACAGTATGCCTGCACAGTATGCCTGCACAGTATTCCCTATTAGAGCACAGTAGCTGAAGCTGAAATTACAATGTGACCTCATATGTCTATTCTGTACCACTTCAAGGAGGAACATCTTTGAAAACCGTATTGCCTGCTCTCTATCTGATCAGTCACACATTACCATGCTGGTCCACTTCACTGTATTACATTTACTCTCATAGTTGCTGTATGCCAAGACACATATTGGACTCAAACTTTCACATTTTGTGGGTCAGCCCAGGCAGGGAATGTAAATTTGAGCAGTCTACAGCGTAGCTGGATGTATATCGTGTCCAGTTCTCCTTTCGGTGCAGAAAAACTGGCAGGAAGCCAAATTCTTATAGTTTCATAGGAGACATGCTCTTAAAGGGCCAGTCATTCTTTCTTGAACATACAAAGGGAGCATCCAAAAGTGTCATGCCACCTTCTGTCAAAAATGTCATTCAGAAATGCCTGATTTTACGTTGAGTGGAACACAGTATCCTATGTCTAAAATATAGGCGTAAATATTTCTTTATTTTATTTATTGAGGGGAAAACAAAGTAATTATTTCATACTCTGTGACTACAGATGTTCTAACTTTAGTGACCTTGCAAACACACTTCTTATAAAGTACTGCAATAAACTTCACCGATACACAGAAGTAATTGTATTACATTTCACTTCCTTTATTATATGAATAATTCTAAAAGCAAGGAACCACATCAAAAACGAATCATTTTGGTACCTGTATGACTAATAGCCCATATTGCTGTATGTATTTGCATATATGTGCCTATACACTACTGGACTTATTTAAACTACATTGAAGTATCAAATGGTTTTGGTTTACTTGTGCAGTACCGCAGCTGGAGTTTGCTTCCTGAACTGTGCAGTATCGAATTGTCAAAGGACATATGGTTTTGGTGCTTCCATATCCCTAACTAAACTTGATGTATAACTAGTGTCCCGCATTTTCATTTTATCTTTAAAAAAATCCTCCTGAGTTTATTTTACATATATTAAAATAGGGATAAAATCGATAAAAAATTTTTAATTGAAACATCGGTAAAAAATCGGGGGAAAAAAAATCTCAGTATACACACTTTACACGTGGAATATGATTAGGTTTAATGTCGCTGGCATGTATGATGAAGCAGAATCTGTGCAAGTCGAAGCCACATCCCAAGTTAGCTGGTACTTTGCGAACATTTGGGCAGTCGCTGTGCTGAAGCGTCAAACACCACACTGGACATTAACTTCCATCACTGCGTTCCATAAGTTTACCAACTAAAGCATCACCATTTTCTGTCAAATATTTACAATTAAGATTGTCGGCATTAGGCAGTGTTTTAGCTGATGGACAGTATTGTCGCACTAAGTCACCAATACATACCTCTCTGCAATAAACAGTGGCTGTCCAGCAAAGCACAGCGCTCTGACAAACTCATTAACACAGTCAATCTGCGCTCGCTTTTATTAAAGCGTGTGTAAAAGCCACAAAAATGGATTGCTTGTCTCTCAGTTCACTTTATTGTTTTAGTTTAATGTGTCGCTTATTTTTCAGTACGTTCTTTTGTCAGCGTGAACATGTACCTCAATGCAGCAGTATTTGCAGCGCTGTGCATCCTCTGCCTCATCTGACCCACTTCTGCTATTTTTGCTTTTTGTATATTTCGAAACATTACTTTTCTTTTGAATATTCATAAATTGATTTACGTTTTCTCCCCGTTCCTCATCCACTAAAAATATTATGTTTTCGTGTAAGTATTTCTATTTAGTTTTTGATCAAGCTAGTAGTTACTACACCCAGCAACTGCCACAATAAATCAGACTTTGATTGGTCAACATAATCAGATGATAATGTGTTTGTGAAGTGACACAGAACCACGTTTGAACGTTATTTGATTCTCTGACATCTAAACGTCTGCTGTATCCTAGGATACAGTGTAAGGCTGCTTATTACAACGTCAGAGTCAAAATAAAACAGCAATCAAAATATTGTGCATTTCCTAGAAAATAGTACTTGGAAAATATTGAATAATATACAAAATTGGGTATAAATCAGTAAAAACCGGCATCCAATAAAAAATAAAAAAATCCTGTAAATTTCCGGAAAAATTCAGAATAAACCAGAAACGCAGAACATAACGTACCCCATCATCCTTCTACAGAGGGTAGCTGGCAGGAAATCACCTCAGGGTGAACAACTGTAAGTGAAGTGTTAATACCCAGAGGATTACTACCCCCTCAGAGTAAGGGTTAGACAAAGAAAGGCAAGAGCAGCTGACCAATAAAGCAAAAGGGGGTTTTAAGCAGAGTACTAAAAAGAAATATTCAGAATCTAATATCGGAACTCTTGTCAAGAAAGGGCTTTCCTGGACTGACGTCTCCAAACTGTGCAATCTCATTACAAATGGACTGAGTCTTACTGAATTTTTACAAGTCGTGTTCATATACAGTGTACAATATATGGAACCTGGACAATATACCACAGTAAACACAACCCATAAAAGTAAAAATGAGCCTTGGGGTTCTCAATGTAGGCTTGGTGTCAGTTCTGCTTACAGTTGCCATTGTGTTTGTTACATTTCAATTCTGTGATCTTTCTTTTTTTTTTTTTTTTTTTTTTTTAAATGAGTAAAACAGCTTAAAAATGAGGTCACATTCATGTGATGTGTAAAACGTTTCCTTCGATACCTTACAGCTCAAACAGTACATTTACAGAGATCAGTGGTGACTCCATTAAGGCTGAGCTCCTCCCTATGAGGTCTGTTTAAACTGAATGAACTCGTAATAGCATCAGAAGTCCTCAACAATTAGAAGAGCATCCTAATAACCCTCTCCTGGACACACTGGTGAGAAGTAGACAGAATATTTGTATGATTAACAATCAGAACTTCTGGAAAAGGAGACACAACCTGCTGTATACTGATGTTACAGTATAGGAATGTTCTGATCAAAGCATAATTCTAGGGAGGCCAAAGAGCTAAATAACAGGTGTAATTGTCCTTGACAAATACCACTTCGCTCCGCAAAACGGTAATGGCAGGAGTTTTACAGAGCCGTCTGGGACAGTCCGGCAGAAACATCCTTATTAGCAGATAGCTACCCTCAAAATGCTACCAAGACAGTTCTAATGAAGAAGTGAGCAGCAAAGCACAGCATTATAAAGCAGGCCTTGCCATATGCTCCGAAAGGGTATTGCCAAACTACGGTTAACATGCCGTGCAATACTTGAAAGATCTGTTGTTCAGCACCTGTCAGGCGCGTTATTTTACAATGTTTAAATCATTTTATTCACAGTAAAACAGGTTTAAAAGGCACTGCATATCAACATGACACTCAGTACTGCATCTCCAGCCCTGCCGCACCCCTTGTTCGCTGTATTTTTCACATACCTCTTCATAGTCATGCATACCAATAAATCATCTTCTGATCACTCAATTTATCACCAAACTCCTCAATAATGCTATCCAAGTCATTATTTTATTACTATAACATTTCAAAAAGCTTGGCAAATGTCTGCGATTTTCATTGAGTGCTGGATGCAGAAGCAGCTATCTTGTTTGTTTATGTCCGTGTTAGGTCTGTGGTGAAGGGACTACGTGTATAGCTCAGATCCGCCTCCTTTTTTTTTCGGCTTCTCCCTGCCATTGAAAGCTTTTCTTGGCTTTTTCTGGAGAAAAAACGACTAGGGACATGTAATTAATGCCTTTTGATGATCAGAAAGGAAAAATTTTAATGTTCGACCTGGTCCGACATAGGATCGCAAAGGGTTAAAGGTGTTGGACTCTAGTTCTGTTGCTGGTTAATCATTTGCTTCTACAGTAGCTTTTTTATTTATGTCACTTTTATAGTCATCGGCAATAGTGTATTTTAGCTACAAAGTTAGAAAAACTAGGAGCTGTATCAATGGGAAATAATAAACATGCTTGCAAAGGATATTGCCTGCAAGGTAGACTAAATCAGTTTGTTAAAAAAATAAATAAATAAATAAGAACTGACATGTTTATAGTCATTCATGCAATTTCATTTACTAGAGCATTTGCCTTATTTAATTTCCTGTAGAGTGGATTTAACTAAATTACACAAAACTCGGCATCAACTTGTATACAATTTAACTTAATCAAGGAGGCCTCTATCTCATGCACTGATCTGTTGTAAGAATATATATTTATTTATTTTTTACATTTTTGGCTCTCCACTTTCTAATTACCCAGGAGAAGTTACAGAACATTTATTTTCATGTTATGTATTTCAATGTGCTATACTACACTAAGGTAAGCTATGCATTTTGTTTCAGTGGTTCTGTTTCAATGATTCTGATGATGTAATAACATCTGTACCCCTGGATAAATGACTGGCAGCTTACACACAATAGAAATTTATTATTATTATTTTATTTCTTAGCAGGCGCCCTTATCCAGGGCAACTTACAATTGTAAAAGATATCACATTATTTCACATTATACAGATATCACATTATTTTTTTTACATACAATTACCCATTTATACAGTTGGGTTTTTACTGGAGCAATCTAGGTAAAGTACCTTGCTCAAGGGTACAGCAGCTGTGATTGAACCCATGACCCTCCGGTCAAGAGTCCAGAGCCCTAACCACTACTCCACACTGCTCCCCTAGAACTCTCAAACCCTTTCATCACTGCAATATTGGGGGGGGGGGACGTACAGATCTGAATTTGGTATAGTCACAAGTACTCAGGGGGGAATTTTGTTACACTGGGTATTTCTGAGTTATAGTAACCTCTCAACTCTACAGTAGTTCTATGTAATATGTTGTCAGTTCAAAATAAAAAGCACATTTTAATTAGCTTCTTAGCATACTGTACATTATTTAATTGAAAACAGCTCATTATGAAGAACCAGGAAGGTTAAAACCATTCAAGCATTCATAACCAATAAATATTTTTTCAGCTTACACCTAAATGTAGTGTATAGGCTAGAATTTGAAATAGTGTAAGGATTTGCTATGCAGGTTCCACCGAGACTACAATCTACTAAAGGGTTAACTACATGGTCCACACCTGTACAAGGCTCTATAGCTGTAGTTTTTACTGATTTGTAACTCATGACAAATTCTCAGCTTTTACTGTACAACAGCGACTGTGTAGCTATTTATTTCAAGATGTGAAAATACTGAATTACTGTCAGCTAAAAAAATTCCAAGACTATGTGCCAATATTACACTCCAAAAGCATGTGGAAAACGATGGAGTTAAAGAGTCAAATATATTTTCAAAGCTTGTTACTGCCCCTTTTTTATGATGTGTTCTTAATGCATACTCAAATACTGAGTTCACCTACAGCTGTTTAGTGCCGAGGGTGAACCGGTACAAACCTGGGCTGTATGCCTATGACAGGCAGGCAAACGCAACAGAAGACCAGCTCCTGTTTGCAAATATTATCAAATGATAAGAGGGCAGTAAAACCAAAAGGATTTGGAGCAATTTACTCTTCAATAATTTGCATACTTTTTCACCTTTTACAATAAAGAAAGAAATAAAGAGAAATCACATGTCAATATGACTGTAAACAAAGTTTAGTTTGTATTAATGGACTGTTCCTCACATGACACTTCAATTTACTTTGGAAATTACAACCTGTGGCAAAGTGAACAAGTGACAACAAAAGTGCAGTGTTGTAGCAACGGAAATGAAAATGTATCCCCCTTGATCACACTGTTAAAGAGCCATGATTGAGAAAGCATGGTAAAAAGTCCAAACTCATAGTTTCAGTGCTGCTAAATCAATACACTTCTTACTGTAGCTACCTGCACTCGCTGCATACAATTTAAAAACTACAGGAACAGGGGAAATCCACAATAGCGTATTCCACATGCTATCTAGCAAAACAAATATTCTTAATCATTTAAAGAGAAATTCTAAAACATACTGTAGGCCTACACACACAAACACACACACATACACACAAACACAAAAACACATTCTACTAGAGGAACACAGGACTAATTGTTGTATGTTGTAAACATAAATCTAATCAAAAGGTCAGTTTTGCATACCACAGCTGTAAACCAGTAACACAAGCATGGCATTATTGGAAAAAGATTAAGACTGTGTTGCTTGCCAGCACCTGTTTTGTTATAGTAAGTGTTCACTGCTGTGACCAGCCCATACAGATGATCAACAATTATACAAATCATTATTCATTCATGGTACTAACTTTATCAAGTGATTTCAGCCCAAGTAACCTCAAACTAAAGAACTGAAAGTTTCAAATACCATAAATGCTACGGAACATATTCTCTATGTAATCAGTATTGTTTAAAACACAATTCCCATTTTTAAAATGAGCACACCTTCTCATGGTTTAGGAGGCTCAATAATAATAATAATAATAATAATAATAATAATAATCATAATCATAATCATAATAATCAGTATTGTTTAAAACACAATTCCCATTTTTAAAATGAGCACACCTTCTCATGGTATAGGAGGCTCAATAATAATAATAATAATAATAATAATAATTTTTCACTGAAGAAAATCTGGCTAGAAGCAATGTAAAACAGATACATTCCTGTAAAGTCAGCATTTTACTGAACTATACCAAAACACAATCTGAAAGAACTACTTTATAAGACGCTACAGGCAGGATTTTCAAAATCCTGTTATTGTACCGAACTTGTGGTATAGTAACGACAGCATTAACAGCAAGTGACTTTAAAACGAAATGTGTCAGTTAAATCAATCCGTTAATGCTTTCAAATTGACTCTATGACGTCGTTAATGAACGCATTTCTCGTTAAGAATATTTGTCGCAGGACACCTACATCACTTTCTGTCTCAACGAATAAATAAGGGGAACTCGTTAATCAAAATGCATGTTAACGAGATCAAGTAAAATGAATGGAAGCAGAATTCGCTGTTATGGAAACTATTAGCGTACAGGGAGACACCTCTCCCACCAGCGAGCAGCAGCCAAATGGAAATGAAGAATGGGAATATCTATTGTATGCATAATTTCTAAACTTCATATAAAATGGTGCATTTTGTCATGCAGAATGTACATTTATTTAGAACACTTCACATATAAAATGCTGACTTACGATTATCTGGCATGTGGGTAAAAAATCGGATGGCACGGACGAAAAAAACAATTAAACTCCATTAGTCATTCCCTCATTCGGGGGGATATTTTGCCACAGCTTACTATATACAAGTCTTTTAATGTGCATTTTGCAATCTTTTTTTCGGTTAAAAAGAAAAAAATACCCTAAGCCATCTATATTGGTTGGAATTTATTTTCTTATGATGACATCTACTTTTGTATGTATTTAAGCATGATTGTAGGCTATATATAAATACATATGTTTCAAGTGCCATTGCAGGGTTGGACAAAATCGGTAGTCCGGGCGCCCGGGACTACCAAAAATTGGGTCCGGACTACCGAACTGTAGCGCTGCAAAGCCCGCGGGACTACCGAACTGTAACGTTGCAAAGCCCACGGGACTACCGAACTGTAACGCTGCAAAGCCCGCGGGACTACCGAACTGTAACGTTGCAAAGCCCGCGGGACTACCGAACTGTAACGCTGCAAAGCCCGTGGGACTACCGAACTGTAACGCTGCAAAGCCCGCGGGACTACCGAACTGTAACGCTGCAAAGCCCGCGGGACTACCGAACTGTAACGTTGCAAAGCCCGCGGGACTACCGAACTGTAACGCTACAAAGCCCGCGGGACTACCGAACTATAACGTTGCAAAGCCCGCGGGACTACCGAACTGTAACGTTGCAAAGCCCGCGGGACTACCAGCGGCTTCTAAAGATTATTTTTGTCTTAAGCAGTTACTTCAAAGATCTTCTATATAGAAGATCTTTCGTTACTTTGTACAGACAAACTGATAAACCAGCTCAGTTTACTTCCCGTTTAGTACACGCCTACTCAGTTGAAGCGGTAGCTATAGTAACCAGCGAATCAAACCGATTGGGTCATGCCTTAAGAATCATGACAGTCCATTTTTTTTTTTTTTGACGTGACAGATGAACCAATCAGAGCGGGGAATTTGCTTTATACTTTACTAGAATGGTGCCGGCGGTATATAGTGATTATATTATCTCAGAGTTATGGCTGAGATAATATATATAAAACAAATTAATAAACAGGAGAGAACACCGTACCCTCAGTGGCTATCACAGTGTTACCAAGGTGCAGGGACACTGCAGCTCGAGCACAGTAGAAAGTTAATAACGGTGCCTTATTTTATTTTTTTTTATTTCCAACTGAACAATTAACTAACTGTATTGTGAGGGAGACCCCTCACATGGTAATGTCTTTATAAAGTGTGCAATGCATTTCTACTATTTTAAATGTATATCCTGACGTTATTGTTGTTTTTATTAAGTCAGCAGAAAGCCGTGCTCATGTTTATATTCTGTGTACACGTTTAGGCACCAAGTTTATTTGTAGGGTACTACTGTATATTGATTGTATAATAATAATAATATATCTTGAAAACAAATGCAGAGTTTAGTTACTGATGATGCGCAGTGGATACTGTGAGTGTGAGTGCACAGGGTAAAGAAAAAAAATAACTAAGCCTTTTTATATTTATGTGTTCTATAGATATTTCTATGAATATTTAAAAAGATCAAAGTAAACGGTACAAAATTGTTTAGCTAATGAAGACTGGTAAAATGTGGGGCTAGGTTCTATAAATGGCACAAGTGAGGAAAAATAAAAACAACACTACTACTACTACTACAAGTGCATAATAATTCCCACAGTCCATTCAGGACCCAGAACAGGATTGTTTTAATTTGTTACGCAGTGAATATTTTAAAACTAATGATGAGATATTGGTTGGATCAAAAACCCAGACTGCGAGTCCCCAGGACTCAAGTCTGGGAAAATAATGCAAGTGATGCGGTCAAACATAATTCCCTACATTTTCTATAAGGACACTATTATTAGCTTGTTATTGTTTGGTAGAAATATTAACAGAAACTAGGTTGTTAGCAAACTTTGGCAGTATCTCGTTATATATGGTGAAAAAAAACAAAAAACATGTTTTATTAGTGGCCCTCAGAAGTGATGTCTGATTTCTTTTCTGAACCTTACCACCTTACAATTGTATCTGTCTACATTTTTAATGGTGCGAGTGTAATACGGAAATGTTTATCTACTGAAAAATGTGGGCTACCAAAATTTGTGGTGGGCTACCATAGTTTACCTTTTGGTAGCCCATCGGTCTAGGACACACATAGTAGTGATTTGTCCACCCCTGCATTGGTGTTTGTAGTTGTTAGTTATTATACACATACACCATGTATGTAACACTTCATTATGTATTTATTAAGCTTTTAAAATTACGATAGAATTCCTCTAATCATGCATTTTCTCTGTTAATCTTTGGCCTCTGCGACAAATAACTCAACATGATTAGCCACTGAAAACTTGCAGTATTATAAGAACATTTTATATGCATACAAACGTGTGAAGGTGAAAGTGTATATTGTATATAAAGTGGGGGGAGTCTGACAACATTACAAATACGTCTAAGCAAAATCCATGTCAATGATCTCGATCACATTCCTAGTGCATCGCTGTGTGTACTTGATGTACAGCGATGCACAGCTTCGTGTCTGGATAAGACACAGGTGTTAAAAGCAAATCCGCAATCATCCAAGGAAACTATTGTAATATCTAATATGCTGTTTTCTATACCAATATTTCAGTTGTATAATTAAAATAAAATCTACAGTGGATGTCAGCTGTCATAATGTATGTATGCAGAATTCAAATAGGCTACAGTTGATAATTTCTTGGTAGTCACTGGGTGAAAATAACAGTACATCATTTTAGCAATACAACAAATGTTCTTTAAGGTTATAAATGGTTAAAATAAGTGAATACATCTAAATTTATAACCACAAGTACAGAAAAAGCTAAAATATTTTCATAACTACAAATATTGAATTATCGAGGTAGTCTGTAAGAAATTAATCCTGGTCCTGTACACTCTCTCTTTGTTTTGTCGGTGTCATAGACACGATCTGTTCAATTTCTGTTTCAAGGTGAGTTATACTCTTTTGTTAATAAAAACCCTCCTTTTCCATGTGCAAATTAACTCCTGATAAATTATGACAATTAACACAGATTTCCTTTTAAATTCCCATACAAACAAAAGAAATAGTCGCAAGAAGCACTGCTCGTTAAGATAGTATTAACCCTTTGCGGTCCATTTATTAATTCTGCGTCAGGCTCGCCAGGTCTAATTTATTTTCACACACGCAGTTAATTTTAGACTCGCTGTTTAAAAGCATTTTTTTCCACAGTCAAACGGGTTTAAATGGCCCTGCATATCAACAAAGCACTCACTAGATATCTCCAGCCCCACCCCACCCTTTCGTTTGCTATCGCTTTCACATATGCTACCAAATAAATAAATAATAATAATAATAGTCGTACATACCGATCAATCATCTAATGATTACTCGATTTATCACCAAACTCCTCAATAATGCAATCCAAGTCATTATTTTATTGCTATAAAATCTCAAAAAAGCTCTGCAAATGTCCGTGATAGTCTTTGTGCGCTGATACTGTAACACCCAGCTTGTTTCCATATGACCGCCCCATCTGATGCCAGGGGCAAGTATGACTATTCATGAGATCCGCTTTTTTTTTTTTTTTTCCGGCTTGTCTCGGCTCCTTTCGATCTCACTCGACCATTGAATGGTTTTCTCGGCTTTTTCCGTTGAAAAACTGACTTTTTTGCGTTTTTTTGTGTTTTTTGGATGATGTCGGACAGGGTCCGACAAAGGACGTGATGGGAATAATTGCAATGTCGGACCCAGTCCGACAATGGACCGCAAAGGGTTAACATTATTTAGTAAATCAACATAATTTCGTAAATCACATTAATGAATTGAAAATGCCAAAATCACTGCGACATACCGATTTCTTGATTAAGACTGGAGTTATCATTTACAACCTTTTGAATTTCCTGCCCTACTGGTCTAGATACAAGTTTGTAAAATATGAAATCTCCAGACAGTTACGGTGTTCACCATAAGGGTCCAAACAAAACCTGATTTCAAAATGGATTTGATGCATATTTTACTCAAATGGTTTGATTCAACCTGCTTTCCTCTGCAAATGTTAAAAAATGTACAAACCTTATTCTCTTTTGGTAACAGACAAGGTCACAACCACATTCAATTCTAAATCAAGCCCATTTGTGCACTCCCCTTTATCTGAAAGCAGGCTTTGTAGACAGTCTTGTACAATTGCATTCCCCCAATGGTAATCTGTAGGGATAGAAACTTCCTCTATGCTTTTAAATGCTTGCTCAGTGCAATACAGTATCAATCTGCATGCCGTACATCCTGAAAACATGCACAGATTGCAGAAATAGGCTATGCACTTTAGATACCATTACTGTACATGTGTGTATGTGTGAGTGCGTGTGAGAGGGTCCCTTAGTAACAACCTCTAGTGTCTAAGTGCACCTCAACCTGTGCTTCACCTTTTAACAGTTAAAGGTCTACTTCAAACAAATACAACATCCATTAACAATACCACTGGTAAATAAAACGTTCTTACAATGATAGTACAGTACGATACACAGGATATTAAACTACTAAAACCAACTGACTGTTAGTAAGGTGTAACGACATTTGTGGTTTATGCTTAAATGGGAGAACTGCTGATAAAAAAATAAATAAATAAATACTGTTCTATCGACGGTTTAATTTTAAAATACTTGTTACTTCTACATTTTTTAATGATATTTTCTTTTATTCAATATAAGTCTATATTTTTCATTTAGCAAAAGTCATTTTCACATATCCTTCTTAAAAAAAAAACTAACAAAAAAATCTCAAACAAATCCTTGTAATGTTTCTTCTGCTATATTTCTTATACTGTTTAGTATCTGTCTACGGTGGCCCTTGTGGGCAAAACATTCCATTCCAAATGTAGTGTATTGTACTACCCCACAATCCAGTTTTACACTAAACTTAATTTATTGGCGTTTACAGCACATTCTTCTCCAGTTAAGTCTACGTGAAGTACGTTTATATTGCTGAAAGGTAATTTTAGATCAAAGGACAGGCCTGTTCTCCCCCTTTCTAACAAGTTTGCATTTTAAAGCTAAACTACATGTTATAGCTCGGTTGATTTTGATTAGATTTGCACTTCTCCCATACAGATCACAAATCTCTTCCTTCTAGTGTTATTTGTATATACAGTAATCAGTTTGCAAGACTCACACTTTGCATTTATCCATTGAAGAAACCCACAAGTTTTCTGTGGCTTTCCGGGTTTGAATGGCTGACAGAGCAATGAAAGATTTTGACAATGGAAGACCATAACATCTATGGACCTCTGATACTACACCAGGAAACATGGGAAAACCAAGACATGTTTAGACTAATGGCATTTCAAGCTGTTGCAGGAAAACAGCTTGAAGAAATAAAAAATATTAGAAAGAAACAGAAAAGAAAACCTCCTAGAACTCTGCAATACTGTACATTATGTTTCCAAACTCTTAACACATTTTAAAAATGTTTAACCTTACATTTATATTTGACCTGAGACCACTGGAGGAGAGGATTAAAATTGAAAATGTGACAAAAAAAGCCCTGTTTAAAAACTTTCGCCTTTTAGTATACCATAAAAATACTGTAGCCTGGAAGCATTGAAAACATGATTTTCAAAAAACCCATTTAAACTTGTTTAGACTAATGGGCAACATTAAGAGACTAACAGTCAATAATATACTAGGCCTGTGAACATTAAATGTGACTGCACAGTTCTCTCTGTTGCTATAGTACTTGCACCAAAGAATCCTGCTGTGGTGATGTCTCAATTTGCATTGAATAGGAAGGTCAACATCAAGGTAAAAACATACAGTGGACCAAACTAATTCCAACTACAGTTTCAGCTTAGTCACGGCTTGTCTCTTAAACTGTTAGACTTTAACCACATCGCCCATAACTTCTTCATCTTGAGTATTAAATGGCGAAATCTACAATTAAGAGAAGAATACATTAGATTAAAAGCCCTCCTAACTCTAAAAACGTTGCAAGCCAAGTGAGAGAGGCTAGCGAATTTCCTTTGCTTAAGGAGCAACACCAAAACGAAGCAATAATGAACTCTGTGTCCACATGAAAGACACACATTCCTGTTTCACACTGGTCAGTGCCAAAGCAACTAGGGCCAGTACGCAAACAAAAAAAGCACCCTATTTACAAATTTGCTCACTTTGCACCACAGCTGGTGTGACTGTTCCTATTAACATCAATATATTCGATCATATTTGGCTTTCTCAAAACCGGTTACATACCGGTGAAGTGGATATCTAATGTAATCCCTTGTGTGAACAACGACAGAACCGTGGCATCAATTCTAAATTGATGGTTAGTATTTTGCTTTTGTATACTGCTACCACACTTGTAATGTTGATTGTTCCTTAGGACACACACCTTTTGGGTTAACAAAACAGCATTTTACAAGCTAATCTCACAAATAACATGGTGCCCAAACAATGTGGCATTCAGGAGGTACATATTTGCATTCCACTGTATTGTGTTGCCTACAACAGAGGAAGTTTTGTCCTGTTCACTTAAATAAAAATTAGGGTTAAAAAATAACATACAACGTTTAATACAGCCTCTGGTTTTTGTTTTATACATAAACTCAATATTAAAGTTCTTAAATCAATCTAAATACATGATTAAAATGACTTCATTTTTTATTTCTAGTCATGACTCTTGTTTACACTGCAGCATACGAAAATAAAGTTCTGTCCTTAATATTAACCACAGAACCAATAATAAAGTTGTATATAACGCAGGCCCACTGTAAACTTTTAGATTAAAATAAATTCAAATATGTAATTTAAACTTCAAAGGTTAGGCAAGGTTGCAGTCGGTTCAAGAAGATTAGCAAGCTGCAGAACAGGATCACATTGCCACTCTACAGTACAAACAACTTCAGAAGATTAAATAAGTAATATAACCCAAAGCCGGAAAGGCCCACATAAAAGCAAAATCTCAGCCTCACCTAAAATGCAAATGTTATTTCCTATTTACAGTATACAATTGAAGTACTGTAGTTTAAAGTTATGGTACAGATTACTGTACCATAATCTTCAGAATCCAACACACAGTGAAGATTATGCACAAAAAACAGACTGTTTTCAGTTCAACCTGGAACTGCAATACACCAACAACAGCTTTTGCATTTGATTGATGACTGTCAGGATATGATACCATATCTGTCGGAATAGTGGAGACTCATGGATACAGTAGTTTATTTGCAAGTGTATTAAAATAACTTCTCAGTAGAGATCAATCCTGTCCTGGTACAGACTATATAGCAAACAGTTCACAGATGAATGGAAAGAAAGACTACAGTAAACACGCAACTGAATAAATTAATGTTCTAGCAGAGGTTGTGGCTAATGCAAAAATGATAAAGTTATAATAATGGGGTCCGGGTGAACCCCTGACCAGAACAAGAGGAGTTTTTTTTTTCTTTTCTAATGAGGGCAGGGCTTGAGTTTCAGCACAGGGTCGCAGCAATCGCCCATTTTCCAAGTTGCTCCTGCATTGCTCTGCAACTTTCAGTGCAGGAAAATCCCGCAGAGATATTTTAATACACCAAGCTACTGTATTTTTCACCCAATTTAGAATGCCTGAAACTATACAACAATCTATAAGGAAGTGTCAGTGACAAAAGCACTATGAGCCGCATTCTGAGTAGTTCTAGATAAAATAAATAAATAAATAAATAAATAAATAAATACATAAATAAAAGTAGTGCTGGATATTTTAAGTGCCGCGAGACTTTATTTTCTTGTACGTGATTCTCGGCCGCTATCTTTAAGCATTATAGAAACTCAGTACAATGCAGTAAGTAACCAGTTTTGAAGAAAAAAAAAAGGTGTCATTTTGCAAGCGGTGACTTTCGCGTTAACTCTTAAAACTCAGCCCCATTCATTTTGGCGCGCCAGTGCACCAAAGGTTACACACATATTACCCAGGCACCGTAAAAGCCACCTACCCAGCTTGTTTAAAAGTACAGACTTGGGGCTTTCCAAAGACGTATTCAGTGTGTGCATGCAGTACTCCTAGCCAGAACTATGATTGCCTGAAGTTAAGCCTTTCATCATGTGAGTTCACAGCTTAGGTTTCGTTTTGAGTCTATTGCTCCGTCATTGTAGCAGCTAGACTGAAAGGGGCGGTATCGTTGGAAAGCTTAGCAGCTCAGCTCCCCATATTGAGGTTCAATGGTGCAGACATCTATGATTACTATATATATATATATATATATATATATATATATATATATATATATATATATATATATATATATATATATATATATATATAGCAGTGACCAAACATGATTTTTTTGGAAAAGCATTTTTTTATATATATTCTCATCTCCTGGAGTAAACATTGAAGTTTCCCATGCGGTCACACCTTAACAGCAGTGGCACAGAAATGAGCGATGCAAGCCAAACAGCTCCTCCGGTTAGGAGTGGGACTCCAGTTTCCCATTCAGTACCTACTGGTGCAGTGAACTGCGAAAAAGCAAACTTCTTGCATTCTACCACATAAAGTATGCCTGATCCTGTTGCAATTTACATAATATGAAAGGAAATTTTGTGGACTTTCATTTGATATGTTACCTGCATGCAGTACAAACTATCCAGTAGTTAAACATACATAAATGGAAACAGTGAAAAACAGGCAGAAATAGGGCTGAGTGTAAAGAGATAAAAAAAAAAGCAATGGAGCGCTGGTTAAAAGCACCTTTTTCTTCTGCTGCATGCAAAAACTTCACGTCCAGCAATGGCAAAAGCAATGGAGAGTGCTCTGTGTCACAGTGATGAACAGCTGTTAGGTCTCCTGAAAGCAGCCTAATGATGATGCAGTGAATGATGAATGATGAATGATGATGCAGTAAAATATATATAGTTGTTTTTTTTTTATATGCAAAACCGCCTTTTTTTGTCATTCCCCCCCTAAAAAAAAAAAAAAAAACATGTAATTGTATGTAAAAATAACGTGAGATCTTGTAACAATTGTAAGTCGACCTGGTAAGGGTGTCTGCTAATAAATAAATAATAATAATAATAATAATAATAATAATAAAATGTTGGAATTCCCCTATTGGCTGCAGCATAGGGGAAATCCCCAGCACACAAAAATGAAATTCAAACCCTGGAGGAGGATCCAGATTTCTGTTGCATTAACACAGAGCTGTAACTGTTTACCCTAAAACCAATAATGGCTGGCCCCAGGCACCTTAAAAGGTGACAAAGCATTTTTAACTATAGATGCATGGGGTCCAAATGGACCATTTCAGTCGATGGAGGGATAATCACAAAGTATCAAAAGTATAAACCTGGCTCATTGGCATCTCTCCTGTAACACACTATTCATATTTACACACGCTTTCCTTTCAGACACCCTGGCTCTACTTCAGAGCCACTGTTAAATGTTAAAATGTCACATATACTGCAATTTACTTTAGTGCAGTACCAGGACTTTCTGTTTGGTTTCTCACAGTGAAACAAAGGCAACACACACCCTCAAGTTTAGTGTTGAATGCGTATTGCTAGAAAACCCCACATAAGGCAAATACCACTACTGTACATTGTGTGCTCAGCAGACAAGCATAATGCAAGTCAATGCAATGTGTTATATCTGCACAGTAAATACCAGAAAACGTTCGAACAAAATGTAAAAAAAAAAAATATGTTGCGTCTCTTAACTGCCGATAGTATAATGTGTAGTGATCGGATCAGAGGAGGAAGTGGTTTATCACTGCTTGCGTCACTATAGATGCTGTTGATGTTTACACTACAGCTTGTAGAAGTGTCTACACATTGAACACCTACAGAATCAAGAAACCACCGCCACATTCAAGCTATAAATAAACCTCCTGTGCCGAGAATATCTTCTTATATTGAGTCGTCAGATTTTCTCATTTTTTCCACTCTCCCACAAGTGTCTCACAACCGAATCAAACTCATGTCAGAGCAGAACTGTCCTTTAACTGTATTTTATCATTTACATCACAGATTCCCAACTGTGAACTACTGAAAACATCCATTGTTAGGGGAGCTTGCGAATGTGCTAATCCGCCACTTATCGCGGAAGTATGTTCTGGCTTATTGATCTCTTCATATCCATTTAACTTCTAAACCATTTGCAATGACTTGGTATTCCCCCCAACAAACATTTCTAATGCAAATGATTCCGTCTGCTTTTAACTAAATACTGCCATTTGCACGTCTAACCCCCAGTTTTTATGAGTGTAAGTCTTAATGTTAATATATTTAGTGTCGTACAAATAGATTTAAAAGTCTGGTAATACAGTAGTAAGCAATATATTATTTTCATGGGCAGCAGTGTGGAGTAGTGGTTAGGGCTCTGGACTCTTGACCGCAGGGTCGTGGGTTCAATCCCAGGTAGGGGACACTGCTGCTGTACCCTTGAGCAAGGTACTTTACCTAGATTGCTCCAGTAAAAACCCAACTGTATAAATGGGTAATTGTATATAAAAAAATAATGTAATTGTATGTAAAAAATAAATAATGTGATATTTTTTAGGAGGCTGTGTGGTCCAGTGGTTAAAGAAATGGGTTTGTAACCAAGAGGTCCTGGTTCAAATCCCACCTCAGCCACTGACTCATTGTGTGACCCTGAGCAAGTCACTTATCCTTCTTGTGCTCCATCTTTCGGGTGAGAAGTAATTGTAAGTGACTGTGCAGCTGATGCAGAGTTCACACACCCTAGTCTCTGTAAGTCGCCTTGGATAAAGGTGTCTGCTAAATAAACAAATAATAATATGTTTAGTCTTGAATATTTCGACTTATGGGTTTCTCAGTGTTATCTCTCTCCCAAGTTCATGTCTAGGATATACTTCAGCATATGCAGCACACACAGTGTTCCCAAGAGAAAATGTGGCTCACCCATGCCTAAACAACTGCTTTGAAAACACGTTAGTGACCGGTCAAATCTGGTACCTCATGCTGCTTTCGGTCGTCTTCGTCTTTTTTAACTGACTATCATATTTTTCCACCATTAAAACGATTGTATGCAACTACTTATCACATGCAATACATTGGGTCTTGTACATTTTTTTTTTTTTTTACTTCTGTAACTTTGCGGTGGACTTGTTTTGTCTTGTTGTTCGTGATTTGTTTTCTTTTTAGAGAAATGTATTGTTTCCAGTTTAAGTTTGAAAAAAATGCGTATAATTAACTTATTTGTTTTGTGTTTTTACTACAAACTTTATGGCTCTCTATAGCTTTGTATGGAGGAGGACGCTAAATCAGACGATTTAAACTAACCTCGGGGTAGAAATAAAACGTGGCTACTGTACTGTGCAAAGAAAATGTTTTGAGAAAATAATCGAGTGTAGTGTCCATTATTGCTTATAAAGGCCCCGAGAATAAACGTGTCACTCATTGTCGTGTAATCTGCCCAAACATCAATATTTTTCAACGTCTGTCGGGTCATATAACAACAAGTTGTAATCCATGTATCTCTAAGCAGAATACAGAAAATACAGAAAAAAAACACTTTACATAAAAACAAAATATAAATATTGAAGCACTTTACAATTTCTCCATTATAATATTCCCCAGTGTTCTGAAAAAGGACACCATTGCCAAAATGCTACTGTAAAAAAATGATTTTTAGTGAAATTGTATAGGAAGAGTCAAATACAGCCAAGAAATGCCTGGTCCTGGGGGAGCATTCCATTGCAAAATGATTGGTCCTGAAAGGGTTAAATAAGCACGTAGGCCTGCCCCTTATGCACAGCTGCAAAACACTCATTAGAAAGTGAAAAAAATGTACCTCCTTTTCACATTAGCGAAACACCCATCAGACCGCAACTGATTGCACCTGTACCAAAATCTGCCAAAGTACCACTTTCTGACATTACAAGGGTCATATTTTGGTACGTGTACCACTTTCTAACACGTAGAGTCACTGCCTTTCTCGTGTGTAATACAGCAGATGAAATAACCAAACTAACTTTTCATGTAATGCATTATTATACGAACTGTTGCATGGGACTGATCGAACTTCAAATACAAACTTAAGTGAGTTGGCTTGTGAACTAGTACGTGTAATTTGGGGTCTATTACCACAGACACCCTTATAAAAGTTTACCATAGTAAAAGCATAGCACAGTGTAATAAAGCATAGTGAACGCATGGTAAAGCACAGGGAAGCATTCTAAAGAATAGCAAAGTAAAGCATTTTTATTAAATAAAAGGTATACATTTTGGGGGTGGGTGGGGCAGCAATTAAAACTGCTTGTTTTTGCTTTGGAGTTAGAGTTAAAGCCACCGCATGTAGTTGTTGTGAAAAGCAAAGTAAAACGATTATTATATCCATATGCACTCAATCGTACTTACGGTTGGAGCACAATGTTGCTTGTAATATTTTAAAGCAATGCACAAACTACTGTCACACATACTACTAGTCTGAACACTTGACTACAGTTCTTGATTGTGAAATAAACTTATTACCATTAATCAGTGTATCCGTAACTATAATAATCTAAATCACATTAGTGGTCCACGTAAATTATATTTACCTGTAGGAAAGGCTGGATTGTCAGACCAGGCTCGTTTTGCGTGGTCATTAGAAAAAACTTCCGATCCAAATGCTGCAGAAACGAGGAATCCATGAAGTACCACAGCTAGCATAGGCCGAATGAAGTAAATCATCGCTAACATAAAGAGCCGTTCAATCCCTTTCTGCAAAAAAAAAAAAAGGATCAATGACGAATTCACGGGCTCCAGAAACAATATGTGATCGATTGCGGTTTGAATATAAAGTGTGAATCAATCCAACACAGAATGGAACGAAATCCACAACGTGTATATTTTATAACTGTAAAACTGTTTTTATAAATGATCACGTGTCTGATATATAACAAAAATACCATATATATTACAATAAAGAGATGCTAAGAACGTGTACTATGTAAAAAGCATATGTTAAAATGGAACGTTTACTAAAACGGCAAAATTAAAACTTAAAAACTCCAGGCGTCAAAGTGAAAATATTCCAGTGTTGTCTGTATCGTGGTAAAAAACGAACACCTCGAAAAACGTAACAATACAAAAATCAAAATAAGCACGCAGAAGTAGTGACAATGTAGACTTGCATCTTCAAATTTTAAAAAAAGCAGCAAACATCTTGTACAGTCTGTAGGGTAACAACGCTAAAACGGGAGAATACTTGCTGTCAATGTGCTGATGGATCCTGTCCTGTCTACTCAAAATGTAACAGTAATCCTTATGATTTCATTAAGGCCTGATATTCATGGTATCTCCAGATAGATGGGTCTCCGTGCTCATATTGAACACGCAGTTGGTGCAGATCCGTCTTCTTAGATAGAAGGATCATACCGGATCCTCTACGAAAAACACAGGAAAACATACATTTGCTTCGCAAAACGCGTCCACTTTTTTGAATCATATAAAAAGTCTTAACGCCCTCTTCCAAAACCTCTACCCACTTGAACAGAAAACTTTGTTAAGATGTCATTCATGCCTCCAGTGTCCCATAATCTTCATCAGACGACTCTTGCCTGATGCAAACCCGGTCTGTTGGGCGGAAGCTCATATGCAAATAACCTGACAAGCAACAGGAATTTATTTTGCCTTGCTGCTGGTGAATACATGAAACCTGTACGAATTCCTTTTCTTTATTTGGGCTGATATTAGTGACATTATTGTTATTTTAACTTTTCGTGCTAAAATAACACTTTCGTTATGATTTATAACCGCGTTGCAATACTTACAACTAAGTATAACATATTATGTGAAACTGTTAACTGAACGCCCAATTTTTTTTTAAAAAAAAAGCAGCATACATTCTACAAATAAGTAACATTACCATAATGGCAATGACTTTTGTGAAGTAACTGTGTTTTGTTATTATTGTGAGCTTTCAATAGTTTCCATGTTTCCGCTCTGTTGCACACGCACATACCATAAGTCTGTGAAACCCGAGCTGGCTCCAAGGCGTTCTTCTCGAGGGCTTGCTCTAGCGTGCCATTGGTCAGAGTCTTTCAACATGTCAAGCCGTGATTGGTTGCTAGAGAAACCTTCCTGGCAGCATTTAAAAACCACTGCGCGGGACTCAGGCGCAGAAACAACGAAACAGGAGGATAAAGATGTATTCTGTGGAGATTTTAATTAAACAAAGGGTTACTAGGAGTAGACTAGAGCTGACGGGGGACTCGAGGACGTGATAGTGGGTGGGAGCGGGAAAAATGTACTTTGTTGCGGGCGGGACTGGGTTGTAATTTGCGGGAACATACTAAATCTGTCATCTGTTTACCAAAAATAGGCTAAGCAGGAAATTCCTCATTCTTTTGTTTGAGCTTCTCTTTTGTGTAAGGCAGTGTTTAGCTCCCGTGCTCTGAATCCGGGTCAAGTCAGGTCAGACAATCATCGGTCTCGTTTTCGTTCTGTGACATCACGTATGCAGACTGTCGCTGCTGTATCAGCTTTTTTTTTTTTTTTTTTAAATAATTGTTAATTTTTAACAATGAATAAATTCCAGGAGGAATGAGGGACATGTTGGAAAGGATCATGAAAACAAAGTAGAAGAAATACAATAGGCATTACCAGGGGTTGGTAGATTACATTCAGATAGCATTGCTGACATGTTATGGAGATGAGTTAACATGTAGACATTGTAAACTGTTTCCCCTCGTTACATAAGGAGGTATTGGGTTATCAAATCACGTGACTTACATGCTAGTTTAGAATTGACAATTTTTAGAGATTTTACATAGTTTTATCTCATGAGTAACGGCTATGACTGAAGGCTTCAAGCCTTCCCATTTACATTTGTGAATAAAAAAAATGTTGCTAACAAAATAACAAGATTTACAATAAATAAAATGGCACTATTACAGGTTGCATTAAAATACCATATAATGCAATCAGACATCAAATTTGGTAGTTTTTAAATTTTTATAGACAACCAAGTATGAATTCCATTCTAGACCTGTTTAGTATGAGGCCAGGAATAAAGTAAGTGTTCTAAATATTCAATATTAGACAGACAAAATACACAAGCGTGATTTTCAAAACGAAAACTTTTATGAAGAAATATATAGCAATTTATCAACAACAGTGGACACTTGTGTGTTATTCTTAACAATTGCTGTGTCACTGTGACAGAAATATAATGAGTTTTGGTTGTAAATCTCCCTCCCGACCTGTGAGGGCGTTAAGCAGTGAAAGGGAAAGGCATTGGACAGGCTGGCCTGACAGTTCTTTTCCTGGGACGGGAAGTCGGTTAGTCTGGAAAAAGGCGAGACTGTTGCAGGAACGTATTGACCCGGAAGGGAAACGATGTAGCAGTTGCAGACAGTAAAGGCAGCTGCAGTCGTTTACCAAGGGGTCATGCCTACATAAAGGGGCCGGAGAATCGTAAATCTTTTCCTTTGCTTGGTTTCAGAGCGCATATGGAACTGGAAGGACCGGGAGAGATTCCCCTTTGAACTGTGAAAAAGTATTCATGAGTGTTTTGTTTGTTTGTAGCACTGTTAGTAATTGTCTTTTGTTTTGTAAATTCACTAGACGACTAACACGTCTCCGGAGCTGTCTCCTTGGGCTAGCACTACCCAGAACAACACTACACCACAGTCACTGTTGTTTGTTACCACCCACCTTGAGCACTACTGCACGCACCTGGACTGGTGATTGTGTTAATATTATTGTGGGATCAGATAACGTGTTATTTGTTTTGTTTTGCAAATCATTATTATCATTTTCCTGCCGAGCTTTACACATTGGTGTGTATTGCCGGAGGATTATTGTTTGGTCGCCAGACCGGGATTTTTATAAAATAAAGATCCCTTTTCCAAATCGGATTACAGTTTCCTTTTGTGATTATTTCTGCACTGCATCACCTCTGCACCTGTTCTACTCAGCAACCACTTTGCCACAGTCATCTGTAAACTAGATAATTAATGTTTTACCCAAAACATTTAGCCCATGTATATCTGGGTAGTTTTTAATTAGAATTGCCAATAACTCAACAGCCACTATGAATAAGAGGGAAGAGATTGAGCAACCTCATCTGATTCCTCTTGAAATCGGGGGGAGGTTCCTGAACTCAAGGAAACAGCTTTTTACAATTGCTTTGACACATTTTTCGAAACACAGTTTCAGTTTCAAAGTGCAAAACTCTTAACACAAAACCCCAAACTACTCACTCCAGTATCAAAGTCCTGTAAACAGTGGAAAATGAAAGTCTGAGTCAAATGTGATAAATACATAATGCAAAAGCAATTCATAGCTCCAAAACAAATAGTTCAAAATTTTCATTTTAATCATTTGAGCATAACATAAAAATCATTAACAAATAATATTACTGAACACAAAATAATGCCAGTATAAATGAACATAAAACAAGCATATTTTGTTTAAATCAAATAAAAATGTGATCTAAATTACAGTGAACAAAATGATAACTTACAGTATTGTAAATATACAAAATAAGATACAATATGCATTTGGTATGATATTCCACACAGATTTTCATCCACATCACATCTTATGTCCTCATTAGCCAGGCACCGTGGATAATCTCTCTTGGGAGTGCCTTATCCACCCCTGGCACTGCTGTGTTGTGATGTCACCACACACCTCATCCATGGCCTGGACGAGGGTGGCTTGCTCGCAAGGGCAGCGGTCATACAACTTCCACCTCCAGGCTGAAAATGATCCTCTATAGCAGGGGTGCCCAATCCTGGTCCTGGAGGGCCAGTGTCCTCCTGGCTTTTGTTCCAGCTGCCCCCTAAATTACTTAATTGGACCAATCAAGCACTTTAGAAGCTTAATTGGTCCAATTAAGCAATTTAGAGTACAGTTGGAACAAAAACCAGGAGGGACACTGGCCCTCCAGGACCAGGGTTGGGCACCCCTGCTCTATAGGGTTGAGAAATGAGAAATATGGTGGCAGGAACATCATGTTTAAGTTTGGAAGCGTTGCAAACCACGCTTGTACTACCAATGCATGATGGAAATTGACATTGTCCCAGGCTACGACAAATGTACCTCCAGCATTTGCATGTACAAGACAATTATGCAGGACATCCAAAAAATTCAGCAGATGGGCTGAATTGTATGGCCCAAACACAGGATTTTGTGCCACAACTCCATTTTGTGATATGGCCGCACACATTGTTATAATTCCGTCCTGCTGCCCCGGCACTTCAAATGTGGCATGCTGGCCAATAACCATCCGACCACAGTGCCGACGTTTGGCCAGATTGAAGCCTGCTTCGTCAACATAGAGGAACTCATGGTGGTTGATTCCTGCATCCAACTTCATCCTTCTCTGAAAATCAATTCACGTGATTTACTGTCATTTCACAATTCACAGAACAATGCTGACAGCCCTCCTACTGCACTGTAGAACACAGGCCACATATCAAAAGAATATGCATAGACACACAATTCTCAGCCACAAAGCATCTCACTGTTCATATCATCACTGTAGTACTAGCAGAATGACTGTACACTTACCTGAGCGTATTCACGTCACAATGCTTTCACTCTCTCCTCACTGCTTTGAAAAGGCAACAAATAAATCTATTTCATAGTTATTTGGTGCCTTTTCAATATGCGTCCAATAGTGGTTGTACTTATGGTATCAACCCCTTCAAACATTTCAACATCTGTTTTGCTGGATGTCCTTGGATGTACTTGCCGATTCTCAGTCCAAAATGTTCCGATAATTGAACCGACAGTAGACAACACGACCAGCTTCTTGCATTGTCAAACCTCTGTTTATGACGTGGTCTAATCACTGTTGCTCTAATTTCATTTGAGACTTCCACACGTTGTTGTTGACCACATCCACTTCATCCAATTGCTCCATTTTTGTCACAAGATATTTCAACATTTCCCATTTTTTATGGAAGATAATGATTTTTGCTTTGTGTGTATTTCTTTCATAAGAGCCATCATTTTATTACAGAAATATTAATTAAGTGTGGTAGCATGGCCGGGTGTCTGTGGAGGTCAGGATGCAGAAAGGAGACTGCAAGTCTATTTTTCTTTAAATCAAATTATAAACAAAAACACAGCTCACCGAGCCAAAATAAAAAATAAAAATAAAGTTAAAACAAAAAACAAGTCAAACACTAAATGAAACAGAAAATCCCTCACCCAAGTCTTGCACTATCACCGTGAGTTTTAAATATAGAAACGTTTGTTTCTCTTCCTGTAACAGCAAACCTCTGTGTTCTCAGCTCCCTGGTCATCTCTCTAAGGGCACTCTGGGCTCTCCTTTTATAGGATGTGGCTGCTCCCAATTATCACCAATTATTCAATTTGGGAGCAGTCCCATTCTCATGTGTTTTTGGTAGGGACAGGAATTAACCCCGTCCCTGCCAACCACCACCAAAACACACACACACACCCACACTATTTACAGGCAGGGCTCTTGCTCTGCTACATTAAGTTACAATTAAATTTCCAGTAAGACTTAAAAGATACACGTTTGTGGCTATGAGGTTCTAAAAGAAGATATATGCTGCCTCAAACAAACATTGACTGTCTGCTAACCTCTAAGTGTGTGCTGTGCACCTGCTGCGCATCGCAGTGCATGTGAGTGGCTGGCACCACTCGGTAGAAATATTTAGTCTTACAGGATTATTATAATTTTGATTACTGTTTTAAAACGTGTTAGTTTTTAGTAATATTGTAATGATTCTATCTTGCTGCTTTTTATTCGTTTTGTTGGTGCAAGCAGCAGCAAATGCAGCAGTTAAGAGAAGTACAATAAGAAAATAACTTTTGTTTGTCATTTGTTTTTGTTGTTACTTTTCCCTTAGCTGCTTTTGGCAAATGTGCTTGCAATATGGTCTTCTACCAAGTGCTGTTCCAAATGTTTTTATCCCGCGGACAAAGCGTTTCTTAGTCCCAATATGTAAAAAATCTGTATCTAATAGGTACCTGATAACACTCCACTACATAACTCAAATGGAAAGATTCCAACTAATTTATCAGAATGTACAGTGGCACACGTTAATGTTAGGTCCCTGTCAAATAAGGCCCTGTTTTTAAATGAATTAGTTGTCGATAATAAAATTGACTTCATGTGTCTCACTGAAACATGGCACAAATACGCCAATGCATGTCTACTGTATCAGTCTACACCTGCAGGGTATACATTTCAAGAGAAATCACGGATGACTGGTAAAGGAGGAGCTATAGCTATTATCTATAAATCTCACTTTAATGCTATGGTTCTGCCCCTGAAAGACTTCTCTTCATTTGAACACCTTACAATTATATTTCCTGCACCATTGTCGTTAACTCTGTGTACTGTCTACCAGTCACCTAAGTACAATTCTTCATTCATTTCTGAGATAATCAATTATTTTCTATGTTGTTTAAGAAACTGCTCATTTGTGGTGATTTCAATATACATTTGGACTCTCCTTCCACTATGGCTGTAGAATGTAATTCTATTCTTGATTCTTTTTGGCTTTCCCAAGTGATTCAGTCACCCACACATGTTCATGGACATATCTTAGATCTTTATATCTGTAAAGGTAGAGAACTTTCTGATCTTGTGTTACAAGATCTAACTATATCTGATCATTTCTTAATTACTGCAAAAATGAATTTTCCTTCTTTCAACCAACCTAAACAAACTAAGGAAATTACTTTCAAAGAGTCTTTTAGATCCAGTGGTCTTTAATGATTGTCTTGCCTCTTAGTAAATGAGGTACCGAGTAATGTTGATGATGCCATTGCACTTTACAATTTGACCTTGACAAACACAATTATGCATATTGCCCCACTTAAAACTGGAATTATTAAAATAAGATGTTCTACTCCTTGGTTCAATGATGAGCTTAGGGCACTAAAAACAACTGGTAGAAAACTGGAGTGCCAGTGGAAGCGATCAGGTCTGGCTGTTCACAAAGAAATGTGGAAAAAACACTTTCTTGACGCTAGAGTACTATTTCAAACTTTTAATCAGTTTATAACACCAAAATGTGATGCAGGTTCTTCAGCATTGGATCGTGATAACTCTGCTAATTTCTTCACTGACAAGATTGTTACAATAAGGAATTCTCTTACCCTATCTAGGATGAGATCCTCCCAATAGTACTCAAAGAAATGAAAGAAGTTATTTACAAACCGCTAACCAAGATCATGCAACAGTCTCTTGACACAGGAGTTGTATCGACAGACTGGAAAATTGCAAACGTAATACCGATCCACAAAAAGGGAGACAAAACCGAACCAGGTAACTACAGACCAATAAGCCTGACTTCTATTATATGTAAACTTTTGTAAACTATAATAAGATCCACAATGGAAAATTACCTATATGGTAACAGTATCCTGGGAGACAGTCAGCATGGTTTGAGGAAAGGGAGATCGTGTCTAACTAACCTGCTTGATTTTTTTGAGGATGCTACATCAACAATGGATGATTGCAAAGCATACGACATGGTTTATTTAGATTTCCAGAAAGCTTTTGACAAAGTCCTGCATAAAAGATTAATTCTCAAACTGAATGCAGTAGGGATTCAAGGAAATGCATGCACATGGATTAGGGAGTGGTTAACATGTAGAAAACAGAAAGTACTGATTAGAGGAGAAACCTCAAAATGGAGCGAGGTAACCAGTGGTGTACCACAGGGATCAGTATTAGGTCCTCTGCTATTCCTATTCTACATTAATGATTTAGATTCTGGTATAGTAAGCAAACTTGTTAAATTTGCAGACGACACAAAAATAGGAGGAGTGGCAAACACTGTTGCAGCAGCAAAGGTCATTCAAAATGATCTAGACAGCATTCAGAACTGGGCAGACGCATGGCAAATGACATTTAATAGAGAAAAGTGTAAGGTACTGCACGCAGGCAATAAAAATGTGCAGTTTATGTTGACTCTGAAATGTCTTCATCTAGACAATGTGGGGAAGTTATGAAAAAGGCCAACAAGATGCTCGGATATATTGTGAGAAGTGTTGAATTTAAATCAAGGGAAGTAATGTTAAAACTTTACCATGCATTAGTAAGACCTCATCTAGAATATTGTGTTCAGTTCTGGTCACCTCGTTACAAAAAGGATATTGCTGCTCTAGAAAGAGTGCAAAGAAGATCAACCAGAATTATCCCAGTAAAAGAATTGAATCTATTCAGTCTTGAACAAAGAAAACTTGTCTAAAAGGTATTGATAATGTCGACCCAGGGGACTTTTTTGACCTGAAAAAAGAAACAAGGACCAGGAGTCACAAATGGAGATTAGATAAAGGGGCATTCAGAACAGAAAATAGGAGGAACTTTTTTACACAGAGAATTGTGAGGGTCTGGAAGATTTAATTGATGTGGGCATCGAGACCATAGTAGCTCCACATAGACTTGTGCATTTTGCTGCAACTGATATTGTTGATGTTTTAGATATTATCAATAAAGCTCGTTCCTCCTCGTGTTCTCTTGATCCTTGGCTAACTAATATTGCCCGTCATTGTGCAGATACGCTTGCTCCTGTGATTTGTCACATTGTCCTTTGGAGGATCAAAATCGGTTAATTTTCTTGTTGTTTCTGGGGTTCCATTGCTGGTCTTTTTACTTTTTAATTTGTATATGCCACCACTGGGTAATGTGATCAGACAACATGGCTTTAATTTCCACTCTTATGCCGATAACACCCAGATTTATTTTAAAATGAGTTCAGATGATATAAACATAAACTCCAGACTATCAACTTGTCTTGACAAAATAGGGACTTGGATGTCAAAACATTTTTTGCAGTTAAATGCAAATAAAACTGTTTTTTTTTTATTTATTTTTTTTTAATTGGCTCTAAAACAGCATTAAATAAAATCCCACAACCAATGACCTTTGGCAGCCCCCCTCATTACCTCTTCACAAGCTGTGAAAAGTCTTGGAGTCTTATTTGATCCTACTCTTAGTTTTCAGCATCACATTTCAACTGTAGTGGAGTCTGCTTATTATCATTTGCAGAATATATCTCAAGTCTGTTCATATCTTGCAGAATCTGACGTAGAAATTTGAATTCATGCGTTTGTTTCATCCCGTCTGGACTACTGTAACGTCATATTGGCTGGTCTACCTTGTAAACTTATCAATCGCTTACAGCAGGTTCAGAATACAGCTGCACGGATTCTGACAGGTACAACAAGATTTGAACATGTTACACCTGTTCTTGCCCGCTTGCATTGGCTTCCGATGAGGTACAGAGTTGTTTTTAAAATGTTATTAATGACATTTAAAGCTGTTTCTAGAAATGGCCCTGCTTACATTAATTATATGCTTTTACCTTGTGTCCCTGGAAGCCGGTTGAGATCTGCTGATGCTGGGCTTCTGGTGACTACAATGATAAAACGCAACTCTTGTGGTGGAAGAGCCTTTAGTCATTATGCCCCTGTATTATGGAACAATCTTCCAATTGAAATCCATAAAGTTGACTAAATAATTGCTTTTAAATCAAAGCTTAAAACACATCTTTATGCAGAGGCCTTTTTGTAAGTGGGATGGCCTATTTTAGAATTTTGTTAATATGTATCCCCCCCCCCCAATTTGTTTTTGGATCTTAATATTTTATTGTATATTATATTATTGTATAGTATATTTATTTGTAATGTGAAGTGCTTCAGAATGCCTTGGCATGAAAGGCACCATACTAAATAAATTGGATTGATTGATTAGATAGGGTGGAGACTGAAAAAAAACAATTAGACGTACGAGATTTGAGAACTGTTGCTAGAATTAAACCATGAGAATTGCTTGATACAGGGATGAATATGGCATCATACATGTATTAAACCTATCGCATTACAAAACTCACGGATCGATGGCTTACAACAATGGGATTCATGTTTTGTTGGGAAACGGTCTCACCATTTGTCTGAAGCTATTCTGAAGTCACCAACTATTGCTGTCAGTGTTTGTGAAAAATGACTGCTCTAAAACCCTAGGATGTAGTTTGAATTTAGAAAAACGAGTAGTCGAGAAGAAAGTCAGAAATTTGGGATAACTTTGTTTAGAAATGAGTACATATTGCACAATCAATTTCTAGCCGTTTTGCTGATTGAGGTAGGCTGGCTGTGTAAGAATTGTTTCTTTGTTTTGTGGAGTTTTGAGTAAACAATGTACACGTCTTACATAGCACAGCGAGGACTGTGATTACAGTACCAGAGGGAGATGAAGTATTTGTTACATGGTTTAAGTTAGCAGCCACCCAGGAGCACCCACCAAGGGGTCCCAACACCGCCACTAGGAGCACTACTAAACTAAATTTGTAAATACAAAATTTACAAACAAAACCAAATCCACAGGTTTGTTGAATAGAGGTACCAGAGATAGCAGATGGCAGAAGCAGAATATAAGTTTTATTGCAATAGTCTCAAAGTTACATAAGTCAGTTCAAATAACCAATACAATCTATCACAGTTTTAATAAGAGAAAGGCAGTTAAATAAAAGGCAGCTAAAAATACACTGTATTCAACAGGAAGGGTCTTTAGACCAGGGCCTAGCAGCAAGTAAAAATATATAATCATAAAATACTAGTCCACTAGTTCAGATTAGAGTAAAAAAGTTTGGGTTCTTTTGTTTGGCACTGGAATGTGGCACTGGAATTTGTTTTAATGTCCCCTTTTCAAGCAGAGTGTTCTCCCCAGTCGAAAACACAATGCATGCTCCGGCCTCTCGCCATTGGCTTCTTCCCAGAATAGCAACTACCTTTTTATTTCAGCAAAAAGTCAGGTCATGTTTCAACAATACTTTAGTTCTGAACTCAGTCCATAAAGTAGAGTCTCTTAGTCCATCAATAAATTGGTCTCTCAGAAGCACCTGTTCTTTGATGCCTCTTGAGTCCTTCTTGCTCAGTCTGTTGAAGAGTTCTTGTAGCCTCAAGAAAAATTCTCGAAGATTCTCGTGGGCTTCTTGTCTGCAATTGAAGAACTGAGAGTGAAGGTCCAAGGCAGGGACCTTATCCCCAAAAACATCATCTACTTCCCCAAATATCTGTGTTGCTGTCTGTATCTCATTTTCAGGTAAAATCAATCTCCCTTTTTGCATCTCCCTCTAAACAAATAATATCAACTTGGTGGCCTAATGCAATACCTTGAAGTCGAAACATAACTTAGCCTTCCATTCTCCTAAATGTATTTCAGAGCCTCTTCCTCTAGATTTTGGAGCTAACAGGTTACTGATAAAAAAAAAGGCATCATGCAGGAGTTGAAGCAGCCCCCTGATCATCACCTTCCATGTTTTACTCTTGCCAAATTCCAGTATTTTAAAGCTAAATCCTGCCAACTCTTTTCAATTTTTCAATTTTTTCAAGGGGAGAATATAAATAACAAACAATAAAAGTTTAAAATACACAATAAAATGTTACAAATCCAATGGGGTGTTTATCTTGGATTTCTTTTGTAGGCCCTATCCCACTTACTATTTCAGGCACCTCAATTGCACTATGCTTTTAGCCTACAAGAGATTGTCCAATTTTATGGCCAATTCTGAATACAGATTTTGACTTGCAGTACCTTAACCACCCACTACACGCAGGGGTGCTAGAGAGCACTTAATTAGCTGGCCAGTGATATTTCGATAAAATGGATCTCCCCCAGTCCCCCACTTAAAACACAATTAAGCTACAATACAAAAACAAGAGAGAGACAATAGTTGAAACAAAAAGGTTGGCCAAGTAAGATAAATAAAACTGTTATCAAGATCCAGTTCAATCTTTTTCCTCTTTCTTTCGCCACATTCCCCTCCATTGTGCGGTTAGTCTTTCAAATGCAGGGCGTAGATTCAAGCGAGATCAGTAAGACCCAGCGCACCCCGAGAAGCTGTACAGGCATGAGGACGGGTCGTCATCAGCACCCACACAGCGTCAGACCAGGAACAGAAACCTTCAAGCACAACACGCAGTATCAGGCAAAGCAGCTTGTGTTTAAGAGACAAGAACTACTAATGCATTGTAAAGTTTTAACATTACTTCCCTTGATTTAAATTCAACATTTTTCACAATATATCCGAGCATCTTGTTGGCCTATTTTATAACTTCCCTACATTGTCTAGATGAAGACATTAACTCCTAGGTCTTTTTCATAGATTCCTACTTCAATTTCAGTATCTCCCATATGATATTTATAATGCACATTTTTATTGCCTGCGTGCAGTACCTTACACTTTTCTCTATTAAATGTCATTTGCCTTGTGTCTGCCCAGTTCTGAATGCACACACAAGGCTTCCATAAAAACAAGTGAAATAGTCTGAGATGTATATGGGGTGTGTGTATAAAAAAGGTTGTGCCCGGCAATCTGTGTTACTGTTTGTCGCTGTTTAAATCCTGAGTTGCTAACAGAGCTGTAGACCCTAGTGTGTGAAAGAGCGTTGAAATAAAGAGTTGAAAAGAACCAAGCTTCTGTCTTGTTTTCTGCCTGAAGCAGGATGGAGTTCAATCCCCGGAGCGCACAGGGCCTTGCTGGATCCCACAAAGCGCTATGCTGGATACCTGGAGCAGGGAGAAACGGGTAGGACCACAGCCAACTTGACAGCAGCGGTATCGCAGCGGGACGGAGGACCGCGAAACTGCCCAGTTCCGACGGCACCACTAGCTGGGAGGCCTTGCATGCTCAGCTAACGGTGCTGGGTAAGCTGTGCAAGTGGAGGGAGGACAACAACTGACGGCGGCGATGAGAGGGGATGCCCGTGTGGTGCTGCATCTGCTTCTACTGCCCTCGGCAGGAGCCATGACCCAAACCCAACCAGTCACTGGCGGGAAATGAGCGAGGGCCAGTGTAAGAGGGGAAACATTGACACGAGTCTCCAACCCCAACACGACAACCATCCCCATCACCGTGGGGAGAACCAGTTTTGGGGCACACCTCCACTTAAATTGCAGAGTAGAGGGCGTGCCCTGCACCACGCTGATTGGCACCGGCTTCACCGTCCCCCTGGTCAGACCTGACATCTTCCAGCGGGCCAGCGAGACCAGCTGGACTAAGGCCGCAAACAGAGAACAGGGGGGAGAAGACAGCGACAGCCACCCCCTACCGGGAAACAGCATCGAGCCACCTCAGTGAAGCCATGGAGGGAGTGTACCAGCCCAGCAAAGAGGGACTCGAGGAGCAGGAGAGCGACCCACTCTGCACACTCTTACGTGAGTTTGAGAACCTCTTTGCGGTCAGGCTGGAGGATGGGGGATAGACTGGGATGGTCCAACAACAGATCGACACCGGCCGATCCCCACCCAGTCGGGAACCACCATGCCGACTGCCCCTGGCATGCATTAAAACATGGTACACTGTGTACTGTGCTTGCCCGGGCATGCGCAAATGATTTTAGCTTAGAAAACAAGGAAACGCCATCTAAAAGGGGTAGAATGTACTGAGTTTGGCCCATAAAGTTATTTTTAATATAATTTTTTTTTTCACAATTCAGAAAATTTATGTGACTTTAACTGATGAGCAACACATTGGGTTATATACAATTGTAAACATTTAGTTTTCCGAGTTAAACCACAGTTTGTCTTGTTCGTAGTGATTTCTGCAGTAGTTACTCATTTCATTGACAGTGTACCACTTTCTGGCATTAAACGGGTATGTGTACCACTTTCTGGCATTAAACGGGTATGTGTACCACTTTCTGGCATTAAACGGGTATGTGTACCACTTTCTGGCATTAAACGGGTATGTGTACCACTTTCTGGTGTTTAAACGGGTATGTGTACCACTTTCTGGCATTAAACGGGTATGTGTACCACTTTCTGGCATTAAACGGGTATGTGTACCACTTTCTGGCATTAAACGGGTATGTGTACCACTTTCTGGTGTTTAAACGGGTATGTGTACCACTTTCTGGCATTAAACGGGTATGTGTACCACTTTCTGGTGTTTAAACGGGTATGTGTACCACTTTCTGGCATTAAACGGGTATGTGTACCACTTTCTGGTCCTACACCGGCAGTTCTGTATTAGTAATGTTCCATTTTAATTTGAGGTGAATTGAATAGTTTTAACCACCCTTATAAAAGCTTACCACAGTAATTTTGTAGATTTCCCACACCATTCCCATAGTTGTGCATTGAATGCACCACAGTTTACCATAATTTGCTTTACCAGGCCTTTATCTGCTTTACCATACTTTCAATTATGCTTTATTATACTTTGTCATGCTTTTACTGTAGTAAACTTATATAATACAGACATGAGTGTTTTAAAAAGTTCCCTTCCCTTTGTTCTAACAGAAAAGGCCGAGTTTGTTTTGTTGATTTCAGTGCAATGTTTACAGCATTTTCCTACATTATTTTCAGAGTATGAAATGTGTTTACTTGGAAACAACCCATTTGTGAAAGTAACCTACTAGACAGTACTTCCTGCCACCAGATGTCAGTATAAAGTGGTCATAATGGAGGAGCACAGCAGGCAGCACAAAGGAATATCCACTACAAACTGTCCTCAGGGCATCAGGTGATTCATAATGGTTAGGTTTTAGGGCTGGGGTTGGGGTTGGGTTAGGGTTAGTGTCAGGGTGGGTTGATGTCGGAGAGGTGACAAGCTTGGGAAGTGAAAGGTGGGAGTGCTTGGCAAATGCCCTAGAATCATCTGATGCCATGAGGACAGTTTCTAGTGGATATTCCTTTGGTATCACTGAGCATATACCACTAGTCAGATTTATTTTTTAAAAAAATGAAGGGCTTGACTTTTTGCAGACCACGGCTTTTAATGAAAAACTGCAACATACAGTTTTTGACTTTACTGCAATTTTATTTACATCCTATATTTGTTTAGTACAAATAGAGTAAACATGGGCAGGTATTTATGAATTATTTTGGTAATAAACCTGTTGCATTTCCAAAAAAATAAAGAGATATATGTTCTCCCTCTATTGCAGAATCTCTAAGTTAAAGACAATGCCAACAGAGTATAAATGAAATCCAAAATTCAATTTACAAAGCTCTACATCACCTATGAAAAAACAACTCAAATCATTAGGTTCAGTCCTGCTACTTACAGTCACAAGGTGACAGGGTTCATATGGGCTTAACATGATCTGACACCTTGGGATCCTTCAAGAAGCTGCTTGATGAGATTCTGGGATCAATAAGCTACTAACAACCAAACGAGCAAGATGGGCCGAATGGCCTTCTCTCGTTGTGTAAATGTTCTTATGTTATGATCTGTCCTAGTTCTGTCCTTTATGGTTCCTGTTGTAACCATACAGTATCTTCTGAATTATAAAGGAACCAAAGAATTGTGGTTAACAAATAAAGGAGATATCCTGTGATGCTAAATTAGCAACAAAATTACACTGCAACATGTTATGAATATCTAGTCAAAACAAACATTGTAATGTAAAACTATAGTTTGTTGATGAAAGCATTTACTTTTTAAATGTACTATAGATACAGGGGCCTTGTGCTAGCCTAGTATAACACAACTTTTTAAAAAGAAAAGCAGAACACTGGAAATCAGCTTTATTCCAGCACCTGTAATGGCTGCTTGAAGGAACACATACATTTACAATATAAACAATCAGCATATGAATAATCACAATGATGTATTTATGTCTGTTTTCTCTAAAAATTTTAGAATACTGGTTACTGTTGTTATGCGAAGACTTCAAGTGCAGCACAGCTTCATTGCTGTACAGACTAAATTACATTTTACAATTACAATATGATATTTTTTTATTTTTGTAGAAACTTATGGCCAGTGCATGCAAAGATAAAGTCATTTGCTAAGCATTGTAAACATTATACCACACACAGTACGTACCTGTTCATGCATTTCACATTGAGAATCTCATACACTAAAAAACTAATTAAGACTAATAATATTTATTTTTGTATTGGCTACATGCTAGAAATATGGCATATTAGCATCATGCTATTCTTGTGCAAAGTTTGAAACAGTACACAGTATAAACACAAGACAGTCCATGAAGCTGTATACTTTGGTATTACATGCACATGTTTCTGTATTTCATGCAACTCTTCATGATCATTTGCACAACTGAATCAAAGGTTTTATGGCATCAGTGTCTTCACCTCTTCACATGATAGTGGCAAACAGGAAGATCTGAAGTAGAGGCATAACCTTTAGAGTTGAAAGGTCTGCAAGGACGGCCTGTGTTAAAAATAAAACAACATTGTGTTACATTTTGTAAATGTTGATCTCATTTAAATTGCAGAATGTATTAAAATAAAACAATACAAACACAACAACTACAATTGTTTTACTGATCTCTTACCAAGTAAATGACAAGTTTATTGGGCCAGTTTAAAAAAGACACTGTTACTGAATCAAGCAGCTGTGATGTATACATGCTGTAAGATTGTATCTAACTTGCACTTTATACATTCATGCTACAAATGTGCTGTACCCCTTCTTGGCCTTTTGGTTTAGATTCAAACGAGTGACCTATCATGTTTACTAAAAGAGTCTAATATTTCACCCAGCCTGTGCTAAAAATAAAGACAAGTTATGACACCTTTTCCAATAAACTTGGTGGTAGATGAGCAAGCAAAAAATGTCTGACTGGATCTTAAATCCTCTTACATCTGGCGCCAGTGCGTCAGCCTGGATTAACCAACACAAGTTAAAGTCACTGACAAAGTCAATCTGTTTTATGAGGCATCCTTTTTAATATATTTCATATTTATAGGGACATTCCCATCCAAGCATAATATTTCTGCTAAAATGATTTGTTTATATAAATACATTTTACAAGTTGCACTACAGAATGATATTGCTAGACAACAGTGTGTAGCATAAAATGCAATGCGCTCCCAATTTAAAACCGAGATGAAATTGTGAATGGCTTACCAATTTAGCTAAACAAGTGTTCTTCTAAAAGGCTCACCGTATGGTACAGCTGATACAATGTCACACTTACAAGAACAGTGTTGTTTAGCACCTTTAGAGAAAACCAGCTATTATTCATTTTCTATTAGTATCTCATAATATGAGAATGCCATGCAAATCAGTATAAAAAACATTTTACATTATACTAAATATAAGTGAAACAGAGTGCAACCCTAACCCTAATGTGCAGAACCATCTTGTAGTTTTCAAACCTAATGTGCAGAACCATCTTGTAGTTTTCAAACCTAATGTGCAGAACCATCTTGTAGTTTTCAAACCTAATGTGCAGAACCATCTTGTAGTTTTCAAAACTGAACCACATTTAAAGATTCAAAATGGTAACCTTCGATTTCAAGACATCTGCATATGAAGATTAAATTACTTGGGCTGGCAGTATGTCAGGTACTATTTCAATCTGTACTTGAGTGTAACAAATACTTACTTCAGCTGCAGCCAGTGATGTCACCTCCATCAGATTCTGTGCTCGGAAAGCAAACACAGCAGCTGCCAGTACTGAAAAATACCATACACAGCATTAAACTGCTGACCTACTAACCAGTGGACTAAAAAAATGAATACAAACCCAAGGGGATTCTTATGGTTTCTGATGTTATTTTAAATGTGCATCATCCTCTGCTATATTGGGTATAAAGTACTTTTGCCTAGACTTCCTGAAGGGTAAATAATACAGCTGCTGTAGGTAATTATTCACATTCATAATGAAAAGACGGACAACATTAATCACAGAAATAGCAGCACAAGTACCCACTGTTACTGCCTGTAAATACATTACATCTCTGGCCATCAGAGATACAAAAACATATTCTGTCATTTTATTTAAGTGTCTGAACTGGTGTTAGTGTAATTTACTTTTTAATTTTGATAATATACCAAAACAAATAATATCTTATTTCAGGAATCCATTTCAAATTAACATGTTTTTATCTTTCATTACACATGCTTTTTTTTTACTGACACCAATATGCATTCAAGGAAAGATACCTTAATACACAAGTCCTCTATTTCTGCATAAATCAACTAAATATAGCATGTAATGCATTGTACAAACTATCCAAATAAACATCTTTAAACAAACTCAAATCAAGTCCAAAAGGATGCCAGAAGTATTGAATACTGGGCTTGTCGCTTATTGCCCAACTAACTGCAAAAGTGTCCAATATATTTTCTTGAAATTATTAAAAGAACACAACCTTACACAAAGGTAAATAAAATGTATGTTTACTTTAACTCTATTAGTTTTATTTACTGCCTGATCTCTGTCAAAACACATCTGGTGGCTGTTGTATGAGATAGCAGGTGGGCATCAACTAACGCCTAGCCCAGGAAAGCAATGTGACTTCCTAACCTGGTTAATAAAAAACATATAGTACTACCAGCAAGAATTTCAAGTGAGTTATATCCAAGGACTCTATCCCACAGGAGTAGAAGCTGGTCAGTGGCAAGATAACCAGAAAAAGCTCGCACCATCCACTTAAATGCAATACGTAACCTGTACAAAAAAATACCACATTTGTGTCAGTTAGAGTATTGCAATGTGTATTATGTTCATAAATGATCTGCATTGCACAGTTCTAATTAGCTTTAGGATGCTAATACTACAGCTGACTTATATATACTTGTTACATGTCAGAAGCCCTGCTGCTGTAAATAGTGTGTGTGTGGGAATGTAAGGTTGGCAGGGATAGGGTTAAATCTGTCCCTTTCAGCAGTCACAGGGGTGGCCATTTCCCAATTAGGTAATTGATGCTAATTGGGGAGTGGCTACATTTATTAAAGAAGCCAGAAATCATTTGCGTTTGAAAAACAGCTTTCCCTGATCGAGTCTCATTCCTGATGCTATCCTTTCACAATACTATTTGTTGATTTCAAGGAAACACGACAATGTGATTCTAACCCCAAGGATGCAAAAAACGTTTCACAAAAAATATTTCTTATCTCTTTCCATATGACGTGCAGTTCCAGCATACGGTCAGTAGATGATGCTATACTACATAAAACTGAATAAAACAAATAAATAATAACATTGGTAGTGTCAAGGTCTTAAATATCAAGTAGCAAACTAGTGAGAAAATGGTATGAAATTGAAAACCCTTACGGTTGTGCGCCAATTTCACGCAGGTGATAGAAGAGCTGGGGGAGGTGTGTTTGGAGCAGGGATTCAAATTGCAAGCACAAGGATACAATACCCTGCAAACCACAAAAAAAGTTTCAAATAGTTTGGGAACTTTCACAATCCTAAACTTAAACTGTCATCAATTTTCTTACCCCTTATTAGCACAAGGAATATTGGTCCCTAAACACATAGCTTTAACTCCTATGTTCCTGCTTTTTAGCTCAAAGTCTGTTTTTTAATGTTTGGAATTAATGAAACTGGTCTTCACTGCCGCTAAGAAGCCAACAACAGTCTGGGACAGCTTCCTGGACATCAAATTGCATTTTATAAAAAATAAATACGTTTTTGTTTCAAAGCTTTGTGAACAGGGCCCACTGTCACTCCTTTTTCTTTTATTGAAGATTGTTTGGTTCTTTCCTTGTATTTTATACTTCAATCTAGAATATTCAGATATTGTAAAGACAACACTATACATAAAAAAACCTGATGTTGCTTACTGGAACCTAATCACGTCATGTAATTAGTTTAAGCAAAGGTAAAAGGATGCAGCACAAGAGTTGCAGTTGAAATATTTGCATATCATGAATAATCATAAAGAAACAAGTGAAGAACCAGATATCTGCACAATTATTATTATTATTATTTATTTCTTAGCAGACACCCTTATCCAGGAAGACTTACAATTGTTACAAGATATCACATTATTTTTTACATACAATTACCCATTTATACAGTTGGGTTTTTACTGGAGCAATCTAGGTAAAGTACCTTGCTCAAGGGTACAGCAGCAGTTTCCCCCACCTGGGATTGAACCCACGACCCTGCGGTCAAGAGTCCAGAGCCCTAACCACTACTCCACACTGCTGCCCTAATAAAACGGGGAACAGTAATAATATTCAGAAGAAAGAACTGGTTAGGGACAAGGCTTAGGCTACATCATGCATGGTGCTGGCAGGTTCCATGAAAAGGTTTCAGTACGGACCTGAGCATGAAGATGAATTCTCACTGTGGGATAGAATGAGGCCACTAAACTTATTTCACTAGTGAGTGAGTTAGTGAGTGAGGTGAGCCCGCTGTGATATCTAGTGTAGTCTTCTTGTTCATTACATTCCCAGCGCTGGGAATCTACAACATCAGAAGGAGAATCCATTTAAACCTGCTGGCTTAGTGATACATTTTAAATGTACGTTCCTCTGAACTTACCGAAGAAAACGACGAGATGGAATGAAGCCTGAAGAAATAGCGCACATACATCTCACGGAACACGGTGTAAAGTTTGGAAGGCTCATTATAAAGAAAACAGAGAGGAGCCACTGAAACACAAACAAACAATTCAATAAATACAGTACATATCTAAAACAAAAGAGAAGTATTTCTCAGTTTGCAGTCACACCTTACTTCTTTAAAGAGCCAGTATCACGCCCATGTAAGCTATAACATCACCTGTAAGATGTATTAGACCTTGCTGTGTAACTTTCAGTACTTTTTCTTGGTGATACTGTGTCTTTATTCGTTATTTATTCTTTACAAGTCAGGTAGTAGCAGATGCATCATGATAAGCCAGGAGAAACATCTATTATTCAACCTCCTCTTTTCATCTGCCAAACCTACTTACCATACATAGAAAATCCATGAAATGGGATAACACCTAAGGGTCACAAAAAAATACATTTAGTCAAAGTGTTTTTATTTAAATTTGTGTATTTTCATCTTAAACATCCCTTTTTTTCTCCCACATAATATGCATTTTGCAGTTACGGGTCTCCATTAATTTATTTTAATTTTTCAAAATAACATTGGTTACAGACATAAATAAGGGTTTGAAAAAAATTCATTATCATTTTGTAGGCTCAAGAGTAGGTGGAGAGGGAGTGAGAGAGAGGGGGAATGGGATCTGGGGGAGGGCAACTTCTGCACTACTGTCTTTTTCAAAATGTTCTTGGCATTAATAAGGAGAAGCAGGTGTCTGCATTATTGAAACTTCTAATCCTGCACATTCGCATTTTTTATGACCTGAGGGATTTCATCACCGCAGTGCTTGCTGTGCTGCTGGAGGTGTGTGAGAGAAAGGTTATTTGAAAGAGACAATAACTCGAAGGACATTCATAACGAAAATACCATTCGAAAGGTAAAAAAAAAATGGGATGAGAAAAGTGATTGAAGACGACTGGGGATCACTCAAAAACCCATCTCTCTATATTGCATTTAAATTTTAATAAACCTGCAAACAAACCCCCTGGGTAGGTGTTTGTTGGTTTTAAAATTAGATGGCTGGCAGATGTGTTTAGTTGTTTGTTGGTTTTAAAGTAAGAAAAACCTGTTTGTAGATGGTGATCTTTTCAAGATAGATAAGACAGCCAGACACTAATATAATTACATTACTAATAAACACACACACACACACACATTTGTTGAGGGCAGTATTATTATTATTATTATTATTATTATTATTATTATTATTATTATTATTTGTTTATTTAGCAGACGCCTTTATCCAAGGCGACTTACAGAGACTAGGGTGTGTGAACTATGCAGTATAGGGTAGTAGTTAAAAACACTGCCTCCAACACCTGCAATGATTACTAAAAATGCAATACCAATTCTTTCAAGTTGTAATATTACATCTGACACTAGAGGGTGCTTTTGTACCAGTCTTACCATTGGGTGGATAAACAACAGCATAGTCTTCTAATCCCAGTTTGCCTGTTAATAATAAAACACATTCATTAAGTAAATATGTATTTTTGCTTTTTACTAATTGTAAACAAATGCTTTTAATAGTACAAGAAATGACAACTTTCTACAAGAAATGACTACTTTTTTTATCTGAAAGTCATTTATAAGGGAGTTCAACTAAAACTTCTTGCACATGAACACCTTTACCTTGAATGTAAGACTTTGGCGGAGTAGCACTGTTGTAATTAAAATGCTCCAATACCACTGTGTCCCGGGAAAAACAAAGCAATACCTAGAGACAGAAAAACAAAGGTTGTGTTAGTTTACATGTAAGCAGAATGAATGAACAAAGCTTAGACCTGTTTATTCCATGTTTATTCTTTCTGCCTTCTTCAGTGCAGCATTGGATCCACTAGATCACAGAATATTGATTACATTTAAAGACACCATCTTAATTAGTCCACTTGTTTTTGGCTTTCTGCTTTATACAGTATATGCTGTATCTGTACCCATGGAAGAAAATGTGTATCATTGGTTTGCTTATTAGTGAATCATGTATTGGGATTGACCTGCATAAATTCTGCTAAACCAGAAATAAAACATTTAGATTTACTTTTTGATTTAATGTAATTCCACAAGATTATTTTTTATTTTTTGTTGAATAGGGAATACATTTTATATTTTATAATTCAGTTTTCTTATGAGAATAAAATAATAAAATGCTGTATATAAAAACAAAATACCAAGGTACATTAAGTGCTGTAAAAAATAATAGTGTAATGGCTTACCCCATGCAACAGACAATTAGCTGCTTTGTATTCATCTTTATTAAGTTTACACAAGCTGTAATATCTACAAATCCAGCCACTGGTGATATGTTGTTTGTTCATTCTGATAGTATTCAATGATAATACTTTGGTAATGGAATATTATTTTTGCTAAGCACAAGTGTACAGTGTTTTCTAAAAATAATATGGGACTATCAATATTACCCAATTTGAAAAACTAAAAGAAAAAATATATATTATTCTTTGCAAATAGACAATAGACATAAACTTTGCATTTCCCATTTTGTGTTGCTCTATTAGGTAATATATCATAATCATCTGTTCCCCAAGCAAAAAAAAGTGTCAACGAAGGGTTGTATCTCGTATTATACCTACAGACTTACAGGATACACCAATATCTCAAAGTGTTAGCTCTTTATCACCCAGAAACCAAAACAAGTCACATGAGCCTAGCAGGTGGATAAACTCACACAAGCTCCCTTTACAGGGATGCTTAATAAAGGCGATCACTTACTGAATGGGAAAGAAATCTGTGCCACCATTTTGCAGACAATGTTATCAATAGTAACCCTAAAAGATCACTACCAGACTTGTGTATACTTTATAATCAGTGTATAAGAATGGTATGTTGCATGATCTGGAAGTTATAACATATAAAGAGTATACAATAATAATCTGCATACAAACAACCTCAGACATCTTTTCAGTACTCTGGACTTTTTCTCATGATAACCACCCAGAAAAAGTGTGTGTCAGCTTAGTTCAAATACAGTTGCCAGCCAGAACACATTCTCAAGATTTCAATATTTATCCCTGGAATTTCTGTATCAGTACTAAAATATGATAAATGCTTAAAACATATACATATATACAGTATATATATTTGTAAGACAGGCTCATTGCACAAACTTGCAATTATTGTCGGAGTAGCAGTGGATAGATGTCATGGACGTACTTGTTTCCGATGTAGTGAATTGACTTGAACATGTAAAATTATTGTTTACAGGTATTCTCCCTAGGAAAGCAACCACAGGTCTCTATGAGCATTCATGAAGTATTCTGTTTATATACTAAGGACACTTATTTAACCCTAAATGAAAGAACTAATTAGAAGAATGACATTCTGCACCTATTCAGCAGCGTGGCATTGTTTGGAAGCCACAATGCACCCTGTCATTCTGTCTTTGGGGTTGAATGCATGCAAGACAGATTCCAAAAAGAGCTCCAGTGAGAAAGATATTCACGCAGGAGTACGGAATAAAAAACAAGAGTTATTCAATGCAAGATCTCCAACGCTTAATGTAGAACTAAATGTTTTTCCCCATAAGAAACCGCCTGTTTATGGGCAAAATAAATACTATCAAACATTTGATGATATTTTTAACAAGACGATCATGTAAAAAGTGTAGACCATTACTGTCATTCAGTAATCATGTATCTTATCCTTTTTATTCAAGATTTGGTCAGAAGAAACTGTATTTCACCACACTACATAAGTTTATATGCTTTTTATATTGAACAGTCAACAGTGTTTTATATCAGTCCAAAGACATATTATCTTGCCCCTTTCTCCCAATGCGAAGGGCAGAATTAAACAAGTGTCTTAATAACCAAGACTTATTTGCATCTAATTTCCTGCTTTGCAGTGAGAAACATCACGCTGCTCCATGACATTTATGTTGACACTGTAATCCCTTTTTTAATTAGCAATGTAATCAGTGTAAATAAATTATTACACCTGTCACTCCTATGTAAAGCCCTGCATACACAAAGAAATATGTTTTTAGACAAAATGTTTCCTCGTGTATGCTGGATGTTTCTGGAAACATGTTTCTCATAGTATACCAGGGATCTACCTAAAGGAACATTTTCCCTTTGGCCAATTAGGAGAGACTGACTGTGAGTCATCAATCATGTGACTATGCAAGGATGGCTTTGTTCACCGTTACATCGGTATACTCATTCCTAAGCTTTGCATATAACAAAGTTTGGTGGATCATGGAATGATACAATATTGAAAGTTAGGTTTTAAATTAGCCGTGGATGGAATTCGTCCATTGTGCTGCCATTGCTTGTAAAGTATCCTACAACACTAGTAGTACAGTTTAATATCACTTCCAGGAGTACGCAATATAACACAAATACATGTGGACGTGTACATGTTATTAAAGAGTATATATCATTTCTTTTAAACAATGTTAATCAGCTTTGAAACGCTATTCACAAATAGGGGCTATTTTGTACTGATAATTGTTTTTTGTCTCTGTGAAAGGCAATTTTCTGAACTCAATTTTTTGTATTGTGTATTTGCAAAAAACTTACTAAGGACAGCTGTTTTGTTAGCCATAGAGATAGAAGAGGTGGATGCTTGCAAAACAGGCTACTGCAGCCAATGCACACAACACCAGTTTCACTTCATTATAGCTGCAAATACCGTTGCAGCAAATTTTGTTTTATTCATAGTGTTAAGAACATAAGAACATAAGAAAGTTTACAAATGAGAGGAGGCCATTCAGCCCATCTTGCTCGTTTGGTTGTTAGTAGCTTATTGATCCCAGAATCTCATCAAGCAGCTTCTTGAAGGATCCCAGGGTGTCAGCTTCAACAACATTTACATCATAAATATTGAAATCTTGAGAATATCTACTACTTGCTATCACAGCATCACCTACTGTACCCTCACATACCACTCTCATAAGAACTACTGTATGTTGTCTCAAATTCACAGCATTTCCAATGTCAATGCAAGCAAAACACAGAACTTGGCAGTCCGTCCAAAATGTACTTGCGGTCTGGATTCGGACCACGGTCCGCTTATTGACTGACCCTGATCTAAGACTTTCAATCATAACTGGTTTGAAATTCATACACCGCTACACAAACACAGTTAGGCTGAAAGAATATTCACCAACCTGGTACAAGTAATCTTCAAACACAAAATAGTAATCATCATTACTGGCAGTCAGTTTTACATCCTGGGGGGAAAAAAACAAAAAAAACTGAAATTATAAAAATGATACTACAGTATTCCGGTGACCCAACATTGAACTGGGTGTCAAAAATCATTGCTTATACTTATTTTCAACAACATTTCAGACAATGTACATATCATTGCATGTGTTATTTGTATTTTAATTGTAGCTTCTTCATCTTTCTTCAGTTTGTGCACATAAAAAAAAATGTTACCTTGTAGATCAGGTTGTCAACTAACAGGTCATGATGGAGGACACCAGATTTCAATTGTTCATAGTACAATATATCCTAGAAAAAAAAAGAATGGACTGTTAACTTTTAACATACTCATCAGTGATTCCAGTTGTATTTCTGAAAAGAAACTAGTAAGAAGAAAAAAACACACTGAATTGTGTTTGGGGTTTCAGTTTAAAGCAACACAGCACACAGTGTTTTAAAAACATATCCGAAAAGATTAGATAAGTATGAAAGGAAAAGCAATAGTTTCTCGGAATTGTCTTTAAAAAAAAAAAACACTGCAGCTCTCTCTATAGTTATATTTAAACATTACACAATGTGGAGACCATTGAGAATTTTTTTCTGGTTCAAATCTGCAAATAAAGCATATATGGGTATGCTTGTGTGGAGGGGGTTTGTGTGCTGCTTTATATTACACACAATATACAATCTTCAAATTTTTAAATTTTAACCTTTTAATTGGAGCAAGCTGTGGGCCAGAAAAAGTGTGTACAAACCCTCATAAGGACAATCTGAACATCTGTGCATGGTTTATAAAAGATAAAAGGCTACATTTTGATGCGAGGCTTGACACTATTACTGTACGCAGCACTCCCAATAGTACCGTAAAGAAAAAATGTGGTGGAGTTGACTCGTCTGACTAAATCAGCATTTGTGATATATTTCAAATGGACAGAACATTAGGGTTTATTTCATACAAACATAGGCAACTAAATAAATAACTTTATAAATAACAAAGTTTTAGTATAATAGCCATAATGTAGAAATAATGACTGGACTCGTGGGTTCCATTATTACCTTGTGACATGCCACAGCAATGTCATTATCCCTGAAATATACAAGGTAGATAGCAGTGTACTGCAGAATGCTGTATATGGTACTAGTGTTTGCTATGCGCCTTGCACTGTTATCACAGTTTGATCTAAAGCATTTTTTTTTTGTTTTGAATAGGCAACATTATATACTGAGCATCAAAAGAAACTTTCCACTATTATAACACATTTATTTTTTAAAAAAAAAAAGGTATATAAATGATGATTTCAGCTGTTGAATTGCAAGCTTGAATAAAAGCAATAAAGAAAATCACAGAAAAAACAATATGCCACGTCTGTCAAAAGAGCAGCGTACTGTGGCTCGTCGTCTTGGGTGGGCACAGCCAGCAATTTCAAACCCGGCGAGACGGTATAACCAGACACACTCTGTCAATGACAGGCCATGAGCTGGGAGACCAAGAGTCACAACCCCTGCCCATCTTCGTGATGCTAATTGTTAATCAGCACATAAAAAGTCACCGCACCTGCTCTAAAACAGAGTTTGTCATTTTTCGATCACATCTAGTGAATTTTATCCAAATATAACTGATACGTTTCTTTTGATGCTCAAATATAAGTGATAGGTTTCTTTGATGCTCAGTATAGTATTTGGAACATAGTATTGCAGTGAGTGTAATAAGATTGCAAGTTTTGATTTCATTTTTATTGGTCGGTGTTGTTTAATTTCAGTGAAAGAGATTATTCTCATACGAGACATTTTGACTTTGTGTTTTGGCTGAATGCTATTCTTAATTTGTTTTTTTGTCCAATTTAACTTACCTGTTTTGTACATGGCTTCTTTTTGTCGATTTAATATTATATCTTACTTTTTTAATATATTTTCTCCATCTCACTTAACATTTTAAATCACTACATTTTTCAAACAAAGCACAATCCTGGCAGAGCTTATATTTAATGACAAGCAGGATTTAAAAATAACTCACATAATCAAATTAAGTGATAGATGACCAAATATTCTGCGATATTAAATGATAATTGTTACATCTATGTACACAACCAATTGGGGAAGGATGAAAGGGTTACATGATGATGACCTTCATTTTAATATCAAGATAAATGTAAAATATGAAAACAACAAAACATAGTCACATAGTATGTATAATTGCACTGGTGTAGTTTGGAAGATACTGTCAGGAGAAATGAGGGCGTTGTCCTGTGCTTGTTGCTTCCTCAACCCTCTCAAGATAACAAGTATGAGTAGGCTGCATCTTACCAACATCTGTAAAACAAAGCTATATTTGGCAGTGGGGGATATAAAGAAATGACCTGTTAAATTTGGATCTAGGGCAACTCCAACAATCTGTTAGGGTAGTGAAGACACATAGATAGTTGCAAATTTATACATGCACTGTATTCCAATTTTTCTTTTTTCCTACCTCGGGTTCATTGGTGGCATTCAGAATTAGTGCCCACAATTCTGCACGCAATTCGTTCGGACAGCCCTGTCGTATATACTGCTCAGCAGCAGCGCTGTCCTGTTCTATGAGAACTGTCAGAATAGAAAAGGCTGTTTCATACATTGTTATGTTATCCAATACTTTCTGGAAAGAATTATACTGCAGTAAAGGAAGACAGCATCCAAACAGACCTTTTATCTAACAATGGCTGGAAGGGTAATTTTATTAACATGTACAATGAAAAATAACGAGAGCACTCACTTAAGGCAGACAGAAGAAAAATAATATCTACCGGGTAATGTAATATAAACATCTTCAGAACTTTTAATTTGCACGTCCTCCTCCAGAAGAAACTACATGCCAGTTTAAGTTTAAATACAAGCAGACGTGAACATGTTAGTATGTCTGATATTTTTAAACAGGAAACAGATATTGTTTTCTGTTTCTAGACCATAGTATGAATAATTATATGTTGCTGTTATCTGCAAACACTTATATTAACTATGTCAAATACACTAATCTTCTTCCCTAACAGATATACGCCTTTATTAAGCACTAAAAAACAATTCAATGTATAATGTAGTTATCTTTTTTTAAAGTCTCATTTTAACTGCAGGCTGATCTGCAAACTATACAAGTATAGTTTTAACCTGCAAATAATCTCCAGTATCATTACAATGGTAACTGTAGTTTAAACTATAATATCTTGGCCACTAGCAAATATTACTCAGCCTATTCAAAGATGTAACCATTTTTATGATGTAACCATCTGATTTAGAGGTAGATGAACATTCAAGAAGTGCATTTAGCTCTGACCTTTTCTTCCAATACCAGCATGTTCACTTTCAAACACGTCTGTAAATAAAGAAAAAAAAAAGGTTAAAGCTGTAATCCTATATTTATCCCATGCACTCGCTGGGGGTGTTTATTAAATCAGCTCCTTTCTGTAACGCTAATTCAATTGCCATGGGCATGTTACAAAGCCAACAGCAGAGCCCTGGCATGAGTCAGTCCATTCCGGATTGCATGACATTAAGTCTTCCTGGCTGAGTCAAATCAGGCCATTCACTGTTAATGACATCTACAGGTCATCCAGCCGTTTTCTTCTGTGTATCTGGATGAGAAAATGTGGTCTCCAGAGGTCCCTATATACCGGCACATTGCTCAAGACTTGTTTCCAATCCTCACATTTTACCGGGGAATCAGAATGACCTCAGATTATAAAGTATTTTTTTTTTTTCATACTAGCTGTCATTTATGCTAAACAATGTTTTTACCATGACAACTGAGTAATTGGTTTTCAAGGTATACAGACAATATGAAGTGTGGCATATGCACAACCACTTCCACATATCCCCTTTGTAGGGGATTTCATCCCCAGCAGGAGATAATAATATACATACACACCTGCTGGAACTTGGGTGGTATCATCAATACCTAGCTGTCCACTATTCAGACCCAATTCTGCAAAAGATTCCCTCTATAAAAGAACATAGAATTTTTTTTTTAAACCTTATGTGAGAATGCATGCTTATAATGCAACACTGCTGACAGAAGTGTAAGAGCTACAGTGACACCTCAAGGTCTAGTACAGAGCTGTCTGTCAGGGAAGGAAAATGTAGTTTTGCAAGACTTCTAGGATAGGGATGCTTGTGGATTTCTGAAAAGGTCCTATTCAGGGCAACATCTTATTTCAATAAGGTTTATTTTTTGTTATAGCAAGAAGCATTACATTTGCATGGTTTTAACTCTCTGGTGTTGTAATTGCTTATTGGACTTGCTGCACATACAAGAGATTCACATATCATTATCATGGCACAATAAGTATACAACAGGCTGTTCTGGTTGCTTACTAGCTCTGGAATGTCTTTGACTTTCAGCGGAACCTGGATTAGCCCCCAGTGACTCTTGGAGCTAGGTTGGTCACTACTGTCATAGTTAGGGTTTCGAAGATTAATCAGTACCTGAAAAAGAAATACAGGGACTATATTTAGCGCTATTCAGTTATTCACAATTATCTAACCAATGAGTTATTTTATGTTTTTGATAATATCTGGATGCATATTCCTATGTTTCCAATGACATAGGGAAGCTATTAACATTTTTTCAAGTAAATATTTGACTAATTATATAAATGTACTCACATGTGTGTATTCTCACTGGCAAAGGACTGTTGCAGGTGGGACGTTTTCTGTAGTATACAATCAAGTCTGGACACTGACATACCCCTATTATTTATCCTTTCACAGCTGCTGGGTTAGTTAGTATCATGCAGAGTTTAAGCCCACAATACATACATACAACCCCTTATTCTGGCATAAATATTGATTTGCATTGCTTTCCAGTGCACAAAAAAACAACACTCATTGTTTGACTATGTACAGAAACCCGGACTAAAACTGGTCCTGGAGAACCAGGTTTATAAAAGAATGCCTGCCACTCATAATGCCAAGATACTGTGCCACAAAGCTGTCTGCACTGTGCTCATTAATCTATATAAGAGTTTGCCAGCAGTAAAATGCTGATTTTGTGATGATAGGGCAAACTAATTATATAGGCATTTAACAACCACCTTTCTCAAAATCATTTAGGGATCACCTGTAATAAAAAAAGATGTTATAAATACTTGGAACTACCCATCTGCATGGACCAAAATTAGCTTTTACAAAAACTTACCTCAAGAAAATCTTTAGGGGCATAAACAGGTCTGAAATGGCTTAAATCTGTTAATTACATAAAAAAAAAGGAATTTCATTACAGAAAGTAAAAAAACATGATTCCTCGGATTCCTCAGGATTATTTCAAACTTTGTACAGAAACTGTAATATAAAGAAAGTGAAGCTGCATGAGTCTTAGTTCAGCTGCTCAAAATAAATGCCCTTGTAAACCCAAGGTTATCTCTGGATGTACAGCATTTCATGCTATAATATTTACAGTGTACTATTGTTTCTGTACATGCAGTGCAGTATGTACATTGGATAAATCGTGAAATTGTTTTTTGTAATTGAAACATTTTGGTTAAATGTCATAAATGTAAACTCAAAGTACCTGGTTCATCAGTTCCCATTTCATTCCACTTGTTTAGCAGCTCTTTTTGTTCATTTACAGGTCTCTGAGGTGATAACAACAGTATGCACTACTAGTTAATTAAGTCAGAAACCTCAGACATTTCAGACAAGACAATATGAAGCTTTGTTTTAACAAATGTAATTACAATGACTGTGCACTGTAGGTGTATGTTTACTAAGATTAGGATTTCATTAATTAAGACACTACAAATCTCAACCAGCCATTTAATGAAGTAAACCTAATTTGACTAGCAAATTACAGGTTAATGTCTAAGTTTACTGACAAGTTTAAGTCACCCCACTGATTAAAGACTCAAAGGAGGCATTAAATCTAGTAACACAGACGTGAACAGTGATCAAACGTTTGGAAGTAGCATGTCAAGGCAACGGAAGACAGGAAACACAAGATCTGAAATTAGGTTAAAGATCAAAACACGACATTTGCTTGTCATGTCATGTTGTCTTGAACAAAAAAATTAACACCAATATATAAAAAATTCTTTGAAAAGTGTTAAGTAATATCTTTTTCAGTATGACAAGAAAACAGCAGGTAGTAATATTTGTAGTGGTGAGAGAACATTGAAACATACCTTTCGTGCCAGTGGGATACTTAATTCAGTGCACATGCTGTTCAGACTTTTCAGGATACGCTTTTCCCAGCTGCCCTGTAGCAGTAAATATTGCATTTATTTCAACTAGGGAATTAAACTAACAACATTTAAAACACAACGTTAAGCCTGTTTATGTTACATTCCAGAAAGAACAGCTTAGGGATGCTTAGTAGTTTATTTTATAACATAAATCAGAAGATGACTCAGTCCATGTTTAATGTGTGTTGACACAAAGTGCCACATGGGTTCACAAAATAATTCAATTTAAACTTTCAAAAATTGATAAATTCAATTAAACAATTATGTACTGTAACTTTTAAATAAAATATGTAAAACACTATCTACCTGTGCCTTTCTCAAGTATGCCAATGGTTCCTTAATGTGCTCAGCAGGTGCTTCTGGGTGACTGGGGGGAGGAAGCCTATTAAAAAAATACTGCAATGAATACTCTAACTTGATATATATATATTAAAGGTTCATAATGCTCGATTAATGAAATGCTATCAAATATTCTGACACGCACGTGATGTTCTGTCACATTGTAACCTCTGTGTGAAAAAGTAAAGTGGAATGTTGAAATAAATATACCGTAAAAGTAAACTAGAAAAAAATGGATAAATGATAAGTGAAGAAGATCTGTACCATTGACATGTCCAGAGGTTAAAACAATGTGGCACTGAGATGGTTCATTCCCACTGGACACCCCCTATAACGGAATCATAGAATACAGCTATGTTCTGCAGAAAGGGTTCTTTTTTCCTGGATAATACCCATGATTAAGCTGACCTACAGCATCACTGAAGCTGTGTACCAAGTTTGAAGCCAATATCTCAAAGCGTTCGGTCTTTATCATCTGGAAAGCAAAAAGTCACTTGACCTCAATATAGCAGCCAAGGATTTATGATAAATTAGTATATTATCATACAAGCCTCCCATTTATTTATATAAAACACTATCAATACCAAAGCAAGTGTACTTTTATATTGGAAATGTTAGTATGCAAAATACTGTCCAGAACAAGAAATTGGAGATGCATTTGGACATGTCTTTGTCAAAGTTATGCATATATTTTATCAAAAAGGGTCAGCCTTTTATTTATGTTTAAATAGTTACTCTAAATACTCTTGGAAAAATAAAGTGTTAACATCAAAACTGTGCACATCGCTTTATAAGCACATCTCGGCATTTACATTCACCAGAAATATTCTCCCTGGTCCTGATCCACTTATCCTTTATTTTATGATTTCCACAGTCTGACCTACAGCTAAATAAAACTACTCGGCACATTTTTAAACATTTTTAGCAGTGTTGTAAAACAGTTGTTCCTATTCTGGATTGTAAATTGGCAGTTTTATTTCTTTGGATGAAGTGATAAATATATTAGAATGTGAGGCTGTGCAGTAGATCCCTAAAAAGAAAATGTATTTGTATTTATTTTTTTAAATGTGCATTGTACCCTGGGTATGTAATATATGTCCAAAGTTGGATATGAATGGGTTTGTAATACTGTATATTTAATCAAAGTTGCCTCAGAAAGTTGGAACAGCTTTGCAGTGACTAGAACAGTATGTATTGTTTTTAAACCTGGATCTGTGTCAATGTGTTATTTAAAGTCTTTGTGTTCCATAATAATTTTTAGCTAAAACATCATTAATCTAAGTCTGTTTCAACAGACTTGCACTGTTTACCACTGTTTACTCTCCTTTATCAAAACACAGTCTGGATTTCTGCTTCCAACACAGTCATTCTGTGCGGTATTCTAATGTTACTACAGAAGTTAAGAATGACACCTTCAAGCACCAGCAGTGTGCTGAATACAGAAAGCCAATTGTTTGACGTACTGGGTTTAAATTACATGCTTATTCTCTGTTATAACCCATGATCGATATCTGAATAAAATGCCATCACTCACACATTCAGCTCACGGTAAACTGCATTCTGTAGCTTTGTTTCCCAACCTGTTTAAAAGAACAAAACACATTCTGATTAAATGCACTGTAGCGCTCATATATACCAAGGTTTTGTTACACACATAACAGTGAATTTCCATTCCCCTAAAAGAACACAGGATTCAAAAGAAATAAAGGTCCTGTGGAAGAAACAGAAACCTGCGACTGTGAGAATGTGGTATGCAGTTCATACAAATTTATACAAAAAATATAATTCAGGCAAATGGTTTGTATATTGGTATACTTACAACATACCATGTCTTGTTTTTATTTTTATGGCCAAAAAGGTGTTAGATCTATGATATGTCACCAGTCTGTGATCTAAGCAAGGCTGCAAAATACAGAATTGCCAAATTAGCCATTTTGGCAGCCATTTTCTCATTGCTGTAGATAACCCAATGTGTTTTCATAGAACTCCTTTCTTACCTCCAGTATTTTGGGGATATACTTAATGTACAGATGGAGATTTTTTTCTTTTGTTAAAATACATCAACCTTGACTTTCTTTTTGTTGTATATTGTATCGCTTGGGTTTTACACTCCATTGAACTGCATGGAACGGCAGGACCGGGCCTCAAACCTGCGACCATGCGGTTAAAAGACAAACGCCTTACCAGTTAACTAAACAGCAAGCTCTCTAGTCAAGAGGAAAGTACGTGTCTTATGCTGATGGTAGCATTATAAACACATCAGCCACCAGGAGGGGATCATTACAATATGTTATGGTAAAATTCAGATTCTGAATTTTATAGGTAAATGTCAACATTTACAAGCTGGGAAATGTCAGAAATTATGAAGAAATAGATTGCTTTTCAGACATTTGCCAGTTAATCATTAATGTCGAAAAACATATTTATTTCTGCATACGCATTTTACATTAACAAATAATCATTAATGGGCTTACAGTAATGCACAATTGAGCAATTAAAACTAGTTGAAAATGGTACTGAACAACACTGTGATCCACTTATGTAGAACAACCAACATTCTGGAAAACTTACATATAAAACAATTCACAATGGTGTTGAAGGATATTGTACTGTAAATACATAGTAGTTTGATGAAAAATAAACATGCTATTAAATGCAAATTAAATTTAGGACTTTCATTTTTTCAACAGAAAACCACTTATGACACAAAAAGCCACAAAAACAGGCAGTGAATATATTTAATGACTTACTTATTGCAGCATTGTGTGGCACTGGAGTTACACAGGACTCCTGAAGCCTTACAATACGTGAAAGACATTTGGTCACTAGACAAAGGCACTTGGTTATTCTTGAGATTTACCGGTAAATGTCCGAAGTAAAGCATTATCGCCTAATTTTGGACATTTCATGTTTTGCTTGGCAAATGTCGACATTTACCAGTAAATCTTAAGCTGCAACAAAACAAAAGTTTCAAAAATATGTAGAAAAATATGTCAAGCAGGGTAAGTTGAACTAAATGAGTAGGTTTGTTCTTTCAGTGAGTTGGGTGTGGATTACTGAAGATTTAGATCAAATCTGTCATGATGATGACTATCAATACATGTGTTAGATAAACTACAATGTAATGCTTACATTTCAAATGCTTTTTACCTGATTTCTTTAAGAATTCCTTTACATCTTCTTTAAGATCTTCAAGTTGAATTTCTGGTCTTTGCAGACATTCCTAGTACACAACGATTAGAATATGTAATAAACTTTTTTTGTTTTGTTTTTTTGTTTTTAATTCGAGCAAGTATTATCAATTTGGAAAAGGTATATTAGTAGTGAAGAACTCTCTCAGGAGTCAAATAAACCCAGACAATAGAATGTGTGTTACCATTTACAGTGCCGAGAAAAGGTTTGTGAACCCCAACGATAATTATGGAAATTCCATAGTTTTACCATGATAGCCTTCTTGATTCAAAACTTTTCTTAAATATCCAGTAGGGTTTATATTAACCAATTCCATGTCTTTTGAAACAAAATGATGTATGAATTAGACAAACAATGAGTAATTAAGATTCAGGGTATGTGAAAAAGTGAACCCCTGGTTTTATCAGCTCAATTAAGGGGATAATTAGAATCAGGTGTTTCAATAATTAGGTAGATCTTCAGGGGTGAGTTTGGGAGTCCCCACCCTACATAAAGATCAGAAACTTTGTGAGTTTGGTCTTCACCATACAGGTGTGTGGAAACATGGGATGCCACGATCAAAAGAAATCTCTGAGGACCTCAAAAAAACAGTTATTGATGCTCATCAGTCTAGAAAGGGTTTCAAAACCATTTCTAAGGATTTGGTGCTCCAACAATCCGCTGTCAGACAGATAGTCTACAAATGGAGAAAGTTCAAGACCACAGTCACTCTACCCAGGAGCGGTCGTCCTACCAAAATCTCTCCAAGAACAAACCGGAAAATCATCAAGGAAGTCACAAAGAACCCCAGAGTAACATCCAAGGATCTGCAGGCCACTCTCGACTTGGCTAATGTGAGTGTTCATGACTCAACTATCAGAAAAAGACTGAACAAGAATGGTGTTCATGGAAGGATAGCCAGGAGGAAACCACTGCTCTCTAAAAAGAACATTGCTGCCCATCTGAAGTTCGCCAAAGAGCATATAGACGATCCACAAGACTTCTGGAACAATGTTCTCTGGAAAGACGAGTCAAAGGTAGAACTTTTTGGCCTCAATAAGAAACGTTATGTTTGGCGAAAACCAAACACTGCGTTCGAACAGAAGAAACTCATCCCAACCGTCAAGCATGGTGGTGGGAGTGTGATGGTTTGGGGCAGCTTTGCTGCCTCAGGACCTGGACGGCTTGCCATCAGAAGATTCTAGAGGAGAATGTCAGGCCATCCGTCCGTGAGCTGAAGTGTGGAGTAGAATGGGCAGCAGTGTGGAGTAGTGGTTAGGGCTCTGGACTCTTGACCAGAGGGTCGTGGGTTCAATCCCAGGTGGGGGACACTGCTGATGTACCCTTGAGCTAGGTACTTTACCTAGATTGCTCCAGTAAAAACCCAACTGTATAAATGGGTAATTGTATGTAGAAATAATGTGTAAAAAATATAATGTAATTGTATGTAAAAATAACGTGATATCTTGTAACAATTGTAAGTCGCCCTGGATAAGGGTATCTGCTAAGAAATAAATAATAATAATGCAGCAAGAAAATGATCCTAAACAGACAAGCATATCTACAAAAGAATGGCTGCAGAAGAAGAAATTCTGTGTTTTAGAATGGCCTAGTCAAAGTCCGGACCTAAACCCCATCGAAATGTTGTGGCAGGACCTGAATGGAGCTGTCCATACAAGGAAGCCCTCAAATGTCACTGAGCTGAAGCAGTTCTGTAAGGAGGAATGGGCCAAAATTCCTCAAAACCAATGTGAGAGACTGACCAACAGTTACAGGAAACGCTTACTTGAAGTCATTGCTGCTCAAGGGGGTGCCACCAGTTACTGAATCTAAAGGTTCACATACTTTTTCACACATGGATATTGAATGTTGACTCATTTGTGGATAAATAAATGTTGAAAAAGTATCATGTTTTTGTGTCATTTTGAGTGTATCATGTTTAATCAGGTTAACTTTATCTATTATAAGGACTTAGATGAAGATCTAATCACATTTTAGGTTTGAAATATGTGAAAGTCCTAAGGGGTTCACAAACTTTCTCAGCACTGTATTTCAGACCCCATATATGCATCCGTTTACATTGCATGGTATCTTTCATTTGGTCAAAATCTAAGAAAATGCAACTAGGCAGGTACGCTTGAAACCAAATGTTTATTAATTAAACAACTAATGCAACTGATTTACAACGTTGTATAATTTATATTCGAGTAATGCTTATTTTGGTAATACTTGTGTTGTGTTTGGTGTTTTTATGTGTGCCTAAAGACATCATCAAACAATTAAAATAAACACCAAGGAAATCTATTTAATTTTACAGTTGAAGGGGTGGTACTTAGGTTCCACACTTAACTCCATTTATATAAGCTTCATTATGGACCTCGTATGCAGTTGTACATGGCATTCCCTAATTAAGGTTCAGCACAGTATTGATCCCTGTCCAGGAAAATGACTCAGTAAAGCACTGGCAGAAAAAAAACCATAAGGAACCAGATCCAATCAGCGAGTTTTTAACGTCCAATGAGTGTAGACTGGCAGTACTAATGTATTTAATTAAGACTGTATATTAAATAATTTAACCTGATAATCACAGAACCACATATTTCTAGTAACGCATTTATATCTGTCAACAGTAACCCCCTCTCACACTCGCAGGAAGTGATAAACGCAGCTGCTCTCGCCTCTGCCCTGTCGTACTCACTTTGGCTTGTCGCTCCAGCTGAGAGTGTAAATTAGACCCTTTCAGTTTCTGGACGATTTGAGCAATCGTCACTGAGAGTTCCGTTCCTTCGTCCATCATTTGCGATATGTGATTTTATATTACTATAGTAGTATCATTTTATTTTGCCGATACATTCCAGAAATTACACAGCACCTGCAGCGGTAACTAAGCAACTGCGTCCCACCGTCTAAAAACACGTCTGGAAACAAGAGAGCTGGAAAATAGTTCCTTGTCTGATTTACTTTAATATTTACTCGTTTACCAAGTCCCAAGATAAGTATGAAGACTTGTTTAACAAAAGGAAAGAATAAGGCAATATTTCACTGTATAAACAATATTAAGGTATAGGATTTTAAAATCGGTGCATTACTTGTTTTATTGTCATTTTCTAATAACTGCATTATTATTATTATTATTATTATTATTATTATTATTATTATTATTATTATTATTATTATTAATGGTAAACATGATGGTAAATCAGGGGTCTGTGTTTGTGCAGGTTGTACAAAATAGATCACAAACCTCTGAGTAAGACCATATATTTTTGGAAATTTTGGGGGGGGGGTAATTATAACCAAAATTAGGCATAAAAGACATAATTAATTCACAGTTAATTCCAATGGAGTATTTAAATCGTCATTGTGAGGCAAATTGCAAGGTGTCATTTTCGTAATGAACTCAACAAGATAACAGACGTATTGCTTGGTTTCCAGAGGAAGCAAGGGCGGCCTCCTGAACAAAAATAAACATTATATATATAATTTTGTAAAAAAATATAGCGTTGATTACATGGTGCTTTATGAATGGTTAATTCACGGGAAGTTACATTTTTGCTTCACTACATGTGCATTATAGAGAGGGAGTTATTTTATTTAGTATTTTAGTCAGATGTGTGTTGTTATGTGTCCCGCGGCGACCCCCACCCCTATATATTGTAGCGATCTCGGTTAACGCAGGCAGGCACATCACACGGAGAGGCAAGCCACACATAGGGCGGGCGCGAACCCGGGACCTCTCGCACTACAGCATAGTGCCGATACCGCACAAGCAAGGAGTGTATGTCATGCTCATGTCTTCGTGTGTGATTACGTCACCTACCAGCCCTGTTGCTGCCTTGCCTACAGCACTAAGGGTATCTTCTGTACTAACATTTTATGCCCCTGGCTCATTCCAACGTACTGTGGCATGAGCCAGTCGGCTGTATCGTGCGCAGTGCGAGATGTAACTGCAGCTTAAGCGGGCAGGAGAATTCATCCATTTCCCTGTCTCTCACGAGCTGCAACAAAATACAAAGCAGGGTTTTCTTGGGAGGTATGGGTTTCCTGGTGTCCTGTGAACCATCAATTGCACACGTGCAGCTATGCGCACCAACACAGAATAGGCACCTTTACATAAATCACAAGGGAACCTATTCGGTCACCATGCAAGTAGTGTGTGATGCCAAGCCAACACCTACATCACAAATGTGTATGTAAACTATTCTGGCTCCGCTCATGACTCGTTTATCCTCGCTAATTTGCAGGTGGCAGCTGCGTTTCAGTGCGATGATAGTCTGAGAGGCTGGTTGACCCCACAACCCCTGCCGAACAGAGGTATAACCGTACCTTTAAATGTGCTCGTACTGTAATTAAGCCAACTGTTGGAATCATTGAAATGTGATTCCGATGTTTGGATGTCTCTGGGGGAACACTACAGTACACTCCTCAGAAGGTTAGCAATATCATCCTGGCGTGTTGTGTTTTACATAACATACAGGTAGTGGACAAAAAAATGGAAACACCAATGTAAAGTCACTTAATAGGGCGTTGGGCCATTATGGTCAATTGATCTGCAGTTGCTTGCCTGTTTTGCCTTGCACTTCGAATTAATGCACGCATATCAAGGTCCCGGAGTATGCGCTTCTGCCCGCTGTTGCCCTTTGCTGATGATGTCTTTCCCTCGGAGTTCCATGCCGACATCACCTTAGACACCGTTGCTCGTGAAACATCAGCAAGTTGAGCTGTCTTGGTCACTGAAGCGCCTGCCTAACGCGCCCCAACAATCACCCCTCTTTCAAAGTCACTGAGGTCTCCTCTTGCAGCCATGCTAGGCATAATTATAGGCAACCAAGCCTGTCCAGTATTTTTATACATGACCCTAAGCATGCTGGGATGTTATTTGCTTAATTAACGCATGAGCCAAACCTGTGTGGAAGCCCCTGCTTTAAATATACTTGGTGTCCCTCATTTACCCAGGTTTTTCCATTTGTTTTCTTAACAGGGTGTGATAGACAAAGTGATTCTTGGAAGGCGCTGTGTAAAGGGAACAGAGTACCCTGAACTGGATGGCCAGTCATTACATTCCCAGGGTTAGTCAGAAGTTGGTCATCTAGAAAGGGGGAGGAGCTTCGGTACACTAAATCATCGACCCGGAAGGGAAACGATGTGGCAGCCGTGGATTGGAGGAGCTGTTGCACTTGTTAATCAAGGGGTCATGATAGATGGTACAAAAGGGGACGGAGCGATGTGATCTGTGCCTTTGTAAATTGTTAAATCTAACTGAAAGAACTGTGTGGTGATACTATGAGTGTTTATTAGTTTTGTCGCATCAAATACTGTGCTTGTTTGTGATTTGTTAGACGGCTAAACACGATCCAGGAGCTGACGCTTAAGGCCAGCACGAACCTGGACAACACTTTACCTTGTTGCACCATAAACTGTATTTGCACTACGAGCACTAGCACACACACTGTGGACTTGTGTTTGTGTTTGTGTTACGTGTGGGTGTAAAAGATTGGGACTGTTTATTATTTCGGGACCAACCCGTGGATTACAGTAAAGCAATACATGCCGCTGTGTTGTTTACCATTGTTATTATTTACTGCTGTTTCACCATCAGGCAATTGGATTATAAAATAAAACACCATTGCACCTGGATTATCATTGTCTGTCTGTTTATTGATCACCTGCACCTGCACACTGTTAACCACTTTGTCGTACATTTGCTCAAAAGAAATGCTGTATTCTGCAATCTGTACAACAGTGGAACTCTGTTTAGAATGAAGTGTGAAATGTAAATACAGTGATGCATGAATGCTTTAAACACTATGGTAACTGGCTAAATGCAAATGTATTTGCTTTAGATTTCATTACATTTGATTTATATTTCAACATGTGCTTTCTTGGAGATGGACATAAAACCCAAATGCCACTAATTATTTATGAAAGTCTTTCGGAAATCATGCATTGGAAGTACTCATGCATTATGTATTGAGGTTAACAATTGTCTCAGCTAATCACAAACCCTTTTGCAGCCCAGCAGATTTATCAGTGGATAATATGTTCCATCACTGATTATAAGAAATGGGATGCACAAAACAATAGTTGTGCCTTTGCAATTGTTTAGTCTTCACCAATGGTTCATTAATTTATAGTATGCTGTTTATAAACTAATACAAAAAAGTACAGCATGCACAAATCTCTTTAAAAACAATGTTGTTAAAACAATTGCACTGTCATTGTTGTAAGTAATGCATTATAACGGGTACCCTCTACCAGATTAATACATTCATCTGACAATACACCTTCACATGGGGTATGCATTTAACTAACATCAACCTACAGCATGTAGGTTCAATTGTGTCCTTATTTTATCATTCATATAGAATCACAATATGAATCTATCTATGCCTTTATAATGCATGACCTACATACAAGTGTTCAACTACCAAAACCAAGAACTCCTTTGAATATAAGAGGAAAAGGCCTACCACAGCAAATAATCATTTCTGAGATGCTGTCTTTTCCACAGAAAGATTAAGCAAACAGATGTGCTTTTAATTTCTTTAAAAAAAAAATCTAGTCCAGGTTAATTGTGCTTATCTTTCCAGTTAACCTGGAAAAATACAAGTGCATAGTAGAAGACAGACTACTTATTGAATTGAAAATACATCTAGTGCATGTGCAAATGGGAATAGTGGAATATAGGAAATCGGATAAGCCCAGGCACTGTTCAATGCCTTTCTTACATCCCTGTGGCTGTATGCTGAAATAGATTTAGACGATGTTTTACATTTGCAGTGCACAATTTAATTAAACGAAAGACAAAGACATTTTACTTTATTTTTTTTTATAGTTTATTTTTAGTATTACTGCATTTGCAAGCTTCTTTTGATGGCTAGTAATTGATCAGGACTTCAGTTATATTTTAAATAATTACAAATATGATGAGTAGCAAATGAGTCATCCTGGCATTTCTATCATTCAAATAACTGCCCTTGTGAAGACTTTGAGAAGCAGCAAAAGCTTTTATTCTATTTTTTCTTCTCTGGAAATGGCATTAAGACCCAAAAGCTGTATTCTCTTCATTATTTGTTCTTCCTTCATGAGTAAAACCATGTCTTTGCCTATGAGACAACAGGTTTAAAAAAATTATTAATACAAATAAATGTCCATATTTGTAATTTATAAGCCCATGTTGAAAATATTAACATGTATTTCCTGACATGCAATGCTCCCATTGTAATAATGATCTACAGTACTAAAAAATAATATTCTGGAGAAAAACAGAAAATTGTCCAATATGTTTTTAACAGCAAACAAACAACAAGGGTTTTATCAATGTCTGTAGTGTGCATAGACTTAACCATGGAAGGATGTAGAAACATACACAATACAATTAAGCATATTAAACAAGACTTGTTTAATATGATAGTGGGGGTGTGATTATAAAACAAACAATTAATGCATAAGCTTTAAATGTATACTTTCACTGAACAAAATTAAAAAATAAAAAGAGATGTGTCTATCCCAACGGAATTTAAATATAAAACTTGAATTACAGTGGTATCTTATTCTATAACCCTCTTTTCCTCTGTGGTTTTATTTGTGTTTTTATTTGCTAGTAGTTGGTGCAATTCATCACATTTGAGACTGGCAAGTATTCAAGTTAGCTTTTTGGAGGTTTCCATTTATGTCATGTGTTGTATCGTACAAATCTTGTGAATAAATAATCTGAATTCCAAGGTTCTTTTCACATTTATTTTCTAACTGTATAAAATGGAGAAATACATTTTGAAAAGGTACAGTGTACTTGCCTCATAAGCTATATTGATGATTACTGTTCTGTGGTACACTGACAGATAATTCATTCTTCCCTGGATCTTAAACAAAACAAAACAAAAATGTCAAATGGACGCAGTTCAGTTTGTTTATACTCTTCAAAAAATGATCTATTGAAACAAAGTGGAAAGCACAAAAACAAACTTACACGACATACAGATGGTTGGACCAGCTAACAAGTTACATTTTGAAATCTAATTCGTGACTCCCTGATTATTTCTCAGTAAAGTACTAAGTGTGTTCCCTACCTACTTCCTCATGCACTGGGTAAAAATGTAGGATACTTGCAAGTTCAATGTATCAAACTGTGAAAATATTGGTTTATTGGCACATGTTAGATGAAAATGAAAACACCATTGTAAGAAGCACATTTTATATAAGAACATAAGAACATAAGAAAGTTACAAACGAGAGGAGGCCATTCAGCCCATCTTGCTCGTTTTGTTCTTAGTAGCTTATTGATCCCAGAATCTCATCAAGTAGCTTCTTGAAGGATCCCAGGGTGTCAGCTTCAACAACATTACTGGGGAGTTGGTTCCAGACCCTCACAATTCTCTGTGTAAAAAAGTGCCTCCTATTTTGTGTTCTGAATGCCCCTTTACTTAATCTCCATTTGTGACCTCTGGTCCTTGTTTCTTTTCTCAGGTCAAAGAAGTCCCCTGGGTCGACATTGTCTATACCTTTTAGGATTTTGAATGTATGAATCAGAACGCTGCATAGTCTTCTTTGTTCAAGACTGAATAGATTCAATTCTTTTAGCCTGTCTGCATACGACATGCCTTTTAAATCCGGGATAATTCTGGTTGCTCTTCTTTGCACTCTTTCTAGAGCAGCAATATCCTTTTTGTAACGAGGTGACCAGAACTGAACACAATATTCTAGGTGAGGTCTTACTAATGCATTGTAAAGTTTTAACATTACTTCCCTTGATTTAAATTCAGCACTTCTCACAATATATCCAAGCATCTTGTTGGCCTTTTTTATAGCTTCCCCACATTGTCTAGATGAAGACATTTCTGAGTCAACATAAACTCCTAGGTCTTTTTCATAGTTCCCTTCTTCAATTTCAGTATCTCCCATATGATATTTATAATGCACATTTTTATTGCCTGCATGTAATACTTCACACTTTTCTCTATTAAATTTCATTTGCCATGTGTCTGCCCAGTTCTAAATGCTGTCTAGATAATTTTGAATGACCTTTGCTGCTGCAACAGTGTTTGCCACTCCTCCTATTTTTGTGTCGTCTGCAAATTTAACAAGTTTGCTTACTATACCAGAATCTAAATCATTAATGTAGATTAGGAAGAGCAGAGGACCTAATACTGATCCTTGTGGTACACCACTGGTTAGTTCGCTCCATTTTGAGATTTCTCCTCTAATCAGTACTTTCTGTTTTCTACATGTTAACCACTCCCTAATCCATGTGCATGCATTTCCTTGAATCCCTACTGCGTTCAGTTTGAGAATTAATCTTTTATGCGGGACTTTGTCAAAAGCTTTCTGGAAATCTAAATAAACCATGTCGTATGCTTTGCAATTATCCATTTTCAATGTTGCATCCTCAAAAAAGTCAAGCAGGTTAGTTAGACACAATCTCCCTTTCCTAAAACCATGCTGACTGTCTCCCAGGATATTGTTACCATATAGGTAATTTTCCATTTTGGATCTTACTATAGTTTCCATAAGTTTACATATAATAGAAGTCAGGCTTATTGGTCTGTAGTTACCTGGTTCAGTTTTGTCTCCCTTTTTGTGGATCGGTATTACGTTTGCTATTTTCCAGTCTGTCGGTACAACCTCTGTGTCAAGAGACTGTTGCATGATCTTGGTTAGTGGTTTGTAAATAACTTCTTTCATTTCTTTGAGTACTATTGGGAGGATCTCCTCCGGCCCGGGTATTTGTTTATTTTAAGAGCTCCTAGTCCCTTTAACTCTTCTGCCTCTGTTATGCTAAAGTTATTTAAAATTAGATAGGAACAGGTCGACATGTGGGGCATGTTGTCCGTGTCCTCCTTCGTAAAAACCTGTGGAAAGTAATCATTTAATATATTTGCTATTTTTTTTTCTTCATCTATGATTTTGCCATTTGTGTCTCTTAGACATTTAACCTCCTCTTTGAATGTTCTCTTGCTGTTATAATATTGGAAAAACATTTTGGAATTGGTTTTAGCCCCCTTAGCAATGTTCATTTCTATGTCTCTCTTGGCCTTTCTAACTTCCTTTTTGACTTGCATTTGCAGTTCCAAGTACTCTTTCTGTGTACTTTGTTTTTGGTCCCTTTTAAACGCTCTGTAAAGTGCCTTTTTTTGCTGAATATTTTTTTTAATTGATCTATTAAACCATTTTGGCCATTTTGTTTTAGATTTATATTTGTCTACTTTTGGGATGTAATTGTTTTGCGCATCTAGTAATACATTTTTAAAAAACAGCCATCCTTTTTCTGTGGCTGTTTTCTCTATTTTACTCCAATCTACTTCTGTTAGTCTCTGTTTCATACCTTCATAGTTTGCTTTTCTAAAATTGTAAACCTTAGCTTTAGTCATTACTTTTGGGGTTTTTAAAAATACTTCAAATGAGACCATGTTGTGGTCTGAGTTTGCCAATGGCTCTCTGACCTTTGTTTTAGTTATTCTGTCTTCATTATTTGAAAAGACTAAATCAAGGCATGCCTCCCCTCTAGTCGGTGCCTTGACAAATTGCGTTAGGAAGCAGTCATTTGTCATTTCCACCATTTCAATTTCATCCATTGTGCTCCCCACCGGGATCATGACGTTGTACCAACGTTAGGCCAATGTTATAATGTTTACTGGGCCATCTCTTGAATGTTAAAATTTATTTGAATAACCGTCACAACCATGGTTTTTCCCCTCTAATGCCAAATCAATCTGTCTTGGTTGTGCAGTTACACAGCACTTCCTCCAATTTCACATGACGAAAATGCAGCAAAAACAAAGCGAACGAGACAAGATACGGTAATGTAAAAGTTAATCATTAAACAGTTCTAGATTCGGTGATGCATTCTTCTTAAGCCTGTGATCTTTTGTTGCTTTTGTGCATTTTCATTTGCAAGTGAACTGTGATGACTTTGGATACTATTTTGGGAACTGGTGTTGTTGCTTTTTTAATCTTTTGCTAACTTGCATTGCCTTTTACATTTTACACAGTTGGGTAACATTTTGATTTAATTTTGCTGTTGGGTCGTTAACAGGGAATTTTACATACTGCTACAATAGTACTACCAGATTTAAAAGTATGTATTGTATTACAGTCCACGTGTCCACAGTCCATTCTTTTGGCAAGTGATATTTTCAGAATCATGTCGTTCTGAATTAAAATACTTCTCTTGAAAATATAGTACTGTACCAACAAAACCTATACAGTACATCTAAATGGAAGCCTACTTATTTAAAAACACAGTCCTTTCAGCTATGCTTTTTTGAAATTGTATCTTTTCTGTGTTTCCTGAAAAAAAAAACGGAAAAGGGTTGGAACGGGTGTATTGAAATAGTCAGAATTGCGTCACACTCGTTTAACCGTCACTGAAGTCAAAATTTTATAGGGTCGGATATGTGATTGCTGACTGTATTTATTATTTATTTTTAAAATTGTAAACGCCCAGACCTTATATACATTTGCCATGTTTGTAATGATGTGAGTATGTAATTGATTGATGTTTGAATTGTTTGTATTTAAGGTATTTGTTCTTCAGTTGCTTGTACTCTCTGATGAAGGCAAAGCTGGCCGAAACGGCAGAGTACTCTCTCTTTATATGTAACAATGAATAAAATAGCATCCTTTACAGCGGGAGTGTTGAACTTTTCTTCTGTTTTATATGTATTTCCAGCAGGCATTTATAAACACTTATTATTATTATTATTATTATTATTATTATTATTATTATTATTATTATTATTATTATAATTAGTAGTAGTAGTAGTAGTAGTAGTTGTAGTATTTTATTGTAATATCTGTGCTTTCTAAATCAACGCTCATATCTGGCAAGCCTATAAAACACCTGCTTATATAAATATGTGTTTTTTCACGAGGAGTACATGTATCTTTGTACATTTGCATCACACTGCTTACAATGTTTGGAATCACTTATATTTGTATGTCATGGTAAACATTTTGTCAAAGATATATATGTTTATGTATATGTATTTCCAGCAGGCATTTCTAAACACTGCATAGCCTATAATGTGACTCTTGTTGTATTAATAAAACAAAGGGGATATGCTGTGTATTGCAGCCGTGGAAAATGGGTCCCCCTAGGAAGTGTGCCTTCTAGGGCACTTGGAAATGTAAAATGCACACTGTCCACTCCTAACATGTCAGCAGGCATTTATAAACACTGCATAGCCAATAATGTGACTATTGTATTGTGAAACCAAGGGGAAGCCATTTTTCACAGTTGGATATGCTGTGTTTCTTAATACAAGCGTCACATTATTGGCTATGCAGTGTTTATAAATGCTTGCTGGAATGTTATCTGTGGACAGTGTGCCTCCCCCTTGAAAACCACATGTGATGGATTTGCTGCTACAACACGTCATATCAGCTGCTCATGTATAGTTTACTTTAAGTTGTTGTGATCACAGCTTTTTGAAGATTCTGATCAATGGAAAACACTATATATCTCATAAAATATTGAAATTTAAAACAAAGTTTTAGGAAAGTTGATCAATTATTGATCAATACAGTATAACTTTAATAACGTTAATTAATGTTCTAGGTCTCTGAGACATTTTCTATTCATAAAAACCTAAACCGTCTCAAATACTGTGTGCCTTGTATGGATAATAAATATAAATATTTAATTATATATTCAAATATATAACCCTGGTGAAAAAATGCTATAGGAAATTTTATTGGAATCCTTCAGAAATTTAAATAATTCATATAGGAACTTTAAAATGATTCTTATAAGAAATGTTATCCTATTAAATGGATTTAATTAAAATGATGTCCTATAATTATCAAGAGGATGTATGCGGTCTAGCAGGATTCGCTGAGACGAAAAGTATTAACAAAATCATCTTCAAGGAGAAGCTCACGCAGCAAACGTTCTCATGTCATGTTGTATTTTGATTCTACTAACAGCTTACACCTCCCTAAGGTATGCATACATTTTAAGCAACAACTAAGTCTTGCGTTATAACTACCATAGCTGGTGCAACCCGTGAAAAGTTAGTAATGTGTAAAATCAAAGTTAGTAAAGAAATACGCTTTAACTAAGCTAAGTAAGAACTTACGCACAGCTGGTGCAGCCCAGCCCTGGATTTGAACCGAGGACTATTCTAGTTTCAAGCCCCTTTTCTTTACCACCGGACAACACAGCTCCTATTAATTGAATCAACATTTTTGATCATGTTTAAGAAAACATTTGGAATTAATGCTGTTTGGTGTCATGCAAAACACCGAATTAATATGCATCTAAATGTATTTCTAGTGAATTAACGCATCACTGACGTTAAACATGTAATGATATATAGGGACACGTTTTAAGGACGCGTAAGATTTTCAGCATCAAAGCAAAATAAACTATCAATCTTAAAAAAATAATAATGTGATATTATGTAACAATTGTAAGTCGCCCTGCATAAGGGCGTCTGCTAAGAAATAAATAATAATAATAATAATAATAATAATAATAATAATAATAATAATAATAATAATAATAATAATAATAAGAAGGCTGAAGAACATCCAAAGATTCAAACACTTGAGCCTTTTCTATTGGAACCAGGGAGGCGGGGTTTAGCGACAGCTCTGACAGATTCTCTTAACAGCGTGCAAGTCGCTGCGATACCATTAGAACCTGTAAGAGCTCAGGTAGAGTGGATGTGTTCTTGTAGTGCACAGGTCCAAAGTAAAACTATGCTAACAACAGAAGTATATTGAAACGAGTGGGGTGCGTTTAAATAGATGGATGCATACCACATATAAATCGATCAAACATTAGTTAAAATCATACCAGCGAAATACCAGACAAAATTATCCAGCATCAGCCGTTTCTTCTTAGCAAGTAACAGGAATGGATAACATTTAAAATTTTAGTTTTTTTTTTTTTTTTTTTTTGCGGGGGGTGGGGTGGGTAGGACAGTAGGCAAAATGGAAGTATTTGAATATACTGATATGAATTTCAATTGTACCGATTATGATAGTATGCTTTGTGAGCTCGGATTACACAACCGGACTGCGTGTTGTGAGCGTCCTCCGACACCTGCACTACCACCAAAAGGTAAAAAAAAAAAATTTCTTCCTTTTTTTCACACAGGACACAAAATATAAATATGTATAATACACGCGGTTGTAGGTTATTATGAATTTAGTCCAACAAATATTCGGATACATTTTATTATAATAAAATAACAAGCACATCATGTAAGATACCTGTGTTTTTTTTGTTTTTTTTAAAGTCTTTTTTAAGTTTTTGCAGATGTGAGGGGGTTTTGAGAAATATCACCGATTGTTCTTATTGAGTTAATAGTTCACTGCTTTCACATTAACAATTAACATAATTTATGATTTCTAGATTGTATTCCTAGAACTAAACATCTTTAATCTCAATGTTGCTGCCTACAGCTATGGCCAAAGTGTTGCATCACCCTACAGAACTAACAAAGTCAAAAGAAACCTGCTGAATAATGTTACGTTACATATTGAATTACATACCGCTTTGTAGTTTTCCGTAGTACTCAATGAAAAACTGACAAAAATCGAAAAATGTGACATTTTAAAATCTAATATGAACTACCGTACTACTATTATGGCTTCCGGTAGACTTTTGCGATATAATTTTGTCGTTTCTTTAATTGCATGATGGTAAATAAAAGATCTAAAATATGTTCACATAGTTTTTTTTGTAATGTCTCAATCCTAAAGTTCTAGGTGATGCAAAGGTTTTGACCATAGCTGTACCTAGAACATGGGTGTTGTTGGCCCAACATGGCATAGCCGTACAAGTTATATCATAACATGTACCCATTATATTTACAGATATGAATCAAACAGTGAGGATTTTCTTATATAGCCTGATATTCTTGCTGAGCGTCCTCGGAAATGCCCTGATAATTGCAGTCCTGGTGCGAAACAAGCAGATGAGAACTATGACTAATCTATTCCTGCTGTCCCTGGCTGTCAGCGACCTGATGCTGTGCCTGTTCTGTGTGCCATTCACCCTCATCCCAAACCTCATGAAGGATTTCATATTTGGCAGTGGAGTCTGTAAAATTGCTACCTACTTCATGGGTAAGTTTCAATATAGGAGCTGCTGTTACTAAATAACTAAACTAAAAAGTAGAAAATGTGTACAAAATAAATGAATAGAAAAGTGTAGGGAGAATTAAAGATAATGAATTGATTACTGTGTGTAATGGGTTAACTCTGTTAGCACTCTTAGTCACAAACTTCTCCCAAACGAGTTCCAGATCACAAACATATTGAAATAGCACATTAATCTCACTAAGCAATAATAGGCAGGCAGTGTCTCAGCTTCAGTGTAAATATTAAATAAGTGCAAAAGCACAGTTTCATTAACTTCTCTATAAACTGTCTCAGCAATCGTATCAACACTTCTGCAAATGGATAGCATGAGTATGTAATAGTGTACCTGTTTGAGTAGATATGAGTCCATAAAGAAATGAATATAAATACAGTGATTTCTAATCAATGGGATATTACAAAATCGGAATCAATTCTTTATCAATCTGTTGTTAAAATTCTATATCCTTTAATAAAAACCACAGCAGATTTATTTTTTTTAAACCCATGAATTTGTTCTTTAAAAGCAAACCCAGCACCTCTTCTGCAATGCAATAGTTATTCAATTCCTCTCATCAAATGTTAAATTAGCCCTTGTTGTTAGAAAAGCACTCCTGACCACTTTGACTAATATCAACCTTCCTGCAAATATACATTCATTACATGTCCTCAGTTCCTGCAACCCTTTCTGTTGTATAGTTTAATTGGGAATTCTCTGTTTGTTATGCAGTTGATACAGTGGCAGGGCGAGGGTGCTGCCTGTTGTTTAGGCTTATTCCATGAGAAGAATCCCCTTTGCTGTAGAGCTGTCCTTTCCCAGTCAGATAACCCAGTCTCTTACTGTAGAGCTGTCCTTTCCCAGTCAGGGAACCCAGTCTCTTATTGTAGAGCTGTCCTTTCCCAGTCAGGGAACCCAGTGTAATATTTAATTCTCTTTCATTTTCTTTTCTTCAATTGCAATCCAATCTATGGAGTTTCTCTTTTAACTTCTTTCCATATGATTTTAACTTCCATCCATTGATTCATTATTGGGTGTTTTGCTGCATGCTGTTTAGAGCAGTTGATTAAAGGTGTTACTGCAAGCTCCCTTTCTCCTCCAACTGACAAACCAAACAAAGAAAAGCTCTTTCCTGACCTTGAAGTTATTTACAACTTGCACACATATATATCTCATTCCTACAATGACACTCTGAAGTCTCATCTAAAATAACAGGAGCCTCACTTTATCTCTCTGGCTGTCACAGACGAGGCTAGGTGCTCTCCAACTCCCTTCTTTTTACCTGTTTCATGATCCCATAGAAATGTAATACATAACTTGTATGCCCAAATATGACATTTTCAATATTGTGTCACACAGTCAAGTTACGTGCATGGTAACCTGTTAAAGCCATGGTATTTCTGGCCTGCCGTTAGTATTCTGCTGCAGACTGTGAACACCCTTATTGTTGTACCACAAATGAAGTGTAGTCTCCATTGCACTGTCTAGCGATACATTGCCCCAGCCATGCATAGACTACTGAATGGGCTATAATCTGGACAATCTAAGGGTTATTACTGATGAATATGTATTACAGTGTTAAGGGCAGGTATTAAACTGACATTGATGAAGATCTACTAGTATGTGCTTATCTGCCAGCAACTTCCATATCCAAGCATGACAAAGTACTGCTCTGTCACAGGGAACAGTCTCAAACGTTTGTGGGCCATTGAAGACAAGAGAATTTCCTGAAATAATTAGAGGCAGTATTTACTGAAATATATTCTCCAGAACAATGTAAACGCACCCTGACTCTTCAGGGTGGCCCTGCACACTATTTGCAGTCTTATGGCAGGTGTTGTTTTTTTTTATTTGGACAGTAGGAAATCCTTTCATCCTAGGTTGTCAGGTCACCCTGCACTGACCATAGGTTTATAATTAAGGACCATTTGAATCCTAGGCATACTAAGGTCATTGTCAGTCACCTGGGAAATATTTTTGTGTATCCCCTTTCATTTGTTTTTAGCATGCAGGATTAATAGACAATGTAATAAAAGTGGATCTGCAGCGATACTTAAGAACAAAGATTTGAACGATTATACACAGCATAAGGTTGCATTCAAGCACACCTGCAATTCCTCTCTTTAACAGTTTGAGACAGACTATAACAAACGATTTATTTTTAAATAAGATGGAGCCTGTTTATGTAAGAATTATCCACCCTGATACATGACCTTTTCTCTAACGGGGGAATTAAGGTATGCATGACAGAATATCAGGTAAATGGCATGAAATGCATCACAGTTTAAATGCTGTTGCAACAACAATTTAAACAGAATGAAAACCATATCAGCTTGAATATGGACAGCAGCTTGGAATTCCAGCTATTTTTATAATGAAAAGCTTGGTCTGCTTGTGTGAAGATGTCATACTACAGGAGTTTATTTTCCTTGTTTTTATGGGATTTACAGTAATTGCATTCTTATATTAAACAGAAGACAGAAATTGTAGTACTGTAATATTTTCAGTGGAGAACACTGTTGAAGGTTTGATCCCAAAATGGGAAAAAGATGACCTATGTAACCCTTAGTATTGTATGTTTAATGATTTGCAGAGAGTCTGGTTCAAATAAAAATATAAACACCTCTTACCCATCTTTGTTCTTTTGTCATCCTGTTTAATGGAAATTCAGTACAGCTCTGGCCACAGGTTTTGCATCACTCTATACTCATTTTGTGTGATACATTGTAGCAAGTTTGGGGTTTTATATTTTATGTATTTTACATACATATATTGAAGTACTCCTTGATGATTTTGTAAGAGATGCTGACTGCAAAAGTAAGTCGGTATCTCTTATTAAATTGGCGAAGAGAGTAAAAAACAAATACAGCTCACTATTCCTTTAAGGGTCAAAAGTTTACATGGAACCTTTGCATAAAACAGTTGAATAATTCATTATGTTTACTGTTATTAACAGCTGAGATTTACCATTTTGGCTCCTCTATAGTACCTTAAGTAATCTATTCAGTATATCTTAACACATTTTGAAGATATCTTTAAAGCATTTTTGACAAGTATAATTTTTTGCAAATGTTATCAGTGGTATTTTTTAAATGTATTTCAATTTGGTTTTTAGACAGACAGCAGTGTGGAGTAGTGGTTAGGGCTCTGGACCCTTGACTGGAGGGTTGTGGGTTCAATCCCAGCTGGACACTGCTGCTGTACCCTTGAGCAAGGTACTTTACCTAGATTGCTCCAGTAAAAACCCAACTGTATAAATGGGTAATTGTATGTAAAAATAATATGTAAAAAATAAAATAAAAATAATGTCATTGTATGTAAAAATAATGTGATAACTTGTAACAGTTGTAAGTCGCCCTGGATAAGGGTGTCTGCTAAGAAATAATAATGATATACTGTATAATACAGCTGCTCTGGCACAGAGGTCTCCACCATATAAAATAGTTATATATAAAGCATGCTCGTTCATGCAATAGAAATGTGTGCTTGTCAAGGAAGCTTTGAAGGACTGCAGGGTTCGTTCTTCTGCAGTGATTTTTATTTCTGTTGTGTCATTTGTGTCTGGCAGGTATCTCTGTAAGCGTGTCCACTTTCAGTCTGGTTGCCATTTCCTTGGAGCGCTACAGTGCGATCTGTAACCCTCTGCAGTCGAGAGTGTGGCAAACCAAGTCCCATGCCTTGAAAGTGATCACTGCTACCTGGTTTGTCTCATTCATTCTCATGCTACCATACCCAATCTCAAGCACCTTGGTTCCCTTCACCAGAGACAATAATAGCACTGGTAACATGTGCCGTCTCACCTGGTCCAGTGACATCATCCAGCAATCCTGGTAAGATCCTTTTTATATGCATCATGGTGACGAAGTTAAGGTCTTTCTGATGGTGACATGTTGTAAACCCCGACAACAGGATTGACAACAGTTTTGAATACCTTGGTAAAAAAAGGGGGTTTTAGCTACAAAATAATTCTATAAATCTTACCTGTTGTGCATTTCTGTTCGCTATATCAGTTTCAGATGTGCAGTTTTGTTATAGCAAACGTGTCTTTTCATTTGATAGTTTCTAGGGTCCTCACTCAAGAATGGAACGCGTCCGTCTGTCCATCTGTCACTGTTTCGTGTGAACACGATAACCGTGTCCTCACCAAACTTGTATCATACAGGAGTCTCCGCTAGATGCATGCACATTTAAACAGCACATTTCAATGACTATTCGACAACGGTTTTTTGACAAACCAATTCTTTCTCCACCTAATTTATAGTCCACATCCATGGATATAATGCAGCCACATATAAGGGTCCCAATTTTTAAAACTGTTTCAGAAATAGAATATGTGTTCTATAAAGTACGGTATCTAGAATGACTTACATTAAGTATTACTAAAATGTGAATTATAAATGTTGTTTCTCTGTTTAACTGACCCATATATCTGTGAACACTGTACATGGTGAACACGATAACTGCATTGCTTTTGCATTAAACTTGTGTGGCAAACTGGGTTTGTTTAGCCACTCACACTGTAAAACAAACACTGGCAACAGATAGTGTTCAAAAACAGGGCAGTGCCTGCATATTTATATACAGAAACAAAATGACACCTAACTCCCTCTTTGGAGTCCAGACTCTTCAATATAAGCCATTTACTGGTGACCCTAACCTATCCCATTGCAAGTATGAAATACATTTATTCAGGTTTTTGCTATAACAAGTGTTCCTTTCAAAATGGCACAGTTGATAATATTCTGTAAGCTACAATCACTTTAATACACTTTTACGTTTTACGTGGTGGATGCACTTCATTGGTGCTGTACATGCATTGTTAAACAGATGCCACTGGATAAAAATAGTCCTGAAGATACTGTTGCCAACATTGGAATTGGGAGATGTGATTTATAAGACAGCACCAACTAGTGTTGAATAAACTTAAGATAGCATGACATAAATAATAAAGATCTGTAGCAGTGGTGTCCATGTGATTCACCCCTGTTCTCTGTTCAGCCAGCCAAACTGGATCTTGGAGGATAGGAGATTATTACATCGGCACTTTTTCTATCTTGATGAGTTGCAAACATTGAATACTTGGGTCTATATACGCTTGGACCCAAGACCCTATACCTTTTTATTGTGCCTGATTTTATGCAAGAAAGCTTGTATTTACTGGCCAGTTTACAAATACCTCATGCTTTGGGCAAGGCAGTTCATGATTAGTGCTAATCAGGGTCTGTGAAACCAGCTGTAAATGTCAATATTCACACACAACCTTTATTGTTCTAATGTATTTGTGTGTGTGTGTGAGAGAGAGAGTCTGTGTGTGTGTTTGTGTGTGTTTGAGTGTTTTAGTGTGTTTGCATGTGTATGTGTTTGAATGTGAGTGTGTTTGTGTGTGCTTGAGTGTTTGTGTGTTTGAGTGTTTGTGTGAGTGTATGTGTATGTGTGTGTTTGGGAGTTTGTGTGCTTGAGTGTGTTTGAGTGTGTGTTTGTGTGTCTGTCTAGTTCCTGCTTGGCAGCTTAAAAACTTGTATGGAATTCCCAAAACATGTATTAATATACAAACATATACAGTATGTATTTTAGTTCAGTTCTCTGCATATAAGGAGTGTGCCTCTTTTTGTCTGCCACACCTTTTAACACAATCATCGGTATATTAGCATTTGATTGTGTTTTAAGTCTCAGTGAAGTTTTTTTTTAAATTTCATAATCTTCAATTGTTAGGCATTTTAAAAAGGGAAACCACTAAGAAACCAAGGCTATGAAACCCTGTGAATGAACTGTGAACGTGTGCTTTGCAGTGCTTTGGTGTAGGGGTGATGGAGGTGCCTCAGTCAATGACAAACACAAAGTTAAAACAGTTCTTTAATTCAGCCTCCTCCTTTGTTTGAGACCTTTGTTTGAGACCAATAAGGCTGGCTGTACCCAACAATGGGTATTGACAGCATATAACAAAAGGGTTTTGCAGTCCCGAAATAATAAGACAAAACACAGACACTCAACACAGACACAAAACACGTCTCCAGACTCTGTGTGCTCTTAGTGCGGGTGCGGTGCTTTCAGCCGTGGTGGTGTATTTACAAGTGCGTGTCCGGGCTTAGCGCTGGCTCTGTGCTGCAGCTCCCGGCTTCGTATTTAGCCGCTCGACAAAGACAAATACCCACAAGTTACAAATAAACAAAACACTCCACAGTCCTTGTTTCCTAACATCAACCACAACAAAGGAACCGATTATGACATCACGCCCCCCTAAAGTACCCTCAGCCCCGTCCCCTCCCATAGCTAGTTCAATCACGTCTCCTCCAATTCATGACTGAAACTTCGCTCACCGTACTAGGGTGATGACTCCTGGTACCGTGATGCCGCCCCCTTCCTGAATGGCCGGCTTCCGACTGCCCCTGGAATGAACTGCCCAACCACTGAGTACAAGGCACACAGCTCCTGTTGTACAGTGCTCTAACAGGGCGAGATCTGTGCTGGCTGCCTAATGCATGCATGATCCTGCAGGAGGAGCTCAGGAGCCCTGAAGGGTCCGCCTGTCAATCATGGCAATGACACGGAGAGGTTGGGTGAGGGCTCACTCTCTCTCTCTCTGAGTGGTCGGGAGGCAGGCCTTGAGGGTTGCTCGACCTATAAAAATAATTCTCTGCTATTCCTCAGCCTGGCCCAAATAGGAAGAAGAATAGCGGGAGCTCTGGTGAACAATTCCAACAATAACAAACCGCCAGCATCTAGAGATAAGGGAACAGACAGGCAAGCCAAGCTGAGGAAGACAGCCTGAACGGACATTATTATTTGAATTATTACTATCGACGACCCCAAGGGAGACATGAGTAGTTAGCGGGGAAACCTTGGGCAACCCCACAAGTACGATATAGCAGAGCATAGGCTGAGGACCCGAGCCGTACGATTAGCGATGGTGGGGGATCTGCAATAGCAGCACCTTTTATTTGTAGTTTTGTTACTGTGTTTTATTTTCCTTTTTGCTTTCGCCTTTTGTTTGTGATATTATTTTGACGCACTTGTGTGTGTGTGTGTGCACCCGGTAAACTCCTTTACCATCGTTGGTATTGGAGTGATCCAGCAGCCCAGTGCCACCTTGTGTGGAAACTAATAAAGTACACCCCTGCTGGGTGTTTTAACCTTTAACCTACTGTGTTGTGTCAGTGAATTTCCCCACCCTCCCACAAGTGCACTCACAGGTCGAGAGGGAGATTGTTGATTCGGATTCATTCGCTCTCTGTCACATGAACATATAAATTAAAACGTTTAGATAAGTCAGTTTTGATCAGTTTTTTTTTTTTAACAACTGGTTCAGCTGTTTTTTATGGCCAATCGGTTTTCTGTAGAACCTGAATGAACGTTTTAAAGCTGAAAAACCAAACTGCGTTTTTAACTGTGACAAATAATTCAATACAGTGTTACTGCATCACTCATACCAATGTTATATACAATTAGACATCATGTAGAAACAATACAGTAATGCATTAATAGACATTAAAGAGGCTGTGTGGTCCAGTGGTTAAAGAAAAGGGCTTGTAACCAGGAGGTCCCCGGTTCAAATCCCACCTCAGCCACTGACTCATTGTGTGACCCTGAGCAAGTCACTTAACCTCCTTGTGCTACGTCTTCAGGGTGAGACGTAATTGTAAGTGACTGCAGCTGATGCATCGTTCACACACCCTAGTCTCTAAGTCGCCTTGGATAAAGGTGTCTGCTAAATAAACAAATAATAACATTCAAGTTTGTATTATTTTCCTGGTACCCCCTTGTCGCTGCGGTCGGTTGTAAGTGGCAAATCACGTCTGAGTAGAACTGCAGCTGATGGTCTTCAGAATTGACATTATTCAATGATGTTATACCTCCTGAGCGTTGTCAGAATCAGTCAGGTAAGTCTTGTCATAACTTTTGATGTATGTTTCCATATTAAAATTATGAAGGGGTGTTAATATGAGCCATCTATATGCGACAGAGGCTGCGCTGAGACTGCCAACACTTTTTCATTGTACAGAACATTCAGCTTGGGTTCGGTTTTCACTTTTGTCAGTATCGTTCAATTTGGAATTTTATGCAAATATGAGTTTTGGTTTGGCTTCGGTTTGGGAAAATCACAGCCCGAAAATGCTCTATTTACAAAACACAAGGCTGTTTAGATTTTTGCAATTTTTGTCATGTTTTTTACTACATGAAGAGATGATTTACAGATCTGCGTCTAAAAAAGTAAATGCCTTTCCCCTCTAAAAAGACAAAGCTTGGTACTTGCTTCTCTGTACCTTTGTTAATGCCTGTATAAAAAGGTTGTCTTGTTACACCTTGCGTCAGTAAGATTACTATCAAGTTCAATGTAACACAATCATTTAATATCTAATCTACTGATACTCTTATACTGAATATGCAGTATATGAAACTAATGTCTATTCCATGTACATGCAATCCTAATTCAAGCTTTGTTTCCACCCCATAAAAAAAAGGACTTAGCCAGTAATACCAACATGGTGACTGTAAACCGTATGACCTATTATTGTCACTGCAATACACATCTTTTCATCTTTTATTCTTTCTTGTTTAGTGTTTTAACCCCTGCACAGGAGTGCCTCGTCTCTATAGATCAATAAAGACAACAGTGCTGCTTTATTTGGCTTCTTTTGTATTACAGGTACATTTTCCTGTTACTGATTCTTTTCCTTGTACCTGGAATTGTAATGATGACAGCATATGGATTCATCTCTCTGGAACTGTACAGAGGAATACAGTTTGAACTAATTCATAGGAGATCCTCCCGAGGTAACGAGTCATTGTCTTATACTTGAAGATGAAAAGATGTATTAAAACCATTTAGAACCGTCAAATAGTGAAATGTACAGGGTTCGTCCCTGTGTCCTACATGTAAACATTATGGCTTCCATATCACTGATCCCAGTTTATTTCAGTACATGTAATACATGGCTGGCTACCAGACTGCCTTGGCACGCAGCCCCCATTGGACACCCTGACTGAGGACTCCCACCCAGTTTGGGCTGGCTCTGTTTCGGAGGGCCATCTGTCGTGTTAAAATGTGCTGCTTTGAGAATGGAAGCACCTGTCACTTCCTCCGTCGTGTTAAAATGTGCTGCTTTGAGAATGGAAGCACCTGTCACTTCATCTGTCACTTCATCTGTCACTTCATCTGTCACTTCCTCCGTCGTGTTAAAATGTGCTGCTTTGAGAATGGAAGCACCTGTCACTTCATCTGTCACTTCATCTGTCACTTCCTCCGTCGTGTTAAAATGTGCTGCTTTGAGAATGGAAGCACCTGTCACTTCATCTGTCACTTCATCTGTCACTTCATCTGTCACTTCCTCCGTCGTGTTAAAATGTGCTGCTTTGAGAATGGAAGCACCTGTCACTTCATCTGTCACTTCATCTGTCACTTCCTCCGTCGTGTTAAAATGTGCTGCTTTGAGAATGGAAGCACCTGTCACTTCATCTGTCACTTCATCTGTCACTTCCTCCGTCGTGTTAAAATGTGCTGCTTTGAGAATGGAAGCACCTGTCACTTCATCTGTCACTTCATCTGTCACTTCCTCCGTTGTGTTAAAATGTGCTGCTTTGAGAATGGAAGCACCTGTCACTTCATCTGTCACTTCATCTGTCACTTCCTCCGTCGTGTTAAAATGTGCTGCTTTGAGAATGGAAGCACCTGTCACTTCATCTGTCACTTCATCTGTCACTTCCTCCGTCGTGTTAAAATGTGCTGCTTTGAGAATGGAAGCACCTGTCACTTCATCTGTCACTTCATCTGTCACTTCATCTGTCACTTCCTCCGTCGTGTTAAAATGTGCTGCTTTGAGAATGGAAGCACCTGTCACTTCATCTGTCACTTCATCTGTGCTACTTTGAGAATGGAAGCATCTGTCACTTCCTCCGTCGTGTTAAAATGTGCTGCTTTGAGAATGGAAGCACCTGTCACTTCATCTGTCACTTCATCTGTCACTTCCTCCGTCGTGTTAAAATGTGCTGCTTTGAGAATGGAAGCATCTGTCACTTCCTCCGTCGTGTTAAAATGTGCTGCTTTGAGAATGGAAGCATCTGTCACTTCATCTGTCACTTCATCCATTGTGTTAAAATGTGCTGCTTTGAGAATGGAAGCACCTGTCACTTCATCTGTCACTTCATCTGTCACTTCATCTGTCACTTCCTCCGTCGTGTTAAAATGTGCTGCTTTGAGAATGGAAGCACCTGTCACTTCCTCCATCGTGTTAAAATGTGCTGCTTTGAGAATGGAAGCATCTGTCACTTCATCTGTCACTTCATCCATTGTGTTAAAATGTGCTGCTTTGAGAATGGAAGCACCTGTCACTTCATCTGTCACTTGCACAAGTGGTGTGTTTAAGCTCAGGGTTGCACAATTCCATGCTTAATGAACAGTCAGACAAACCCCAGGCTTTGTTAACAATACAAGCTCTTTGTTTGAGTGCTGAGAGCTCAGTGTCCCAGGTGCTTTTATTTGTTTGACCAGGTTAGATTGGCAATCAGATCTGCACATGGAATTTCCATTTCCTTGCAGTGAAGTCATAATGTTGCTGATGCTAAAACCCTGTTTAGCACGCCTTTAAAGAAAATGTGTCAAAAAAAAATCTAACACAATTGCTCCTGTTCTGAAGGTTAGTGTTACACCTCCCTCTTCATTTTAGACCTCCCTGCATTGCCTGTTTAAACAACGACTGACAGTTAGCACTTGCCCTTTTCACCAACCCACCAACAAATCCTTGAGTCACACAGGTTCCTGGGTATCCAAACAGTCTGTCACTTCACAGATGCTCATGTGTGCCAATGCTGTGTTTACAGAGAGAAAAATCAGCAGCAGCAGCATTAAACACATCAACGGGGATGGCTGCTACATCCAGAGGTCCAAAAAGAAGAAGATGGAAATGCAGCAGCTGCCCAGTGCCAACAGTATTAAGATCAACAGGGCCAGAAGCAACAGCTCCACAGCCCACCTGGTGGCAAAGAAGAGGGTGATCCGCATGCTGATCGTCATTGTGATTCTGTTCTTCACCTGCTGGACTCCCATCTTCACTGTCAATGCCTGGCGAGCGTTCGACAGGGTCTCTGCGGACAGGCTGCTGTCTGGGGCTCCCATATCCTTCATCCACCTGCTCTCCTACACGTCCGCCTGCGTTAACCCTCTCATTTACTGTTTCATGAACAAACGCTTCCGTCTGGCCTTTCTGGACACTTTTGCATGTTGCAAGCAAACCCACAACTTGCCACGAGATGTGGAAGAGGATGTAACTACAACAGCGGCCAGTCTTTCCAAGTACACTTACAGCAGCATCAGTATATCAGCCCAGGCATAGACTGATTGAAATACTCACGGTAAGCGGTCACATATCAAAGCGCTGGGGATGTTTAATTTACTGTTGAGCTATTAATGGGATAAAAACTTGTGCTGCACTTTGACTTGTAAACTTTTTCAAAGTGCAGACGGTAAAGAACACTATTGTATTGTTCTCCAGTTCAGATTGAAATACTGCACACTGGATAGAAACTCTTTTCTGAAACATTGATTGTGCTTTAGATAGGCTAATGATTCTGTACTACATTTCAGAGTTTGACATTCCAATGGTCTGAACCAAAATGCACTGAATGTTCTTCATTGCAGTGCCATCATGTCATATGGGCACCTGCGTGCCACTGTGCAGTATTGGGTTCAATTCTATTGTGTTGTCATTGGTGTTAATGATGTGGTCTGCTAGTGGCTCTGTCTTTATTCAAGATAATAAACATTATTGAACAGTTTCTGAAAGGGCTGGCATAGATAATAGCCCTAGCTTGCTTTCCAGTGTAACGTGTGGGGGTAGGAGATCGTCCATTCAGATATATAATAGTAGCTCAGATTTAGAACTACTGTGCTGTTAATCGAATGTAGCTGACACACTATCATACTGTATTTGTTAATTTAACTGAATGAACAGATTAAAAAAACTACAAACTAAAGAAAAGAAACAACTATTTATATTTGCATTTCTTTTAGTTTACATTCTATTCAAATTTAAATTTTGAATTAATTGTGCGTCCTTTATAAATAAAGACTAGATCCACTCAAATGTTTTGAATATATATATATATATATATATATATATATATATATATATATATATGTATATATGTGTCATTTATTATGTTTCCTGTTAGAACAATTTTGTAAAATTAGGATAATGAGATGTTAAAATAGTTTGTAATGTCTGTTGAAGGTGTAAGATGTTGCTCAGTGTGGTGTGGTTCATTGCTGCCTGATAAGCCCCTCTACAGCAGCTGTCAATGTGAGGTCAGTGTAGTTTTGATTATTTGCATACAAGCTACTTTGGATATAATACAACTAGACAGCAGAAAACTGGGCTGCATAACCCTTCTATATTTAAATGAACTTGAATCTCATTCATGCTCAATATTTCCCAGTATTTTCAACTCAGTGTTTTTTGCATAATGTGAATGGCAGAATCGTCTTTGAAGAAGAAGCCTGAAAGCTATTATTTCATTGAGGAAAAAGGCACTTGGATTTGATACATAAAAATCTTGCATTTAAAAGCATCCACATTAGCAGTTAAAGATGAGCAAGATGCCAAACCAAATAAGGGATCGAACAGACGTTTAGGGGTACAAAACAATTGCCTTTTCAAAGAAACATTATACTGTACTGTACAGATTTGTGCAACATGTCCTGCGCCTGTTGGCTGTAGTTCATTTAGTCATTGAGAAATTTGCAGCTACATTCATATTCATGGGCAATCCAGAAGCTTGTATTAATTGAGTCAGATTTTAGTACTGCATTCCTTGCTTTTTCTTACAAAAAAAATAAAAATTAAATAAAGCGATACTGACATTATATTTGTCGAGGGGTGCTGTAATTGATAATGGGACCTGAACTCCAGTCATTGTGAGTAAACTCTCTGTAGACAGGCCTTGGCTGGGAGAGCTCCTTTCAGAAGCTGTTGATGGTGTCAGTTTAATAATTCCCAGACCCCTATGCTAAGATCATACTTGTGTGTTCAGATTGACTCTACAGCTCCGTCTTACCTATCTATTCACTCGTCAGCCTTTAAAACAGAAGGACCTAGAAAGCCAATTGTGAACAGATCTTCCATTAACTATGCCTTGCACATCTGCTTCTGCTAAATACACACTTTATAGCAACATGTGTTTATGACGTCTGTATTTAACCACTGTCATTTGAAGTTTCTATAAATGTATGCCTTTCTTTCCCCGTCCTTGACCTACGAGTAAGATCATATATGTGTTTGTGCCGTTAGCAACAAAGTGTTCTCAACTTGGTGGGATTTGTTGCAGCTGTGTTAACTCCAAAGGACTATCTCAATGTACCTCGTCAGTCAGTACTGTTGTTTGAGGATACATGTGATACTGTTTGCAGAACAAGTTTCTCTACAGTTTAAAGCTGTCACAATTGAAAGCTGCTATTCCTTATTAGACTATATTAAAATATAGACTATATAAAAATATTAGACTTCAGCCGTTTGTTAAAGGTTTGACACATTGATATGTATATTATGTGGCAGATGTCCTCTTCAGATTACAATTTCAGCTATTTAGTACGGAACATATAAATGGAAACTTTACCCCACCACAGTTGACACTTTCAGCTACATATATAAAACACTGTCTAAATATGCTATTTTATATATTGTACTAAGAAAATCCTTCTGTTGCTTTTCTGTTGATTGATTTGGAAATAAGAATGTAATGTATATGTATTCCTGCATCCTAAGCTATAAAGCTCACACTGCTTACAAATGGCTGCTATTTGTATTCATTTTTATGTGTGCTCTAACCATAACATTAATGGCATTACTACCCATTTCATTATATGGAACACAAATACACTTCACTTAACGTATGATGTATTTATTCTTGACTGGTATTTATACAGCACCTATACATAAATCCGATCCAACAAACACACCGCACGCTCATAACAAGATGAAGGTGATGCTGCCCAGGAACAGGCTGGTTTATCTTTATTTGCTCAACACTAGCTTTTCAAATACAGCTGCCTGCTCCAGCCAGGCATTGCTGGATTTTCCAGTTCAAAAGTCGAGATCACAAAAACCTTATAAGAATACGGTGCATTGTTGTCAGTCTCCACTTCCAATTGCTTCAAGATAACTAAATCAAGCACATGTCAACACCTGTTCTTAATCTTTTTGAAAATGTGCCATCAAATGTTGACAGCAATTATCCGGTCTGAAATTCAGACTATGAACCACAAGCGATGCTGTTCTACAAGGACTGGGAGCAATATGGTATTTGTTTAAAATTAAAGCTATTACAACATAGTTCTGTATATTCAAATATTCATATTAATACCATCCATGCATACAATTCTATTATGATGCATAATCTAAATTCTATTGTGGGTACATTTTCAAAAGTAAGATGGTAATGAAGCAAGTTTAGATTATTAATTTTTAGGATGTGGGGCAATTGTGGGACTATAAATAATCTGTATCTAATTCCTGCATTCCAAACCACTTTACTATATACGTTTGTGTTACATAACAGATGCAGGTGGAACAACATTAAACAAATTTTGTTAGCCATAAAATTAAAACATAAGGGAGAACTTTCTCCAATTGAAAACAAACAGAAGAGCAAGACAAATGACTTTATGAAACTACAGGAAAGAATAACCAAAACTAAAAAGTGTCTTTGGGTAAAAATGTATATTTCTTCCAGAATAAATGTGTGAAATGTATTGACTTCTAGCTGTTTGTTTAAAATAACCAACATAGGATTTGTGTCTATTATCGAAGACAAGAAGCAGTGGAAGACTCTTTACAAAGTGTTATTTCATTTAAAGAAATTACAGAATTTGTTTTTTTGGGAAGAATACAAATATTACTTTGATGCCATACACATGTCTAAACAATGTAACTTACAATCTTTTACCCTTGCATGACACCTACTCCTGCTCATGAAATGAATTAATTTACATACATCTTGTGTTAAAAACAGTAAACAAAAAACACATGTGTGGTTTACATTTCACTTTTATTTCTTGATTTTGCCCATATTGCAGGTTTTGCTTCAATGAAATATGGAACTGAGGAGGCGCAATATGTACAAAAATGATGCCATCATAAACCGTCCCCTTATTTAATGTTATTGCTAAAATAGTACATGTGCACATTTGCTACTACTTTACCCTTTGAGTACTGAGAGCTCTACTTCATCTAAATATAACACAGTGGCTACAGTACTACTAAGAATGTAGTACAGTATTTCTGCAGACAATGCAGTAAGCTGGAACTAGTAAAAATGTAATCCATGTTTTGTACAGAAGACACTTCAGTTCTCAAAAGGGTTCAGTATGAAAACTTTTGTTTTATTTCATATCGTTCCCAACAAAGCTGCCTCTCAATCCCACATTGCAGTGCATGAAAACATTAAAGTCAAACATTTGGCATATTAAAGGATACACATTTGTTCAGAGCTCATTTTAAAACAGCTGCTTTCTGAAGAAAACACTAATGGAAATATGTCAACTAAAGTATATCATGAAAGTGTGACTGACAAATGTTTATATATATAATTTTTTTTTTTTTTTTTTTTTTTTACAAAATCTTTGTTCCATCAGCTTTGTGTTACCACTATCTGCAGCTCTGGTAACTATTGTAACATTTACATTTCCACCAGAAAGAGTTTCTATAGTTAGATGGATTTGCTGTTCTGTGCTGTTTTTGTTTAAATTAACAGAAAGCAAATGAATCAATAAATTGGGTGGAAAGGTTATTACTGTTGACCATTAATTACTTCTGCAAAATCCATATATAAGCTTTTACTACAGTCGTTAAGCCCCAGTTTATCCTTATTAACCAAATTAATGTAAACAGTCGAACCACAAAAGATTGTCTATTAGATATGTTCAAATTCTTGCCTTCCCTCCAAGATGAAGTTGTTCACTTCACTTTCAGTGACAGGCTGCAGTTCATAACAATGATACATAGTGTTTGTAAATAACAATCGTAGAAACAAAACCAGAACAGACCCTGCAATGGCAATTGGATACTTGGATATTTGTAACGTTTCGGGTTTAAAGACGGCATACAATACACAGTAAAAAGAAACCAATTTCACCGATATGAATGCAACTCAACTGAAAAGTTGCCTTGCTGCTTTAATGAAGTTTAATGCCGCACTGGAGAAATGCAGCCCACCCCCAACCAACTCTACTCACCAGCACTGTGTCTACTGACAGGTACTGGAAGGCCTAAACAGGTGTCTGGGGCATAATGCACTTGTTTGCTGGCAAAATTAACAAAAGCTAAAAATGTGTTAAAATAATTTAAAAAGGACAAATACCACACTGTACATTGGGCATATATATATTATATTAAAAAAAACAAAAAAAAAACAACACAAATTTTAAAAATCTATAGCCCAGAATATGGGAAAACATTCCTCCCTATTGTGGTTTGAAAATGTACCTTTTGCAGGACTATCTGCATGTTATGTAGACATTCAAAAATCTCCACTTACACAGGCCAACATTTTTGAAAAGCTGTTAAAGACTTAACGTGGTCTTTTGGAAATCTCTGTATTTTGATATGCTATCTTGGTTTCACAGATATTAGTTACGGAAGACATCCTGAATGCAGCTCGCATTGGTGTCCAATCCTGGTTTTTGTTCCGACTATACCCTAAATTAATTAATTGGACCAATTAAGCTTCTAATAAGCATTTGATTGGTTAAATTAAGTAATTTAGGGTACAGTTGGAACAAAAACCAGGACAGACACCAGCCCTCCAGACCAGGATTGGACACCCGTGCTGAGTGGAAAATAAAATACAATAAAAAATAAAATTTGTAAGACGCTAGCTATACTTATTCACCTCAATAACCCGCAAATAAAACAAATGTAGTAATGCAGACTTAAAAATGCACAGAGAGCAAACTAAAAGCATATTGGAAAGGGGTCAGTGGTTGATTTAAGGAAAACCTCAGGTACACTTTTCTGTAGTCTACATTTTACAGGTATAAAAAGTTGACATTGTATTTCAGCAAAGATTACTTGATTAGCAAGTCTTATGGGCGGCTACATTGGACTCCCAGTTTAGTATTCTAGATCAGAATTTTCCATATAAGCGCTTTACTAAGGCATTGTCACTATAAAATGGGGAATATATATTTTTTTCCCCCTTTCAGATTTTCTGAACAGGAAATACTGCAGCATATGTAGATAAGGAATATTGACAGTACCAGTTACAAAGTGAACCGATTGAAAAATGCCCTCACCCAGTTATTCCTACTCTAGCATGTTACTTCCACAAAGTCCAATTATTCAAACTGACAATGCATGAGAAACAAAAAGGTAAGTGCATTACACAGCTGCACCTAGAGATGGGCTAAACTAATCGAATACAATCTGAATGTAACTGTAGCCATATAACCACAGTAGGACCGTTGATTTATGACTTAAAACAATAAGCTCTTAAACACACACTCACTTCCCAAACTCATTACCAAAGCATCATTTAAATAAACAAAACAAAACAAAAAAAAAAACATTTTTTAAAAGCTGCTGAAATTCAAAGGCGATTGAACAGCAAAATGACAAGGCATTTAAAAAAATCAACACTTTCCAGCACAGAAGCAGCAGTAAGGCCACAACTAATTCAAATATCGGTCTCAAACTCCTCCTATTGAGCATATTGATCATCAGCACTCTGGCTGTAGAAGATAGGGGATTATGTCTATGAAATAACTCGGACATTGGGAAGACAGGGTGGTTAGAAAACATGTGAACAAATATTAACACCAGCTTTGACAGGACTGCACACAGCATTAAAACAATACACATTTGGTTAATTTTGCCTTTATATTTGTTTATATGGGTTACATGCATTCAAAATACTAGATTACAAAATTCCAGAAAAACTGAATTAAATGTGTAACCCTTCAGGAATTATTTAACATTCGACAAATAATGCAAATTAACCATATAAACTGTTTGAGCTTGACCTGGCCTAAACCGACAACTGCTAATGTGAATACTTTGATTTCGGAACTCGGATAAGGACAGAACCTTGTATGTAAAATACAGAAATACAAAAAAATAATAAAAAAGTGAAAGAACTTGACAGAACACTGCTGCTCCAATTCACAATGATTTTATAAAAAGGTTAAAAGGTTAGCGTACATCATGTATTGCAGGCAAGGCAGAGGCATTGCTTAAAGCTTTTTTTTTTTCCTTCGACTTCATATAACAAACAAACAGGCCCTCTGAGGTTCTACTATAATGAAGTTAACACACCTTCGGTTTTGTAAAGTCACAAGACTTTAGTTTAAAAAACAAAAACAAAAAAGTAGTTCCAGTCAGAGACCAAACTACAGGTTTTACTGGAAGAGTAAGATAGCTATAATATACAAGCAAGGCCAGGCCTGCGACCTGGATATACTTCAGCGCAAAAATATCAACTATTTGGTAACAAAAGTGGACTATATGTTTAATACAAAAAAGGTATGGTGAAAAGGTACCTTTACTAAAGCTTATACAAGATCCTTGGTCCATAAAAACTATGTTATCATGTTTTATATGCTTTCTTCTACTTTGCTGAACCTCCAGCACACACACACACACACACACACACACACACACACACACACACACACACACACACACACACACACACACACACACACACACACACACACACATTTATACATCTTGCCCCTTTACAAAAAAAAACTGAAAAATAGACTTTTCTTTATTAAAGTTCATACATGGCTGATGTATCCTGTGGTTTCTTTATTTACCCTTACTTGATCTGGGCTCCTATCACTTCAGCGTTCAGATCAAAGCAGGTTTGTCCCTATGAAACCACAATGGGTGTCCAAAATTACAGTTGTTTTTTTTCTTCTTTTTTCCTTTATGCAGCACTTGTCAGTTTAAAGTCTTTCGTTTCAGTTTGCAGGTTAAGATGCTACCGTTGCTGCTGAAGAAGATGTGACGTTGGTAGAATTTGTGGTGACAGTTGTGTAACTTCCCTCACTATTTGTGTTGGGTTCACTTGATGCCATCAGGCTTGAGTGTGCTCGGAGGATGGCTCCAGCAGCATTGCAGTGTTGTCTGGGCCCTGGCTCTGGTGTGTAAGTGAAAGTAAGGCTGGTGGAGTAGATAATCCCATCGTTTCGAACCAAAGTGACAGGGACCTGAACTGGCTGCCGAACCCACCTCCAGCCCTCGCGGAATGCAGAAATATCTGGAACCACACAGAGCATGCTCTCTGCACACCTGTAAGAAATGTAAATACAAGACTTCAGGACAACATAGGGGTCTAAACATCATACAGGAGCTTCACTGTTCACTGAGTTCCCATGCCAAGCTGGTTCAATACTGTGGACAGCGCACATTGGTCATCATTATAACGGGCAAGCTGCACTCACAGCGCCTCAATCTTGACCTGCACAGTCCTGCCCTGGCCATTTCTCAACAAGAATGCTGAATTGCATGTTGCATTGTGACTAATGTACAGTAAATCAGGTGCTTAGTTGACACCAGCAAACTATGTAAGCTGGCTTTGCCACGCAGGCTCCCTGCAAGTCAGTTTTAATCATGACAGCAAAGACAGCAGACCGAAACTGACATTTGCATAAAATTTCAACCCAAACAATAACGTCAAAAGATAAAACCTAACCCAAACCGATAGTACATTATTATTTACAATGAAGCGTGCTAGTTTCAGCATTATGCTGTCAGGCATTTTCAGGAGCTCATCGCACACATTTCTACATGCAGACAGTTCATATTACATCCCTTAATAATGACAAGACCTACCTGATAGATTCCAACAGCCCTCAGTACAGTTTGTTGATGGAAGGTGCTGGTGCTATGCACACACTCTGTCTGTCTACCCTAAACCGTGTGTTAAAAAACTGCATCCTAACAAGTGAAAAGCTGAAGCTGGAAGTCCGAGTAATAATAATAATAATAATAATAATAATAATAATAATAATAATAATAATAATCACATCTGTTAAATTACTCTGTGTTGACCTAATAAAAAATGTAATTATGGTAAACTAACAAACACCCAAATGCAATGGTTTTGAAAGAAAATGCATCTATTGAAATTAGTTTTTGTTTGTCTGATTACTTTGTTGTTGAATTCTATTGGCATGTTTATTGAAAAGTTTAAGGCCTTACCCATAGATATATCAAATGAGGTATGATATTTGCCACTTACAACTGACCATGGAGACAATGGAGGTACCAGGTCAATAAATACAGAAGTTGAACATCTATTAATACATTATTTTATTCTTTTTGCGTTGTGTCTAATTGTATAACACATTGGTATGAGTGATCCATTAACACTGTATTGAGCTTATTTGTCACAGTTAAACATATCTAATAATGTTATGTCCTGTTCCCTTGGCTGCACAAACGCAGTTTTTTGGTTTTACTGAAAACCGATTAGGATGTCAAAAACAGCTGAAAAAAAGAGTTGATAAAAAAAAATGAAACAATCATAACTGACTTGCATCACTAGTCTGCACAGATGAGTTTGATTTTACAGACTAGTTACATTGAATCAGTGCTGTGCTTGCTGCCTCTGGTATCCTTTTTGATAGTGGTAGGTGTTTTGTAACCTTTACAAGGACCGGGATGGTGTTAACGTGATCATACTGAAGTGGGCTTCTAAGACCGCGATCATGTAAACAAGATAAAAACTTCGTTTTGATGACTTACAGGGCCACCATACTTTGCAGTGCAGGCTTGAAACACATATCAATGGATAGGGGAGGGACTGACGTTCCTGGGAGGGGCATTTAGTGTCTAAAGGGCAGAGACCCTACAGCAGCCCGGCAGAGACAAAAGCATCACAGGAACTTGTTTAGAGCTAATAAAAAAGGGGAAAAACTGTAAATCTGATGTATTTGACTTATTATATTAGAACATTTATTCTGTATCATGTGTTTTAATCTATCTATCTATCTATCTATCTATCTATCTATCTATCTATCTATCTATCTATCTATCTATCTATCTATCTATCTATATGTTTTTACAACATTTATAAAGATCAAGAAACGTGTGGATATAAGCAGGTATTTCATGAACTAAATGTATCAGGTATGTATTTTCCTTATTACTGATAATAATGGAATGCATAACTTATTTTATTTATAAATATTTATTTTGAGAAAATAAATCAAGCGTAGTGTCCATTATTGCTTATAAAAGACCCTGAGAATAAACGTGTCATTGCAATCACTCAGGTGAAACAATGTCTTGTAATTTGCCCAAACATCAATATTTTTCAACAAAACTTTCAGGAAGTATTGTAAGGTCCCTCGGGTCATACAGTAACACGTTTTTATACATGTATCTCTAAGCAGAACACATAAAATTTAAAATACATATACTTTTTAAAAAAAAATTGTGTTGGAAAAAAAAGCGAAAACTTTGTATGGTTTCTGAAGTACTTTATAATGTTCCCCAGAGTGTTCTGAAAAAAGGACACCATTTCCAAGATGCTACTGTAAAAAATAGACTTTTAGTGAATTTGTATAGGAAGAGAGTCAACTACAGCAAAAACACACCTGGTCCTGGGGGAGCACACCACTGAAAAATTCTTGGAGGGGTTAATGTGTATTATAAATGTATTTTTATATTTATAAGACTTGAAACTTTTAAAATTAAGCTTATTAATATATTATAATTAGGGGTTTATCTAAATCACGATTTCGCGGAAATCGTGAAATTGAGGGGTCACCGCGAAATTCACCTCTTAGGGGCCAATGCATACAAACAAGTACAGAGAGGGAAAAAAAAGAAACCTTGTTTAAATGAACTACTGCACAACACAAGCGACGCAAACTATGTATCTTCCTTCTGTAGATAGCCCTTTTTTATTCCTACTCTAGCCTAGTTTTCAGCATTGGACGTAAAATAGTAGAAATGGACGACAAAAAAAGCAAAGTATATTTCGGTTAATGATCGTTTCAAGATATTTCCCAAAGAAACTACATGCAGACTGAGGTAATTGTTTTGCATATCTTAATGTGTCTTTGGAGAAAATACGATCGATCGCTATTTAGCTTCAGAATCATACATTAAACAAAAGGCTACCACAGAGGCTGCTGAACAGAATGTAAAATAAACAGCTTTCAGAAACCAAACTGGAAAGTCAGCGCAGACAAAAAGTATTCCTGTCTGCAAGTTCAATCAGTACTAAAACGATCCAGCACAGCCACCTCGCTTCAACCTGCTGATTACATTTTCGCAGTTGGAATTTTAGACCCGAATAGGCACGTTTTCTTTGTTTTGACTGTACTAATAAAAAATTATTGGATGGGACAAACAACATGACAACGAACGTGCTGCATACATTGCCTTTATTACAGTAAGCTAGATGCCCTTGTGTAACCGAGTTTTTGGGCTGTTTCTAATCGATTTCCACATCTGTATAACTTTGCAAAGCTTTGCCTTAACTTCCAACCAATTCAGTGGATGCAGAACGTGCAGTCTCAATGTATGGGCAAGTCAACTGCAGGGGGATGCTGCATGCTTGCCTTTAACAAATGACAGCACTCTGTTTTAGTAAGGAAGCAAGTACCACTATTTTTAGGCTTTTATAGTGTTCTGAAATACTGTCTACTTAGGTTTATTTAATGTTTAAACAGGTCAGCGAAATGTCTGCGAAATCCTAATTTTATTCCGCAACATACCCGTGAAAAATACGCAAAATTTACCGCGATTTAAGTATACCCCTAATTATCAGGTGATAAGGCAATGCCTCCCACTCAATCTCAACACCTCTAAACTTCCCTAAATATAACAGTTGTACATTTCTGGATAAAACAAATAATAATAATAAAAAGCAAGATGTTACCTGTACATAGTTTCAGCTTCTACATCCCCAAACCAAACCCGGAGATTTGGTGTGAAATTCTGTCCAGTAAGTTCCAGCATGGCCACATCCCCACCTCCATTTAACTGTTTAAAAAAATAAATCATCATTATCATCATCATCATCATCCAGCTTAAGATTTACGCACTGGTTTGAAAAGTGTGAATGTACAACCCCTGACTAATAAAGAATATCCTTGATCTACAGCTATGGCCATCACCTAGAATTTTAGGATTGAGGCAATTTAATAATAATTTTGATATTTTATTTAACATCATGTAAATCAAAAGAAACTACAAAATGGCAAAAGTTTTTACCGGAAGCCAGAGTAGTAGTACAGTATTTCATGTTAGATTTGGAAATGTCACATATTTCAAATTTGTCGGTTTTTCGTGAAGTATTTGGAAAACTACAAAACGGTATGCAACTCAATATGTTACCGTGACATTATTCAGCAGGTTTTATTCGAGTTAATTCTATAGGGGGATGCAAAACGTTTTCCCATAGCTGTACAGTTACTATACAGAGCCTTTCATTTTCAGCACTGTCAAAGTAAACAAACTACATTTCCTCAGAGGAACAATCGCGATGCTAAAGAATAACAGCAGTTCAAGGGTGACTTCTACACACTGGTTTAGCTTAACCTTTGTTAAACTTTAAATGTAACCAATACGATGGCGGCATGTTTCTCTTAAGATTTGTAAGCCTGTTTCACCTGTAAGCTTTCTACAACAGGCACTGGCGTAACTGGAGAATGGACAGGCCCCATCCCCTCATAGAAGGTATATTCTGCCTTGTCTGTGCTGATGATTGTCCAAGAGGCTCCATCGTTTATCATTTCTTTGTTAGGTTCTTTTGGACATGGAGTGGCCTAAAACACAAAACAGTATTAGCACCATTTACCCTCCCCCCGTTTAGAACAATGACAGGTGTCATTCAATTATTCTGTCAAATGTAATTATTTGTTGAACAAACATCTTCTGCGCTATGATAACCAGATAAAGAGAGACATATGTTTTATCATTGTTAGACATCATAATATTCATTGAGTAACTCATTTTAAAGTTAAAATGATACCAATGTCACCACCTTTGGATGGCTAAAAGATTTTTCTATACTTCTCTCCACATCTTCCATAACCCCATTAAATAATGACTGGTCAAACTGAAACTCTTCCTGCGATATGAAACCAGAAGGTTTGGCATAAACCACTAACTGGAGAACAGGATGCCAGTTCTTACTACTGCTGTAGAATATTATTACAGAATGGGAGTCTGGGAAGAGCTACATCTTAAATCTTGGGGTTTGTTTGTCTTTAAAAAGCAAGTAAAATGACAGGACTGGTAATGTTTTAAATGTTTCAATAGTAGGGGTATTTAGATCAATTGAATAAAATCCAGAGCATTTTAAAATACGCACTTAGTAAAAAAAAAAGCTCTTAAATGGAACAAAAAGAAAAGTGTATCAACAAAAATATTTGAAATGGTTAATTGTATGTTGTTACTAGCCCTTGGAGTGTTCATAAGCTTTTAAAATAAAAGGTACCATGACTGATGTACCAAGATGCTTTTACCTATAAGAAAAAATGTCTACCTATTTTCCAACACAGCACTTTAGTGATTGTCAGTGTTTTTAAGCCTTACTTGAAACTGGATTATCCTCTCCTGAGAAAGGCACAGGTACATTCTTTCTGTATCCTTCAGATAAAAAGCACACTTATGGAGCTGCGATACAGGATCGTCTGCATCTAGCAATGCTGTCTGTTTATCCACTTTACGGATTATCTGCAAAAGTACACAAGAAAGTATTTAATTACTGATACATTAAAAGATTAAATGTCACCAAACATCAGCATCCAACTTCGACTAAACATGTGAAAGCACTGGAAAACCTTACAATAAATGTATTTTACTGGCTATCTGCAAAATACATGTGATTGATTGATCCTATTTATTTAGACATTTTCATTATAAAATGTTACTCTCTTTTCCCCCCAGTTATAATTGAGACCAATTGCAAAACATATGAGTTCCAGTTTAGTTTAAGCCCACTATGTTTAAATCATCAATAAAAATAATAATAATAATAATAATAATAATAATAATAATAATAATAATAATAATACAATAACAGCAAAACCGGTCAATACCAACCATTCCCTCCTACTTCAACAAAGTTGAACTATTTGTTATGAGAATAATTTATATGAATACATGTACTGAAGTGCAGGAAATGAGTTCAAAATCAGGGATGCACACTTCTTTCCCATTGTTCGATCTCCTCACTTTCCATTAAACTAGACTCCAATCCAATAGTAAAGCAGGAATTCTATTTTCCATGAATGCTTGTTTTTGATTAATATATACAGTATGTTCTGTGTTTACATATGTTTTATATTTTTTATATTCCAACTAGCATGCTTTTGCAACATCTTAAAATGTGTTTTAAGTTATAAAAGAGTTTACTATACCAGCCTAGGGAGTGCCATGCCAGTTACTGAACACACAAGTTTCACTGTCTGCCCATAATGAATATAGCCGTCTCGTACTGTGAATTCTTCACCCTCGGATTCTTCGTCATCCACTGCAGTAAATAAATACATAGGCATTGCACATTCAACATGAGGCGCAAATACGTGATGTTTTATTTAGATAACCATTTTGGTAGGAAATACCCATTAATAACTATTTTAATAAAGTTTATTATCATAATAAGATATGATATGATTTAAAATAGTAATGCAATAAATCCACGTCAAGTTATTCACCTTAAGTTACAGATTTGGGCCCAAATAAAAATAAACTAATGGCAGTTACACAACAGCCCACGAACGTTTATGTGTTTATTGAACGTTACACATTGGCAGAATTGGCATGTTATAATACATCTTAAAATGCACATTCTTGTTTTCTTTATATTGTATATTTTACATTAAGAGTAAAAGCACAACAACACTTACACAGATGGATGTAAAAGGCTCCCCACTGCTGTGAACTTGCATGGAAATTCCCTCCTTCTACGTGTAAATACCTCGTACTGACTGTCTGAGAACGAAGTCGATTGAACAATGCCACTTTCGTCCCTGATGCGATACATACTTAAGAAAAAAATAAATAAATAAATACATTTCTCCACAATCTGCATCAATTAAATCTTAAAGTGTCATGAGATTCTACAGCCAGTGTAATGCTGTTCTTTTAATGCATTAAGTGACATTTTTTACGCTACGCAAGACTTGTATTTTCCCCCACTTACCCATGGAATTGTCAAACACATTTCAATCACTTTGCTTGTACAAGACAGAAATATTACCATTTCACAGAACCAGCACAGCTTCTTAGCCATGCATTAACATATTAATCCCATTGCCAATATAACAGTCCCAACAACCGATAAGTGCTCTGACATTTCAAACAGAAACTTACAGTACCAGGAATGTCCTGGCTGTTACTATAAAGCAGGTAGAATTATATTCATACTTGAATAGGTTACTCTGAGTAACCTATTCAAGACATAATAGTGCCACCTAGGCAGATTCTAATGATATTGCAAGCACAAGTTTCTTCCACAAAACACAATATACAAATAGTCTAGTACTGCATAGTTTTATTTGAAGGATTTTTGCTAATGAAATCACTGTAAACACACATATTCATTAACTAAAAAATGTAGTTTGAACGCTTAAGAGAAAAGCCTTGAACAGCACAATTTAAATAAAGACTTGACGTATTTAACAACAGATATTTTTACAAATGCTACATACCGTTTTAGAAAATGAATGTATAAACAGTTCTAGATAAAAAGTTAGAACCACTGGAGGCAGTTCTTTGAACCAAGGTTAAAAAAAGGTGTTTTAAAAAAGAATACTTACAGTCTGCATTTTTCAAGGACTGCTTCTTTTTGGAAGGTTTGGAGATGACTTTAATCCGTTTACTGAGGAATACGCCAATGTCGTCACTGTTACCATAGAACATTTTTACAGACAGCATGAAGTGCTTTCTCTTGTCGGAGTCAGATATGTACAAAGTTTTGGCTGTGCAATAATTCTGATGGAAAGAAGAAGATAAAAACTACTTACTTCAACAGGGTGGAGTTGTATGATGGTTTAAAGTCAGTTCATTTGTAATTGAGCGTCAGCAATAACATTATGCACATACAGCAAACTGTTTAACAAATAAACCTTGCACAAGCTGTGTAGTGAAAAACAGTAAATCAAATTAACCTTAATTAGTAGTGCATTTTCATGTCATGTCATATTCACAAATTCTTCATTGATAAATGCATTAGAAACTATCAGAATATCAATATTGTCAGCAGATGTTAAAAAGAATTATCAGCTTTGCATTTAAGAAAGATGTGTTATATCCTACCTTTCCTTCCAAATTTAACTGCTGCATTTCTTGGTCACTGTTACCAATTCCAATGAATGCACAAGGCTGAGATTCCTGTTCAGAGCAGCCATCTCGTTCCATTTGTTCTTTCTTTTTCTTCCACCCGCTCCCCATAAGGTATACACAAGGTGGAGGGCAGAAAAACCTACAGTGCATAAAGTTCTTAAGATGCATAGTACAGAAACCAATGAAACCATTCCAATGCTAATCCTCCACGGAGGTACATACTGGAACGCACATACTTGGCAGATCTCGACTATATATAGGATGTTTGCAATACATCCTCTCAGATGAAAATTTGAAATAAACTTGTATCATAATTGATAGATTTCTGGGCAGAAGTAGTGAACTGCAGAACTAATTTATATTCCATCAACAGGATAAAGTGCATATATTTTCACCAGCAGATGGCAGAATTTTACAGGCTAATAGCATATGTTACAGAAAAATGCATATATCACACCAATTGTGATCTTCAACAGTGGTTCTCAAACTGGGGGGCAAGCCCCTCAAGGGGGTGGGGGGCTTAGAAAGTATTCTGGGGGGGCGTGAGAAGGTTCAGGAAAAAATATAGAAAATTATCAGAGAGAGAGAGAAGCAAATCTTACTGCTGACACCTCCTGGCAAGTCAAAGTTTCTAGATGGTGCTGTGCATCTCACTGGTGCCTTTTATTTATGGTTGCATAAAGTAAGGGCAGCAGTGTGGAGTAGTGGTTAGGGCTCTGGACTCTTGACTGGAGGGTCGTGGGTTCAATCCCAGGTGGGGGACACTGCTGCTGTACCCTTGAGCAAGGTACTTTACCTAGATTGCTCCAGTAAAAACCCAACTGTATAAATGGGTAATTGTATGTAAAAATAATGTGATATCTTGTAACAATTGTAAGTCGCCCCTGATAAAGGCGTCTGCTAAGAAATAAATAATATTATTACTGGATGAAGTCGGCTGCCATCTGGTGATGTATGTTGTTTATCAGCTTATTACATGGTATGCACATTAATGAGCATTGCACACAAATTAGTATTTGCAGTGTTCAGTTTACTACTAGATCTACGATTATAAGGAGGCTGTGTGGTCCAGTGGTTAAAGAAAAGGGCTTGTAACCAGGAGGTCACAGGTTCAAATCCCACCTCAACCACTGACTCATTGTATGACCCTGAGCAAGTCACTTAACCTCCTTGTGCTCCGTCTTTCGGGTGAGACGTAATTGTAAGTGACTCTGCAGCTGATGCATAGTTCACACACCCTAGTCTCTGTAAGTCGCCTTGGATAAAGGCGTCTGCTAAATAAACAAATAATAATAATAATAATAATAATAATACGATGGATCTGGGGCTGGTTCATGCAAAAGAAAGTGACACACAGAGAAGCCAGTGGCATGTGTGTGGAGGGGAGGGGTGTCAAGTACCACAGACAAGAGGAAGGGGGGCGTGGTCCAGAAAGTTTGAGAACCACTGAACTAGATTGATTATGCCAGCTGCTTGTTTTATCATGTAGCTGTGTCCCAAAGGAATAGCTACATACATGTTAATTTGCTGGTGAAAGCCATTTCCTACCAATACCAATACACTTTTACTACCTCAGGACAAAATGTTACGAGCCACAGAAAGTACAGTTATTTTTTTTAATCAGGAAATTGATTTCATTGTTGAAAGTGCCTACCAAACACCTGGCTGTGTTTTTGGAACCCCCATACACAATAATACTGTAAATTAATAATTTTAAAAACTTGAGAACCGGAAAAATGTATCTGGTTGGTGGAAACTAGTAGTATTCACCGACCCAAATGCATTTTACATTTGGCAATGTTTCTGTCTAGTTTCATATCCTAAAAACCCCAAAAGAGACAGCAGAAAAGGAGAAGCTCTTCTTTTGGTTTCCGATATGTATCTGCACCTCATGGCTAAGCTGCAGAAGGCAGAAGTCTCAGGTGGTGGGGAATACAGTCTTACGTTTTATTGGCAGTGGAAATATTTCGGTCCTCGATAAAAACAAAAAATTGGAATTATTTTAATTTGTACACTGATTTCCCCGCACACTATTGAATTACATTGGTTTACACTGCTTCAAGATAATATAAATGATTAAACTTTTTAGTAACATACTATTCCATTTAGGATTTTTATTGTATTTATTGTTTTAACATGAAGCCTTTAAAGCATTCATATTTTTAACATAGAAGTAGGGCTTGAACTTTTCAGTTTTTATTTTCCAAATCTCTACTTCTCTTTAAATGTTAATTAGTAGTTGTTAAGCTGTCTCTGCTCCTAATAAAACTATTCATTAAGAACTGGGTTTAAGATTTTTTTTCTTTGCTACAAATCAAGGGGTATTTTATGCTGAAAAGAAAATCTAATCTATCAGTACAACTCTGTTAAATGAGTGAGAATAACTAAAGCACAGGGATAAACTAGGCGACTGCAAGAATGAAATATAATTAGGATCAGTGATGAGCAATTAACGTGATTTGTCACGTCTGTTTCAAATAAAAATAAGTCTCAGTCAAGATAAGATATGAATTAGGAAACAGAATCAACTCAAAATAAGTTTAAAAGGACGTCATGTGATCAAAAATAAAACCCCAAAAACGTCAAGCCCTACATACAAGGTATAATGAAAAACCTAACATATTTTATCGTTAGAAATTTGCTGCCTTTGGGGATCATAGAATAATAAACATTAATGGCTTTGTTATGAAATGTAAGATCTACAGATAGCAGAAACAGGACCTCTTCTTTTAGTAACATGATGTCTTACCTTTTTTCATTTCCGTATGATTTCTGTGCAACTTTTGCATGAAGAATTAGTACTGTCTGATCACCCCGCTCCTTTAGATAATTCCGCATTGCTTCTCTAAAACAAACAACGAGAGAGATGTGAATAAAAACAACTCACCCCTGGTAGCACAATCTCAGGGTGAAGTCCAAGATCAAATGATTTGTAAACATGAAATAATATGGAAATGTAAAAAAGATCTGTATCACTGATACATCGAGGTTAAAAATAACGTGGAAGAGACAAGGTTAATTTCTACTGGACACAACCTGTAATGAAACGCTATTGAGAGAATCCTAGACGACACTGTACAGACACGGCTTGTCTCAATAATACGGTCAATTGAATGTTGCACTAAAACATGCTCGCTGTTCATCACCTGTGATGGAACATTGAGAGAAGTACTGCAGCACAGTATACAACTGTGTACCATCGATCAAGACCCTATGTCAATCACGTGGTCTGTATCATTTATGCCATGCTGCAGTGAAATAGTTCATTTTGAATGTACAATACTGGTCATGGAACTTTAAAAGAAAAATACATCTGTGTAAAAAGCATGAATGTAATTGTAGCCAACAAAATAAATTTCAGAATGCACGTACTTGCATTCATGCATAGGTCTCAAAAGGTGCAGTTTTGAAAGAAACACGTCATAGCAAACAAGCATTTTATTTTTAAAATATGACACCGGGTACTACACTAAGTGAAATACATGTCTCAGTCCGTTACTGCTTTACTTCCTTGGTCATTTTACCCCATCAGCGTTTTGGGGTAAAACATCTAACTGGCTGCAAAGCATGTCAGTCATAAGGGGAAGCAGCTGGTTGGTTACATACAGGAAAGGCGGACCTGAAGGTTCCAGGAAATGCAAGACCAAAAGCATGAAAAACGTAGTAGTTTATAACAAGTGTACAAGTTGAGAGTGTTTGTGTTTTATAGGAAAGTAAAGGAAATCTGGAGCTCCATTACAGATTTTAGTGGCCCTACATTTTTCTAAGTGAACCTAAAAATAACCACAATAAATCTGGTAAAAAAAATAAAAACAAAAAAAACACAGCATGCGAACAAAAAAATTGAAGCAAACTGATTTTTGTTTTATTTTGGACAAAAGAATATGATACTTTTAAACTCAATTACACTGTCTGCATCAGCAGTAGAGAAAGCCAAAAAAAGGCTAAGCATAAGAACATAAAAAAGGTTACAAACGAGAGGAGGCCATTCGGCCCATCTTGCTAGTTTGGTTGTTAGTAGCTTATTGATCCCAGAATCTCATCAAGCAGCTTCTTGAAGGATCCCAGGGTGTCAGCTTCAATCAGATCAGCACGTAGTCTTTTTTGTTCATCATGAATAACTTGAAAGACGTAGCACTTTACTCAAATACTAAATGTTCATCACAAAAACCCAGTGAATTAACTACAAAGCAAAGGATGTCAAAGTAGTTAAAGTTAAACATTTGTTTTTCTTGTATTTGTTCTGCCTTCTCAATAAACAAACACATGTTTCAAGTAATAGCATTACTAAGGTTTATTTAAGCTTTTTTTTTTTGCTGAACAAGCAAGTGAAAACTGTCAAATTGAACCCAAAAGTGGGCATTGTACAATGAAAAAAAAAAAAAAGTACTCTTGGTTCTCGGTTATTACATTCCACATACAGAAAATAGAAATCACAGAATAAAACAAGAACAAAACCTTGCTCACTATACATGACATTTCCCTTGCAAGTTGGGCCAATACTGGCCAGCGTGTCGAGTGATGTACCTGCAACTGTATCCCCCGACTTGACTTGCTTCCCAGATCTGAAACACAGACTTTAGCCGGTAGAGATCACTATTTGGTAGCTTGGGTAGTGCATGCATCCCAATTTAGACTGCTTAATTCTTGCTGCCAAAAACTTTAAATAGGGGGTCAAAAGCAGCTGTGTTGATCCTCTTTTTTATACTGTATACATATTACTCCCACACAGATAGAGCTGGTTTGTCACCTGTCATTTTCATGCAAATTCTGACAAGAATGCAACATTTTAGCTCTGTCAAATTAATAAAATTCAGTATTAACAATGTAGCCTTATTCACAAATGATAGCAGAGCAATTGAAACTCTGTATTCTGCTTTGGTAGTAATTTAGCTACAGTTGATTGCAATCTGTGCCGTTTCTTCAATGTCTTTAACACTAGAAGGAACAAAGGCAGTCATTTTGATCGTTTTTGGAATTTAAATTTAATGTGGTGCGTGTGTTTACGGAGCTGTGCTTTCCTGACTTTTCCTAAACATAGGTAGTAATTACCCTGACAAAGAAAGAATCGAGTAGCTGCAAAAGGTTGCGAGATAAAATACTGTCATACCTATTCTGACTAGGAGCGGTCAAATTGACCGATATGTATATGATATACTGTATATACACAAATTTATTTATTTCATTTTTTTCTTTTACCGTATTTTAAGGTTGAACGTTATGCAATATGTCTGTATATAAACACATTTCTGTTGAAATGCGTGGAGTGCAGGATGTCACCGGTTCGAGTCCAGACTGCAGAGTGAAAAGAAGCGGACGGCTGACAGCACACATTTCAGAAGACGCGTGAGTCCGTCTTCGTCCTTGTCTCTCCCGAGTCAGTGTGGGAGTGGCAGCGGTGAGCCAGGTTGAAATAAGAAAAAGAATTGGGCTTTCCAAATTGGGATGAAAATGAGAACGAATCCTCCATTCATGGGGTGCCATTACTCAGCTGAGTAGGTCTGCAACGCTGTTGTCGAGTCCTGGTAAGTAAGTTGCTTTTATAGGAGATGTCCTGTGTTCTGTACCAGTTCCCGATGTTTATGGCGAGAGTGCAAAGGTCCCATAATCTTGTGCCTCCCTGATGGTTTATGTACTTTACTGCTGTGGTGTTGTCTGTGAGGATGAGTACTGTTTTTTGTTTCAATATTGGGGTGAAGTACTTTAATACCAGGGAGACTGCTAAGAGCTACAAATAATTTATGTGGCAAGATTTCTGTTTGGGTGACCATGTGCCCTGGACCCGAGCGTCTGCTAGGTGTGTTCCCCACCCCAACAGGGAGGCGTCTGTATATAGACGGAGAGTAGGTGGATGTGGAGATAACGGCATCCCCATACATACCCGAGGTGAAAGCTGCCACCATCTGGTTTCTGTGGCTGCCCCTGGGGAGACCGTGATGCGCTGGGAGCGTGGCAGGGTGTGGTTCCAAGAAAAAAGGAGGCACCTCTCCGTGTGTCTCATATGTAACACCGCGTCTCTTACTAGGAAGACTGATGCTGCCATGTGCCCCAGAAACTGCTGATAGGAACGTGCTGTTATTCTGGCTCCTATTTTGAAATGTTTTGTCATGTGTCGGATTGTAGCAACTCTGTCCTCTGTGAGGTAAACTCTTCCTGAGAAATTGTCAGCAGGAGGTAGAGGGTCTACCTCGCCTCTTTATGATAGCCACGTACTGTTCTACGTGGTCTGAACTCCTGGCCACGTTGAAAGCGGCCCTGCCTGTTGAACCATGGTTGAGGTGGCTGGTTTCTGAATGACCTTTGTCTATTGAAAAAAAGACCCTGTTGCACAGTGCACCTCTCCCTGTAGCAGAGCAAGATCTAATCACCTGTCTAGCCTCCTTCATGTCAGACAGGGAATCTTTCAGGCTGGTGCCAAATAAAAGATCCCCCTGAAAGGGTATCTCCAATATTTTTGTCCACAGACACAGAAGATGTTTTCATTTGGATGCACCATCTTGCAGAGATGACATTAGCCACAGCTCTGACGTTAGTATCAATGGCGTCACATGTTGCTTGCAGTTGAACTTTTGCAGTGTTTTTTCCTTCTTCTGCCAGCTGCATGGCCACCTCTAGATTTTCAGGTGTAGGAGACTGTAAAATTGTAGAGAGCTGGTTCCACAGCAAATGCTGGTATTTCGCTGCATGGATCTGATAATTGTTGATATGCATGCTGCATGTGGAAGCAGAGTTATCTTTTTTTAAGAAATTATCAATTTTTTTATCAGATCCATTCAAAAGAAGCAGATCTAGAGGACATACCTGCAGCTGGTGTAGCCATGATGGTATCCAGTTTAGGCTGTTTGAAAAGGTGGTTTTTATGATCCACTGGCACCCTGTAGAATTGATCTACTCTGGGCAGGTATGGTGCAGAAGTAGCAGATCTTTGCCAAATACCCTCAACAGGCCTCCAGACCGTCTCATGGAAGGGGAACCCTTCAAAGGCTTTTTTATCACTTGCATCCAAGTCATCCTGATCTGCACAGGTCTGGGTTTGTACCTTGAGAGAGGATGAAATCCTTCTCAGTACGGCATCTGCATCTGTATATATGGGAGATGGGCCGTATGTGTACTCAAAAACATCCTCCTCGGGGGCGGAGTCAATGACGTCATCATCTCCTAGGGTGGGGGCACTGGAAAGTATTGCTCCTGTGTACTTCCGGGTGCAGCAGTACCAGAACTTGCTGTGTGAGCTACAGGCTGTAAAGGTTGAGCCTGCTTTGACTGCTCATATTCCTTTAGCCATTGAAAAGAGATCTTTAGGCATTGGTAGCTGCGGAGGGGATGGCTGAGCCGTGGCTGCTGGAGCCTCCGTAATGGCGGTCGCTGATTTCACCGACATACATATTAAAACACATGAGACAGAATACATGTTCTAAAATAATTATAAGTTAAATACATAATTTTATTATTCGCTCTAAACAAGTTCATGTGATGTTTTGTTTCTGCTTTTGTCTCCGCCCTTTAGACACTAAATGCCCCCCTCGGTGATGTCACACAAAACATTAATCAGGAAGTGAATGTCAGTCCCTCCCCTATCCATGGATGTGTGTTTCAAGCCTGTACTGCAAAGTATGGTGGCCCTATAAGTCATCAAAACAAAGTGCTAGAGTCCTAGAAGCCCACTCCATAAAGGGTTAATACTTTAGGAAAAGTCACAAATGGACAACCACATAACTTTGACACACAGAGTAATTTAAATTTGAAAACCTCAAAATGACTGCCGTGGCGATTCTAGTGTTAAGCAGCATCGACTATTTACTTTTTTGTAAATTAGCAAATAAGCGATACTGCTTTCTTAATACATGAACCTGACATTTTAAGTTATTAGCAGATTAGAAAAAATCGTGTTGTGTAATTGATACAATTAGTTCAAGCGATGTTTAAAAAAAAACAAAAAAAAACTTGAAGTTTACTGTTTAGAAGCACTAAAACAAACTTTCCCTGGGTAAAAATGTAATGATTTTTTTTTTACTTTCGATTTTAGTATTGCTAACCTAGTTTGCCATTTTACCATTTTTAGATTTAAACACTACATTAATAATTATATACACTACCGTTCATTATATACAGTGACCGTTTGGGGTCACTTAGAAATTTCCTTATTTTCGAAAGAAAAGCAAATTTTTTGTCCATTAAAATAACATCAAATTGATCAGAAATACAGTGTAGACATTGTTAATGTTGTAAATGACTATTGTAGCTGGAAACGGCTGATTTGTAATGGAATATCTACATAGGCGTACAGAGGCCCATTATCAGCAACCATCAGTCCTGTGTTCCAATGGCACGTTGTGTTTGCTTATCCAAGTTTATCATTTTAAAAGGCTAATTGATCATTAGAAAACCCTTTTGCAATTATGTTAGCTCAGCTGAAAACTGTTGTGCTGATTAAAGAAGCAATAAAACTGGCCTTCTTTAGACTAGTTGAGTATCTGGAGCATCAGCAATTGTGGGTTCGATTACAGGCTCAAAATGGCCAGAAACAAAGAACTTTCTTCTGAAACTCGTCAGTCTATTCTTGTTCTGAGAAATAAAGGCTATTGCATGCGAGAAATTGCCAAGAAACTGAAGATCTCGTACAACGCTGTGTTCTACTCCCTTCACAGAACAGCGCAAACTGGCTCTAACCAGAATAGAAAGAGGAGTGGGAGGCCCCGGTGCACAACTGAGCAAAAGGACAAATACATTAGAGTGTCTAGTTTGAGAAACAGACGCCTCACAGGTCCTCAACTGGCAGTTTCATTAAATAGTACCCAAGAAAACACCAGTCTCAACGACAACAGTGAAGAGGCGACTCGGGATGCTGGCCTTCTAGGCAGAGTTGCAAAGAAAAGCCATATCTCAGACTGGCCAATAAAAGAAAAAGATTAAGATGGGCAAAAGAACACAGACACTGGACAGAGGAAGATTGGAAAAAGTGTTATGGACAGATCTAATCTAAGTTTGAGGTGTTCGGATCACAAAGAAGAACATTCGTGAGACGCAGACCAAATGAAAAGATGCTGGAGGAGTGCTTGACGCCATCTGTCAAGCATGGTGGAGGCAATGTGATGGTCTGGGGGTGCTTTGGTGGTGGTAAAGTGGGAGATTTGTACAGGGTAAAAGGGATCTTGAAGAAGGAAGGCTATCACTCCATTTTGCAACGCCATGCCATACCCTGTGGACGGCGCTTGATTGGAGCCAATTTCCTCCTACAACAGGACAATGACCCAAAGCACAGCTCCAAACTATGCAAGAACTATTTAGGGAAGAAGCAGTCAGCTGGTATTCTGTCTATAATGGAGTGGCCAGCACAGTCACCGGATCTCAACCCTATTGAGCTGTTGTGGGAGCAGCTTGACCGTATGGTACGTAAGAAGTGCCCATCAAGCCAATCCAACTTGTGGGAGGTGCTTCAGGAAGCATGGGGTGAAATCTTTTCAGATTACCTCAACAAATTGACAACTAGAATGCCAAAGGTCTGCAAGGCTGTAATTGCTGCAAATGGAGGATTCTTTGACGAAAGCAAAGTTTGAAGGACATAATTATTATTTCAATTAAAAATCATTATTTCTAACCTTGTCAATGACTATTTCCTATTCAAACTCATTTCATATATGTTTTCATGGAAAACAAGGACATTTCTAAGTGACCCCAAACTTTTGAACGGTAGTGTGTATATAACACACATTAATAATTTTATATATATATATATATATATTTTTTTTTTACTAGATTTGAACAGAAGTTATATTAGTTATTTATTGCACATGCACAATCCATTGATTTGTGAAACTATTAAAACATGAAGACTGACCAATGTTTATAATTACGCTTGCTAATTCTCGATATTAAAAATCGGTAAAGCTCGTTAAAACGTCAAATTTAGAAATCTCTAGTTTGTGTTGTTTTTATTCTTGCTGCCTGTCCCGTCTCCATTCTGCTCTGAATGGCTAGGGGTCGCTGTCAGTCATCTCCGTGGTGCCTTAGTAGGCTACTGTACATTTCATCCTATTCTGACAGATCTCGTTTACTGAAGCAGCTGTAGAATGTTCTCATTCGTTTAAATGACTGTCAAATCATCAAGACCTGCACTGCCCGCACACTTTCATTTGCCAGCTACAGTGCCTGTCATTTTAAGCGCCTACTTTGAAATTAGCGGGTTAAGGTGTAGGTAAGCGTTTGCTACAGGTATACAGTGAGTTACTAGTTTGATTTGAAAATGGGGTGCAAGAGGAAAACAGTTCATGAGTATTGTGCACAACACCCTGACCGAAGTCTCCACGGCATTACAAAGCGGGCCTGTCTGCCATCCCTTCCAGTGAATCCAGCTGTACGGAAACAGGAGAGGGGCGGAGCTCAGACTCAGCAGAGCTTATGCCCAGGAAGATCTGCTGACAGTGATGATAACAACTGTCACAGACCCACAAGTCATCACTCAGGTGGCACAGAAGGTAGCAGTCATGCTGCAAAAGTGGTCCATTTGCATAGTAGACCCATCAAACAAGAACGGGGGGTCCTATTCCAGGTATTTTCTGGTGCCAAATGGGATGGCGGCCTCAGACCGATCCTCGATCTCAGAAAGGTAAACCTGCAATCGGAGTCGGAGACAGTTCAAGATGCTGACTTCGCAATGGTTGTTGCAGTCCATCAGGCCAGGCAATTGGTTCACAATGGTGAACCTAAAGGATGCCTATTTCCACATCTCCATAAAACCAGCGCACAGGAAATATCTGCAGTTCGCTTTTCAGGGAACAGCGTACCAGTTCTGCATTCTGCCTCTCTCTGGCTCCATGTGTTTTTACAAAATGCATGGAAGCTATATTGGCCCAGTTGAGACTCAGAGGGATCAGTCCTCAACTATCTGGATGACTGGCTCATTTGCGCCAGGTGTCTAGTAGAAGCGCACGAACACACAGAGCTCGCCACCAACCATCTACATCGGTTGGGTCTGAAAGTGAACTATGCAAAGAGCCAGCTGGCGCCCGACCAGATAGTTACCTAGCAGTAATAGTTGGCAATGATTTTGTATCTGTGATGCAACAAACTAAAACACCTGTACATCAGGAGTTGGATTCAGCTTATAGAGAAAGAGTGGGAAAAAAACAGGCAGATGCTATTTTCATATTTGAATAACTCTAAATATTGCTTACTATATATTATATATATATATATATATATATATATATATATATATATATATATATATATATATATATATATATATATATATATATATATATGTAAGGATGTGCTTTTGGTACATTTTTATGAATGTTTAAATGCTATGCAGATGTCAGCATTTAAAACGTTTAACTCATATCTACATACACAAACACGCTCTCTTCATATTACATTCTGATGTATACAGACAGCCCTTGTTAGCATTTCCCAAAGTAAAGAACACCTAAATAAGCAAATAACACAACAACACCACCACGTACACACCAAAGTATATACTGAAATTAGGGCTATCACTCGATGGGCATTCGTTGATGAACCGGTAGATTTATTTATAAAAAAAAAGCCCAATGGGAATTTGGTCTTTATAGAAGCATTTAAGAACATAAGAAAGTTTACAAACGAGAGGAGGCCATTCAGCCCATCTGGCTCGTTTGGTTGTTAGTAGCTTAAGGATCCCAAAATCTCACCACGCAGCTTCTTGAAGGATCCCAGGGTGTATTATTGTTTTGTTCTTAGTAAATGTCTCTCTTTGTATTTGTACTGCGCTACTAAGATGTACATGTGCTGGCTCCGTTGGCACAAAGTGAATAAATTAAACTAAACCTTTTTTTTAAATTTATTATTATTTATTTATTTTTACATTATCAAACAAAACCAATAATAATAATTAAACAAAAACACACCTTACATGTGTTACAGAATCTAACGTGTGTTACAGAATCTAACGTGTGTTACAGAATCTAACGTGTGTTACAGAATCAAATGCACAGATTCCAATACATTGTTATTAACTCTACTGTTGAGGGATCGGTGCCACAAAACAAGAAATTATTTTTTTTAATTTTTAATTTTTTTTTTTTTAAATATCCCCTTCTGTTGGTAAATTACATAGATAAAGACATTTGCGTAACAGTGTACTGGTAAACTAAAGCCTATACATGAATGATTTATACTATGCATTCTCTGAATTAATATTGAAAAAAAAACCTTCCTTTTAAAATGGTGTTATACGCATTCACAGTCGCCATCTTGAGCGCTCTGTTTATTATGGATGTTTGCTTTTACTGCATTCAGTAACTCCATCCACAGTAATTCTGAATGTTTTCATTTCAAATGATGAAGCATTGAACTTGTGTTTCTGTGGTGCGGCAACTGTGTTTGGCATAATTATTTACATACCACGGTTTACTTATCCAGTTCCTCAAAATAATTCCAGACCTGCCTTTGCTTTGTTCCTTTGTTTAGAGATGCAATTTTATTAAAATATATAACAAATGTCAGAAAAAACACTTTTCCGTGAGGGCTGAACCATACCACGCCCACTACAGCATGAATACAGAGTGCACCAATGAAGTGCCAGATCGACCGAGAATAAAACCTGCCCCAGTGTCAATCTTTCTGTTGCACCAATTAGAAAAGCTACTTGGAGGCAATTGCCAAAGCCCTTCCTTTTTATAATATCCGCCCTTACTGTGGCAACACAATAGTCGGATACGTGATGGACAGCTGTATAGGATGATAAATTACTAAAATGACTACACAAAAAAATATGCATTTGGGGAAATTTGTCACGTGACCGGTTATACGTCTAGCATATTCACCATTTAACCACTTTAGAGTTCATACTTTTAATATTCCCATCCCGGGGGCTCCCGAGTGGCGCATCCAGTAAAGGCACTCCACGTGGAGTGCAGGATGCACCCTATAGCCTGGAGGTCGCCGGTTCGAGTCCAGGCTATTCCACTGCCGACCGTGTATGGGAGCTCCCAGGGGGCGACGCACAATTGGCCAAGTGCCGCCAGGGAGGGGAGGGCTTAGGTCAGCCAGGGTGTCCTCAGCTCACCGCACACTAGCGACCCCTGTAGACTGGCCAGGCGCCAGCAGGCCTGCCTGTAAGTTGCCCAGAGCTGCGTGGTCCTCCGAAGCTGTAGCTCTGAGGTGGCTGCATGGCGGGCCTGCAGAGTGAAAAGAAGCGGAAAGCTGACGACACACGGAGGACGCGTGCGTCTGTCTTCGTCTCTCCCAAGTCAGCGCAGGGGTGGCAGTGGTGAATTGGGTTGAAATAAAAAAAATAAACTGGCATTTCCAAATTGGGGACAAGATGAGAAAAAATAATTGGCGATTCCAAATTTATATATAATTGTTTATAACTGGTACAGTACTGTAAGACTTCATCTCATTCCCTTTAAATTATTTTTCACTGCTCATAATCCGAGCCCACTGAAGTAAGCAGTACAATTCCAGGGTTAAACTAACTGGAGAGAATGACTGCAATTGAACAGATAAACCCCTTAAACAATTACCAACACCTTTACAAGTTAAATAAAACAATCAATCAATCAATCAAGGTAGAAGATCCTGTATCTTTGGCAGTCAAGTGGTTTAGGATCTTTTTTTTTCTTTTTTTCTGCAAGACATGTAATGGGTGACACAGAAAAAGGAAACTACCTTTGTCCATATGACAGAAAATACCGTTTAACAATAAACACCTGTTGCCAAGCAGACGGTGGCTGCAGCCTACATCACCTGGAAAAATATGAAATATTATTTAATTCAGAGAACACTTCTAGCTGCCTTTTTTCTGGGCCTCCCAGTACTTTCCTCTTGGGTATCTCACGTCATAACTTTTCAAATCCACCTTTTAAAAACCCAAAGCTTTAAGGAGCGAGTATGCTTGTGCGTCTGCAGCTGACATTACCATACCTTTAAGGAATGTTAAACTGGAAAACAAACAAGTTTGGTGAAAAATTGCGTGCTTGCAGGTATACATGTCACGTACTTGTCTTTTCTTACAATGCGTAAGAAACAGTCAACAATATGTCAGTTTCATAAACAAATGAAAGTCAAAATGTAAAATAAAGTTGAATCTCTAAAAGAAACTATGCACTTATATATGTGTGTGTTATAATGTAGGTCACAGCTGGATGCGTTAAGTTTTGAAATCTGGCTGCTGTAACATTATGCAATTAAAGCTGAATTTATTTAGTTAAGAGAGTAACCACGACCTTCAGTGTTTCAAAAGCTGGAAACAAATCTCTCATTAACCTAAAGCGCTGGCGAGACCTAAAAGAGGGACACTACAGACATGTGTATCCTATCTACATTTCCAAAGCTCCGCGGCAAAACAATACAGATTAGATAACAGTTTGTTATTTAAACTCAAACTAAAATTATTTTCTAATATCCAAGAAAGTGCACAATTGAGTTCAAATGGACAACAATTACATTTCCTGTCATCAATACACAACTGTGTGGGATACATTTTCCGGTTTAAAAATCTATTTTAAAACAGGAATAAAAAGTTTTCCATTTTGATTTGAAAATAAGAATAAGGCAGTTATGTAATTCAAGTCCTATTGAACTGGCCATTAAGCAGACTGTATGTATATCATATTTTAAATGTAAAGCCAAGTCACACTAAATTCTAAAGCTACAGGCCCTGTTAAGACCATTCATTAGGCCAGATAAAGTTTTAATGGTTTCCATTCAGATGATGTTATCAACAGCACCTTTTAAAATCAATCAATACTTGTGACATTAAATCAAGACTCTTCTCTTAATTTCCTAAAACCATATAGTTTCCAGTCAGATTCACTGACGTGGTTTTCAACACTGGTCCTCAGGTCCTCTTCTGGTTGAAAACCACTAGACCACTAAAAAAGGAGGTTTTAATGTTCTGAAGATAGTGTGGTGCTTGTAAAATCTACTGTACATAAAATCTACTGTACACATCTCCAATTCAAACATAAAAACAAGGAGAGAAGGAGGAGTATAAGGGGGTGTACATAAATAAAATCTTACCTGGTTAGGCGTTGCGGCTGAGGTCGCTCCCCAAATTTCCTGTAAGCAAGCATGAAAGCAAAAAGTAAATACACTATTTCAAATAATACTGTCGCTGTGGGGTTCCTGGGCAGGCATGTCAAACGGAAGCAAGCATTGGTTTCACAATTACAATTTAAATTAGATGCAATGTATGGGTGAGTAATGTCCTTGCTGTACTACATTAGACCTTTACTGGAAACAACCCCTCCTCCCAGATTGTGCAAAAATAAATGCAACTTTCTGAACTTTCTGTATACAAATTAGCGATACCTACGGTATATCATGATACCAAAATCCATGATACCCAAAATCCATGATACCCAATAATTGTGGTAAAATAAAAATGTCAAATTATCACGATTTTTTGATGCCGTGTTTTGTTTTGTTTTTTGTTTTTTTAGCTTTTAAAACAAAACTCTGTAATTGTGTGCTTTAATAACAATATGAACTAATTTTACTAATTTCCACTTAGTGACCAACTACCCTGCGCGTTCTGGGAAAATGAAATTACTGCAGTGATATATATATGGGCCACAGGGAGGTTAAGGGTCTCAGGGTCACACAGTGAGTCAGTCAGTGGCAGGGGTGGGATTTGAACTTGTGACCTTCTGGTTACAAGCCCTGGATTTTAACCACTGGACCACACTGCCTCAGAGTGCCGGAGAAAGAAGCTTGGTGTGGAACTATTTGGGATTTCAGCCAGATGACAACAGCAATCTGGTTGAAGGCAGACAGCCAAAATGGCAAAAGTGTTTTAAAGAAAGGGAACAACAATGGAGGAAACACCACCAATTTATTGAAAGATCTTTCAGATCGCCACCCTGATCTCATTGCCGAAGTTTACTTTTTTATTTGACTGTGGTTTCTTCAGTTCTTTTAGTTTAAGTAAGTGAATCCCCAGTGTGTATTACTTATAAAAAGAAGAAGTCACAGCATAACAAATAACAGGTAACAGAAATTAAACAGGAATGTGCTAAAGCTGATCAAAAGGGAGTTCATTGATGCTTGTTTATTTCGTCATTAGAGTGCATTTGCTATAAGCTGCAAAAAATATACTTTGCAGACAGGTCATTAAAACTGTACCACATGCCAGATGTTAGCGTGTTTTTATATTCTTTGGATTTTGTGTTAATCTGTATTTTATGTGCATGTAATGTGATAGCTGTGGAACTCCTGTGTTTTGAAATGCATGTATGAGCAGTGGAAAGACCAGAATGAATACAGACTTCATTGCTAGCAGCTCAGTTTCCCTAACAGGATCAATGTGACGCTTCACCTGCAGAAGAAAGCACAGGACCTTAAGCAGTCACACTGCAAAAATCCGCCAATGCAGGCGGCTGCAGGTTCAGCATGAAAGCATGAAAGCAATAAAAAAGCACTTGGTTTATTACAGTAGCCAGAGTGGTGTCTTTTGTCCTATTTACTTTCCTGCTAATAAAATGTCTCATGTTCTTATTTAAGGTGCACTAGGGCGTTGTTTTGATGGAGACATTTGGCTTGAAAACGAAAGAATTACGTTCCAATTATATTCCAATCTACATTAGTAGCTGTTTGTTTTAGAAATGTAGCATTAAATATAATGTTTAACTCTGAATTTTTCACTTGCTTTGCGTATGTTAGCAGCGTTTTTAGTACTATCAGAAGCAGTTCTTTGCCAGAAATACTTTTTTTTTTATCCGCTGAACTCATTTTATTAAAATTATTTGTAAGTGGTGATTTTCAAAACTTCTAACACTATAAAATTGTAAAATGAATGCACAGTGTTTACAATTAAGGAATACAACATTTGTGTGTATTCCTTAATGCAATGCACTAGTGTTCATTTAAAAATAAATAAATAAATAAATAATAGTGTCATGAATCAATCAGGCTAGTCTAGTTTAGCATGTATACTCTGTTTACTGGTTTTACTTTCTAAAATATTTGAACAGTATAGATTCATGGAGGTGCTATGTTGTATGCAACTTTTTAAAATCATAAGTAATGCTACAAACAAGGAGTGGTCCATTTGGCCCATCTTGCTCATTTGGTTGTTTATTGACCCAAGCAAGAACCTCACCAAGCCATTTCTTGAAGTATACATGTGAGTCAGCTTCCACAACAGTGCTTCATTTTTTCATTCATTGCTAACATTTTTACAGCACTTGTAAATATAAGTAAAACATCTAGCCTAACTATAAAAAGTCTGCTGCAAGGAAAGCATTTCTGTGTTATTTTGTTATATATAAAATGAAGAGATTCCTTCTAATTGAAGTATTTGGCCGAAAATGCCAGCGTTCTCTTTTTATATGTAAGAAATAAATAAAATGGTGTCTCTTACACCAAGTGTTGCGCTTTCTTACCAGTTTTATTTGAATCGGTGGCAATGACCTTTGAATACACTGGAACTGGAAATATTTAAAACAGCAAGCATTCCACCATACTGTAGCATTATTAACTGTGTATTAGCCTCTTACGTACTTTCCACTTGCAAAAAAAGAAATTTGGCAGCCATTTAACATGTAACGGACATAAGACCCAAAGTATCGTGATAGTATCGAATATCATGATACTGTGCATGCTATCGTATTGACACTCCCTAAATGAGGTATTGCAGATAACTAACAGAAATAAAGAGGTCACGTTAATGCAAAATTTTGCGTCCTAGACGCAAAATAAATCCATTGGACAGAAAAATATTTTGTCTTGTGTTCGCAGGACGCATAGAAAGGGACACACACATGCATATTCGTGGTAATTTATTACACTGCAGCAAAATGACCTTAAAATGCTTGTTTAAAAAAAACTGTTCTGGAATATAAAAGCCTTGATTAAGGCACACTCCAGTCCTGTAGGTGGCAGCAATAAGCCTCCTATTTGGCTTTGGATATTTACTTTGACGTTTCTGGCTCCAGACCAGTGTCTGTGGTAATATGGCGAAGCAGTTGTCAAACAGAAGTTCTTTTTGCCACGCAGTCAGCATCTTCTCACTATACAAGTACACTAGTCTCCGCGGAACACCCCCTACAGAACGCTTCGCCTAAGGAAACACATTTTGGGTGAAACCGATTTTTCCCCATTTTAAATGCTCCGGCTAAAGGAACAGGAACTTTGCTTAGAAGAACCCCTTCTTGACACCTATAGTAATTCGTTCATAGCATAATAAAGTTTAAACGTTCATAAAAATGTAACGAAATGCACATCCCTTGAGTTTATTAGCCTATGTGTTAACAACTGATTGTTTAGTAAGGTTCGGACACAATTTTGGGCAAATGCATTTCAGGAACGCATGAACAGAAAAGCTAGCGCGACCTCTGAACAGACACCGTTTACTTGTATTTATGACAAAAATGAACAGGTATTGTTTACTTGTTGCATTTACTTCAGAAAATGAATACAAAGAATAATGTAGTAGTAAACTGTGTGTTTGACAGCAATTTATACATTTCTTTTACAACAGTCACACAAAAATAACATTTTGCATTTGTAGTAGTAAAAACACTTCTGTAGAAAAAATACCTGCTCAAAAATGCTGCCTAACAACTGCAACCAATGCAGATTAAGCAACAAAAAAAAATTACAAAAGGCCATTTTGAAGTACATTGAATAATAATAATAATAATAATAATAATAATAATAATAATAAATAATAATAAATAATAATAATAATAATAATACTACTACTACTACTAATAAAGACCCGGCAGTCTGTGCTAACTAAGAGGACTTGTTTTGCTGTTCAGACGTGGAGAGAAAGTGTTGAGCAGCACACTCCAGTCCAGCATCAGAATAATATTCTACTCACAGTTCATCGTTGGATTTAATGTAGCATCAAGTCTGTTCTGCTGCACAAAACTCGGTTATTCTATTGTCTTCAAATATTTAAATAAAAAAATCCAAACACCGCTCTTTTGAGACATATTTCCTGCAGGTTGATCACGTTACACAGCACTGGGAAATGACTGTGTCCGTGTTCTTGCATCATTAGTATAGTAAGCGTGCCTGACCAAACATTCATTTCTGTGCTGGAAGAAATTCAAGCATTAATATCGGTGTACATTATCGGCTAAAATAACAAAAACTGCAGATCGTGTTTTTTTTCCTTATAAATCGGTGCCATGCCGAGAGGCTACCTTGCTCTTATTGTATTATTACCTGTACTGTAACACTTGAAATGTATTTGCTTACGATTGTAAGTCGCCCTGGATAAGGGCGTCTGCTAAGAAATAAATAAATAATAATAATAATAATAATAATAATAATAATAATAATAATAATAATAATAATAATAATAAATAATAATTACATGTTACCGTTCAGTAAAAAAACAAGTTTAAATTGCAGCGTGTTGATTCTGCTGTTTTTTATATTAAATATTTTCTTAGGGGGGGTGGGTGTCCCCGAGTGGCTCATCCAGTTAAATCACTGCCGCTGGGAGGGCAGGATGAGTCACACGGCTTGTACGCCGCCAGTTCCAGTCCAGGCTGTGCAAAGAGGCTGAGATTTGCTGGGGTCCCAGAAGGGGCTGACTCCCTGGGTGGGGACGGGAAACTGGCAGAAAAACATGATTGGGCATTCCAAATTGGAGGTAAATAAATAAATAATAATAATTGTGCCTCCTATTTTTTTGTTCTGAACCCCCCTTTATCTAATCTCCATTTGTGACCCCTGGTCCTTGTTTCTTTTTTCATGGCCGAAAAAGAAACAAGGACCACTTATGTTGTCAGTTTAAACTAGCGGCACTGCACGTTGAGGCATTTTATTTGAGGAGAAGAGTTCACATGAACAGAAAATGTAAGGCCAGCAGATGAAAGAAAACACTTTAAAACTCCATTAATTACTGACACGGTTTTCTGGTATTGCAATCTGTTTATGGTCTCATGACAATGTGCTATGGCGCCCTTTAGTGATTTCAATATTTTGCTTGTGCATGATAAGACCTGTGATTTCTTTGCAATTTCATCAAGCTTACTACCAGTTACATCCAGAACGCTAATTTGGGCACTTACCATTAAGAACGAAAGAGTCAACATATTTATTCCATAACATACATTTTAAAAAGTTAGCTTTGCAGAGAAATATATAATGTAGTATACAACTTTTATAAAAACTTTACCAAGAAGATTTTATGGATGTGACATTTGATTTTATAAAACACCATTTTGAATCACTGTAAAACATCTCTTTACCCCAAGAAATTGCAATATTAGTAACTTGGTATTTCATACCCATCGAGTCAACATTTACAAATGTGTGACTAAAACATTTATCCTGCTATTGATACCTAAAATATACCTGAAAATATAGCTATTTCCAAAAAGCAGCAGTCGAAGAAAAGGCACAAACTAAACAAAAACACCATGGCATGCATACATATACATGCTGTAGTAAAAATAGAGGAAGAAATGTTTTTGCTGCAGTTTTTTTTTTTCATCACTACGGTCACTATTATGGAATTGGCTGGTTGCACTTTAAATGACACTAATAGATATACAAGTACATTATAATTATTGAGTATAGCATTGGCTCCTGCTTATACACAGTAATTACTGCACATGGAAATGGCCTTGTGAACATTACCTTGCTACCTTATGTAATTAGGACCGTTTCGATGTAACTACACACTTTTCCCACCAGTAATGATTATATAAGAATTTGAACAATTATATAATGCAATTGGCCTAAATGGTTACCCACACCCACCTATCTTAATGTGCCCATCACAAGTCCATTCACACTTCCATCAATTAGGGATGGAGTCCACATTCCAAAATATACTGTATACACTGAATCGTAAACCATTGCAACTTGACATTGAAAAAGACTTTTAGCCAAAATGTTTGACATTGGATTTGTTTGAAGATACTGAAAAAGATCTCTAACTGAAACATTTGTCATTGAATTTTAGTTTCTTCTAGTGTTTCTAAATTCAGCACTACTGAATGTTTATAGATGCTTAAATATATTACAATAATACAAACCTATTAGCGTTATGTACAGTAAGCTATAAGTTTGCTATGGATATAAAGCTTACCATAGGCCAAACTTGCAAACAATGAACAGAAATAGTTGATGAGTCAAAGAGGAAGTTTTGTGCAAATGTACATTTTCCATCTCTGCAAATTACAAACCTTATAGCTTTCTCTGAAAAAAACAAAAAACAAAAAAAAAACAGATTAATACTGATACAAAAAACCCATAGCAGAAGGGGGTTCCTATTGGCTCAGACACTGCACACCCACGTCTTTTACTTTAAAGCTTTGCACTGCAGTTGTGACATAAATATAGATAACTGTCAAAAAAAAAATCCCTTCCAGTGGTTTTTTAAAGTTGGTTTCTCTTAGTCTGACCATAATAAACTTTCATTTTCAGTCATGTGTATCTATATAGTCATATATGTAACCTCTTTCCATGATTTCCTGTTTAAAGTCAAGTATGCAAAGAAAGAAACTATTTTACACTATAATGACATTTGCATTGAAAAAAGTACACAACACATAAAAGCAAGAACAGAAAGGCATGGCAGTGACTCAAGCTGACTCATAGTTGGTCACCTAATAGACACTACAGCATATACTTTTGCTCACTTGTGGGTTTGGGAGGAAAATCGAGCAGGGTAATTTTACTTCCTCATGGTCAGGCACCCGACGAGGCTACACACAGACTTAGCCTTTCCTCTGGGCTCTGTAGCTTTGTTTGTGTGACATCTGTTGCTTTGTTTGTGATTAAAAAGATAAAGTTGGCTTTACAGCAAAAACAGAGATCATACCTGTAGACCTCCTAATGAGTAGTTAGTCCAAATCTCCAGGGAAATATGCAAAAGAAATGCGGAAATTCAGTGCACAGCACCTTATGTGTTTAGTATTTGTATTAATAATGGCTTAGAAAAATGAAATTAAAAAAAAATCATATCAAACAATTTATAGATTAAGTATTTCCAATTTAATACCTCAAGCATTTGTCAATAAATCATTAGAAACTGTCAAACAAAAAAACACGCATGACATGCTCAGAGCCTTAACTACAGTCTAACACATTTTTGCAGCAGTGAGTTGACAGGTATGGCATAAATACATTAGAAAATGATTCAGTATCATCAGCCAATAAGCTTCCAGCGTGCTTCTAGTAAACAGTAGATGCCGCTGGAAACATCAAATCATCAATTGTGAATCAAATTTAAAAATCAATCCGCGCAAGTGCCAGATTTTTTATTTGACTTGCTGTATTGAAAGCTTCTATTGTACAGCAAAAATACCAAACAAAAGACAGAATAGGTTCAAATTTATTTTATTATCCACCAACACCAGCTACTCAAGACTTTGCACCAACAAAAGCAACTAGTCCTGTATTTTCTGGATTATTTTCCAAAAACTTCTCAGTGGAAGGGTACCCCACAAATCAAGGTAAACCTAAGTTTTTTTATAAAGAAAATAATGAGAACAAATAGTTTTCTAATAGCGATAGTGCCCTCTCTATGTAGGCTCTACCGTGTGGAAGCATAACTCCAGTCACTGTCAACTACCACACAGTGCAGCCTTCATCGACGGGCACTGTCGCTTAAGCAAGCCTAGTGTTAAATGGGTAAGACAAGTAAAAGCTGCTGACTTCCATGGATAAGAGGCAAGAAAAAATGAATTACTGAAATGGTACAGCTGTTAATGATGTATACAGTACTTGTTCTAAGAAAAGACAACAGCAACAGACTGAAAGAAGAAAAGTGGTTAAGACAACACTACCAATGGCAGTTTAAGCTCAAAGTTATTGTCTATGTCAGAAGACCTGAAGTGCATGCCAAATCTGCAGATCTCCTGTGGAGAAGACAGTCGTGGGTAGTGCAACATCTGCCCACCACGGCCCTCAGATGGGTTGTTCCAGGACAACAAACCACACGCTGGCTTCTGTGGAGTCGCTCTGCCAGTCTTTAACATTCTGGGCTTTAAAATGATAAAAGAAAAGCCAAAGAAACTGCACTTTCTGACAACTTCCATCAACAAGCAGCCCCGCTGCTGTTCCATATGCAGCTTTTGGACTGAAACTTTACTGTTGGATGCTGGCCTAGAAAAAAGGGACCATGGTTCCCGAGAACAAGAGGCTTTAACAGAAAACACACGAACAGGAAATGCACTTGCCTTACAGAAAGTATGTAGCAAATATCTGTCCAACTTTAGTTTTAAACGCAGAGCAAAAGTAACTGCAAAGGTCCAAGCTTTTTGGGATAAGTTGCATTACTAGTTCAACAAGCAGATCTTTTCATGAGCTGTGTCGACCACTCAGTCAGATGGTCAAATGATCAGGTTCACATCAAAGGTAAGTTTTTGCTACAGTATACGTTAACACACATTTTGCAAAACAGCATATTGTTTCCTTTATTTTATAACGCAATTTGGTGGGAAATCAGGTTTAATCATTTTACTTTATATAATTCCTAACTGGAATACATGGTTCTTGTATTTACTTTTCATCTTGTTAATATTAGTTTGACTCCTGTGCTTGCATGCCATCATATTGAACTACCAGACTTTGAGTTGGACCTGCTACATGTAGCTACAGACCTACTGTACAGTCACAAAGCTGTAAAGAGCCAGGATCGTACAATCAAAACTCAGGTAATTAATCCATCAACTACTGTAAAGATTTTAAACTTAGTTATCACCAGTTAATCAATCCTTAGATGAGATGGTTAATACCTACAATATCTCTATGACTAAGATTTTGGATACTGTAGCACCAGTTAAAACTCGGAGGGTGCATTCCAAAAGAAGCACACCGTGGTTCAAGGACTCAACTTGTATACGTAAATGTGAGGCTTGTAAACCGGAATGCAGATGGTAGGGTACCAATCTGCATGTTCATTACCTTGCTTGGAAAAACCATCAGGTTAAATATAGGAAGGCTCTATCCCAAGCTAGATCCTAATACTACTCTAACCTGACTGAAAGAAATAAAAACAATCCTGGCTTTCTTTTTGTGTCTATATATACCTACTAATACTACTGCCTTCACTACTGGGTCTAATATTAGTTGCAATGTTTTCTTAAATTATTTTAATAATAAAATAACTGCCATTAGAGATCATACTTCTCAGAATCCTTCTAGTGTGGACCATTCTTCTTTACCTGAATAACTAGACCTGATAGAATTACAATGGAGGCTTTTTTTCTGTGACATTACTTTACAAGACCTGATGGCATTAGTTACGTGTATGAGACCTACTACGTGTTCCCTTGATCCAATTCCTACCAAAATTATTGAGATGTATTTTGTGCCATTAATACACGCATCCTATCAATTACAAATGAATCACTTTTCTCTGGTAGTGTTCCCTCTGCATTTAAGGTCACAGTGGTAAAGCATTTGCTCAAAAAAACAAACAAAAAAAAAACAACCTCGATCCTAAAGCACTTAGTAACTATAGGCCAATATCCAATCTCCCATTTTTAGTCAAGGTTTTAGAGAGAGCTGTTTCTGACCAATTACATACATTTCTAGTTTGTAATACTGTATTTTATGATTTATTGATTAGACTACGGCTGACTCTTAGTGGTGCTTTTGACAGCGTAGATCATTCCATTCTATTAAATCGGCTTGAAAGTTTAGTGGGGTTGATTGGAGGTGTTCTATCCTAGTTTAGGTCTTATCTTTCCGATAAGTTCCAGTATGTCTCTGTCGGGGAGACACAATCAGATTTGTCAGAAGTTACCTGCAGTGTTCCGCAGGGCTGTATTCTAGGTCCCCTGTAATATACGCTGCCCTTAGGGGATATTGTCCGCAGGCACGGAAGAAAACAACTAAAATATCATTCTATTTCAGAAATATAGCTAAGCTTAGGCCAAGTACTCCTGCATCTGATGCTGAGAAGCTGTCAAGGATTGACTACTGCAATGCACTTTTCTCTTGTATCTCAAAATGCTTGGTATCCTGCTTACAGCTTATTCAGAACACAACTGCTAGAATTCTGGCTAAAACCAAGAAAAGTGACCATATTACCCGTCTTAGCATTTTTACCTTGGCTCCCAGTGGAATATAGAATTGACTAAGACTTCGCTGCTAACATATAAGGCCCTTAATGGTCTAGCACCTGTTTAACTGCAGGAGTTGCTGATCCCATATCATCCTAGCCACTCTCTGAGATCACAGGATACGGGGCTGCTTGTTGTTCCTAGGGTCAACAAAAGTAATAAGGGAGGTAGGGCTTTTTCCTGTAGAGCACCAAAATTATGGAATGCTCTGCCTGTATTTGTCAGGGAAGCAGATACGGTTTCAGTTTTTAAATCAAGACTGAAAACGTATTATTAATTGGCCTTTTTATCTCAATGGGTTTTTTAATGTAATTTAATTGCTGCTTTTATTGTGCTATTATTGCATCACTGCATTTTATTTTACTTTTTTTATTAGTACTTATGTAAAAGTGTATACATGTATGTCTATATTGGCACCTATATTTATATGAATTTATTTGACAATTATTCTACACTGTTATTAATCAGTCTTATGATTGGACAGTGGTAGATGTATATGTATTATGTTATACTAATGTATGGTTTTATCTTAATGTATCATTCTCTTTGCTATGTTTCGTACAGTGCTTTGAGATACCCCTGTATAAAAGCGCTATATAAATGTAAATAAATAAATACAAGTTTTGCATCGCCCCAGAATTGTAAGATTGTGACAATTAATAAAAGAATATTTTAAATATATATATATATATATATATATATATATATATATATATATATATATATATATATATATATATATATATAATAAAATTTATGACAGAATTTACCTGTAAATGAGTTTCTTCCAGTTTGGAGTGGACTCCACACAACATTGGAACCTTTCTGCTGTCGGGTTAGGAAAAAAACATGGACAAACCGCCTCTTCACACAGAAGAAGATTGTCTTTTATATTGGTGCATCATAACATCACCCCCACCAGATAGTAAAACCAAAGAATAAAAAAGGAAAGGGCGGTGGAAAGGAGAAATGTGAATTCTGTTTAAAACTTATCCCATACAATGGATAAAACCGTGTGAGCAAACTGGTGAGAGGTGTTAATGTTTCATGAAAGTGTGAGAGGAAGACCAAGTTGCTCCCAAACAAATATCAGCAATAGGAACATTCCTAATACCTGCCCAGGAAGTAGCCACACCCGAGAGAATGAGCCTTGACGTGCTTCACTAGCGGTCTTCCTTCAAATTCGTAACAGAGCTTGATACAGTCCTTAAGCCATGCTGCCATCATCTGTTTTGTCACTGGTCTGCCCTTAAGGAGAGGGGCAAATGAGATGAACAGCTGACCGCTATAATTGGTCCTGGATATGTAGATTAATAGTGCCTGTCTGACATCCAGCAGATTGAATTCCTTATCCTCCTCCGACTGATGAGGTGGAGGATGAAATTCTGGTATGATTATCACTTGTGATAGGTGAAATTCTGAGACCACTTTAGGAAGAAAAGAAGGATTAGGTCGGCAGACGATCCTGTCATTAAAAAACTGCATGTATAGCTCATCAATGGCTAGGGCCCGCAGTTCACTGACACGGCGAGCTGATATAATCCCAGTCAGGAAAGCCGTTTTCAAAGTGAGGTGTTTCATATTGGCTGATGCCACAGACTCAAATGGAAGATGCATGAGACGCCTCAGTACAAGAGACAACCTCCACTGGGGTACAATGTGACGTGTGGGGGGTCTCAGACGTAAGAGCCCCTTGAAGAACCTACTCACTAATGGATGGGATCCTGCCGATACACCAGCCCATCCTGGCAGGAAGCTAGAGATTGCAGTTGATTAGACTTTAATAGATGAAACAGTGAGACCTCTATCCATCAGGTGACTCAAAAATTCAAGAAATCCAACAGCGATATAGAAACAGGATCAATGGCCTTCGATCTGCACAAAGTCATAAATTCTGACCATTCTGTAGAATAACATTCATGGGTAGATTTCTTCTTTGCTGCCAGCAGAACCTCAGTCACTGTTTCGGCCATGCCTAACTGAGAATTTGTGCCTTTCAGCAGCCGTGCTGCTAACTGAAAGTACCAGGGGTTTCCATTGAGTACTCCCCCCTGATCCAGAGACAGTAGGTCTCTCCTGATGGGTAGATGAACTGGTCCCTGTTGTGCCATGTTTAGGACAGCGGGGAACCAAAAGCTTTTGGTCCAGAAAGGTGCTACCAATATCACCTGCACCTGGTCTCTGTCCACTTTCTACACCTTTGGAATGAAGGGAAAATGTGGGAAAGCGTACAGAAGACCCATCCCCCAGGGAATGGAGAATGTATCTGATGACTGGGCACCATGATGACAGAAGCGGCTGCAGAATAGCTGAAGGTGGGTATTTTTCAGGGGACACGAAGAGATCCACTTGATGGCAACCACATTTCTGAAAGTTGCTGAACCACTTCCTCACAGAGTCGTCACTAGTATGGACTTGCGCGTCTGCTCAGACTGTCTGCCAACACATTTTGCTTCCCTGGTAGGTAGACGGCATGTAGTTTGATGCCTTCGTTGCTGCACCACCTACCAAGCTTCAGTGCCAGAGTATAAGGACCAGGATTTTGCCCTCGCCCCAAACTAAGAGCTCCAGAAAGTTTATATGTTGTGAGCGTTGGCAGAGATCCCAGGACCCCGAATCTCCTCATGTGAGCACCCCACCCCGTCAGGGAGGCTCCTGAGAACAGAATATCCTCTGGTTGCTGGCTCCTGAAAGGACAGCCTAGATCTAATGTATCGGTGGAAACCCACCAGTTTGCTTCTTGCTTTGCTCTGGTGGATATTTTCACCTGGTGTGAGGGTGATTGTAGCGGAGACCACTGATGAAGAAGACAGTGCTGGAGGCCCCTCATGTGCAGGTGGGCATTCTGTACCAAGAGACAGCTGCTGGAATGCACTCACCGGAGCAGAGCTGAACTTCAGAAATCTCGCTGCAAGCCTCCTTATCGTAGCACTTCTGTCGGGAGACAGAGTGGCTGTAGTTCAAGAAGTATCCAGAGTAGCCCCCAAAAAGTCGCCTCTGCGTGGGAACCTGTATGGATTTTTCTTTGTTTACCATCAGACCTAGCTGTTGGAAACGATCCAGCATTATAGCAAGATCCAGGATAGCTCGCTGTTGTGACCGAGCTGCTAGCAACCAGTCGTCTATATAGGGGTACACATGGATCCCCTGACCCCTCAGAAAAGCAGCAGCTACTGACATCAGCTTTGTGAAGACCCTGGGAGCTGCTGAAATTCCAAATGGGAGCACACAGAATTGAAAATGTTGCCCTCTTATAGTGACTCGAAGGTACTGTCAATGTTGGGCCCAGATTGGCACATGGAAGTATGCGTCCTTCAGGTCCACTAGTGCATCTTGAATGTTGGAGATGCTATAGATTTGTTGAGCCTCCTGAGGTCTAAGATAGATCGGAATTTCCCTTTTTGAGAATGAAGAGCCCCTGGCATATCTGAATCCAGACCTGCAGCTGGGCTGGGCACTGGGAACGGAAGTTCTCAGGGCTTGCCTTGCTTCATGCGTGGTCTTGCAGACCTCCTTCATGTCTGCTCCAAAGAGCAAATGTCCCTTAAATGGGAGTTCAACTAGCTGTCCCTGTATCTCAGCGGGCAGAGAAGCCGACTGTAGCGTATCAGTCCCACGCGCCACCACGCAATGAGCCATTACACACACTGATGTATCCAAAGAATCACAAGCTGCTTGCAATTCGGTTTTAGCCGTGGCAGTGCCCTCAACAGCTAATTGTTAGCTACCTCCAAATTTGCAGGCGTGGGGTCAGACAATAGTCTGGACATGTCCATACACAGGACATGTTGGTAGCTTGCCATGTGAGCCTGGTAGTTTGCAATACCCATGCCCACAGAGGCTGCAGAATATGTCTCTCAGATAATTCTGGGTCTTACTGGAAGCCCTGTCTGGATGCTTGTTTTTCAGGGTGGCAGACAAAAGAGCTGGATCAACTGTAGGACTTTTAAAAATGTCATCCTTATGACCTGTGGCTATTTTACAGTACCTACAAGCTCTTTGTAAAGTAGGTGCTATCCCTGAAGGGGTTTGCCAAACTGACTCCACAGATTGCCACATGTCAGTGTTAAAATCCCTGAAAAACGTCAGAAGCAGAGGTGTCTAGAATACTCATGAATCCAGTAGACGTTCCTGCTGCCTGCTGGACGCTCAGAGCCATTGCAATACGTTTCATTAAGCTCTCATTACGAATCTTTATAATTTGAAGAGGATTTCAGGAGGAAAGTCTACCTCAAATTCACCCTCCTTTACTTCTGTAGAGGAGCCTGGCTGTGTGAACATTGCGGAAGGAGGCCCAGGTGGTAACACATGATATGGTTGTTCATTAAGCTGCATAACAATCTCAGATACCATAATAGCTGTAATGGCTGGAGATAGGAGTGTCAATGCTTCTGCCACATTGAAGCCAGGCTGCAAGGACGTCACTTGAGGGGGAGGGGGAGGGGGCGGAGACTGTGTTGGATCACTCTTTGCCTTATGTCTCCCCAGTTGGCCAGAATGTCTTGTAAGGGAGTGTTTCACCCCTGACTTCGATCTTACCTAGTGGATGAAGCTGTCAACAAACATTTTGCGCATTTAGTGGAGGCTCCAGATGGAGATAGAAGCTCAACATTTCCTACAAACCACTGTAGCAGAGCCGCTACCACAGTAATTAATAATAAACTTCTTTTATTATTATTATTTATTTCTTGGCAGATGCCCTTATCCAGGGCAACTTACAATTGATAAAAGATATCAGATGCTGACTACTTAGTAAAAAAAACCACAGATACTGGTCTGGAGCCAGAAACGTCAAAGTAAATATCCTTCTTTATATTGCTGCGCAAGCCAAATAGGAGGCTTATTGCTGCCACCTACAGGACTGGAGTGTGCCTTAATCAAGGCTGTTATATTCCTTTAAACAAGTATTCCATTCAAGTATTCCTTTAAACAAGTATTAGTTTTAAACAAGTATTTTACGGTCATTTTGCTGCAGTGTAATAGATTACCACGAATATGCATGTCTGTGTCCCTTTCTGTGCGTCCTGTGAGCGCAAGACAAAATATTTTTCTGTCCAATGGATTTATTTTGTGTCTGATGCAAAATTTTGCGTTAAAAAACCCTTAGCGGCCCATTTATTCAGCGCATCTCAGGCGCGTCAGGTCCAATTTATTTTCACATGCACAGTTTATTTTAGACGTGCTGTTTAAAAGTATTTTTCCCCCCCACAGTAAAACAGGTTTAAAAGGCACTGCATATCAACAGGACACTCAGTACTGCATCTCCAGCCCCCCATCCCTCGTTCGCTGTTTTTTTCACATACCTCTTGATAGTAGTGCATACAGATAAATCATCTCCTGATCACTCGTTTTATCACCAAACGACTCAATAATGCGATCCAAGTCATTATTTTATTACTATAACATCTAAAAAAGGCTCTGCAAATGTCTGGGATATTCTTTGAGAAGCAGCTATCTTGTTTGTTTATGTCCGTGTTATCTATTTGATGCTGGGGCTGTCTGTATTCATGAGATACGCCCCTTTTTAAAATTTTTTTCGTCTTCTCTCAGCTCCTATCGATCTCACTCGGCCATTGAATGGTTTTCTCAGCTTTTTCTGGAGAAAAAACGACTAGAGACCTGTTTTTTGCGTCTTTTTGATGATGTCGGACAGGGTCCGACATTGGACCGGAAAGGGAAAATTGCAACCTCTGTGTATGTGTGTGTCCATTTCAGACAATTATGACCATGACTTATAATGAAACAATCATCAAACAAATAATTAAATTGTGTATAACACATTAGTGCTTAAACAGCTTTGCAATAAGTAAAACAAAATGCTTTATTACTGTAAAACTTCAGATAATTGCCGGGTCTCAAATAATCGCCTGTCTCTAATACCTGCAGAGTCTGCTGGCAAATACTGTAAATAAACGCTGGGTCTCTGTCATTGCACCCGCGCTGGGGGAGGACCCCTGCACCCACGCTGGGGGAGGACCCCCTTGCACCAGCGCTTGGGGAGGAGGAGCTTGAGCGTAATGAAGTGACAGCGATGAAAGTGACTCTCAGGATTAATAAATAATAATAATACAAAACGTAGTTTAAGGTAGGCCTACATGTAATGCATATTTGTTTAATGCAGTTATTACGTTATTAAAAGTTTTGATCATTTTAAGATTGCTGAAAGTAGGCCAGATACAAACCTCTTGGTGTATTAACATGTTTTGTTGTATTAACAATTTGAGGTTAAACAATAAATTGTTTGATAATGATACTTCTTGCTTTTATTGTTCATTTTTAAAAACATTTTAGAAGCTTGTATTATTATTATTATTATTATTATTGTGCTGTAAGCGTAGCCTACACGCCTTTTAGTGGATTTAACTTAATAATAATAATAATAATAATAATAATAATAATAATAATAATAATAATAAGAATAAGAATAATAATATTATTATTATTATTATTATTATTATTATTATTATTATTAACTAATAATAATAATAATAATAATAATAATAATAATAATAATAATAATAATAATAATAATAATAATAATAATATCTAATTCCGTTTTTAAATACAAATTCATACTTCTGCTTGTTCGTTTTCCAACGTTTTGCATACTGTATCCTTGTTAACCAGTGCATATAAAAAGACTGTAATAATACTTTCACTTTATACTTGAGGATGCACAATACAATGTCATTTTGTTATAAAACAAAGCTGTTACTTAGTTCCCACTGACACACAACCTTTTAACAACGTTGCTGGAATGTTTAAATTGAGTTACGATGTTGCTACAAGGTTGTGTGTTAGCGGCTTCTCAATGACCACATGATACATGTGAACCTAGAGATCTAATATAAACGCCATTCTCAAATAATCACTGGTCTCCAATATGCGCAGGGTGTGTTGGCAAATATTGTAAATAAACCCCAGAGGAGTTTAATTGAAGTTTTACGGTATGTGTGTTAGTGGAAGCGCTAAACATAATACTTATGGTGTTACCTTTATTTGACACAACAAGCACGTTGCAGAAAAAAAAAATTATTGGATTAGTTTAGAGAATACTTTTGTAAACTGCCTATGCACTAATGTAATTATAATGACACACAAACAGTATATGCTAACAAAGTTTAACAGAGCAATGCTGAAACTAATTACAAGTTTTTTTTTTAAATATAGGTACAATGTATATAATTAAAATTGACTTAAAATGCAATAACAATCGCTGGAGGTGTAAAGTTTACACCCCTTCTCCCACTTGCTTGTTGGTGCTACACGATGGCTTTTCCATCCTGTGTAGTCATTTATTGTCAACGGCAGTAGGTCTTGAAGGCACCACATGTGAAATGTACTACTTCTGGATAAAACTGAACTTGCAAGGCAAAAAATAAGACAAATAGCAGCGTGATATGCACTGCGTCAGCGGATCATTACTTACGCTATTATTAATGTGTTTTTAAAATGTGAACTTTCGGTATTATAAATGAGATGTACTTTTAAAACACATCTCAATCTGGCATGACACCATACTTCATACTTTTACAGGTGTCCTGAGTCAGCATTTACACGCAGAGCAGCTGAAGATTCAATTACTTCCAGATTGGCTAGAAAGTCTGCACGCAGCATAGAAATATTTCGGTTTTGAGGTGGTTGATGATGGAATAGTAAAACATAACAAGACCTTGTTTTTCTCCATGGAGAATGTGACGCAAAGCACCACTAAGTTAAAGTAAGTTATTGTTTTTCCTCTGTAAATATCAGTTAACATCCATATATGTTTGATATTGCAATTGTGTTATTAAATTTGTGTTTTGGAAGACTGCGATATTATCGATATCGAAATACGTGCACAATATCAATATACAATTTTCATATCGTTGCCTACCCCTAATTATATTGTACTTTCAAAATGAACACTTACAAAATCTTCAGTATGAAGTCGAGTTTATTTTTCAGTTTTTGATAATATCTCAGGAACAGAGAAAGATCCCAAAACGAAATTGTGGGCAAAGTGAGACCCATGAGAACTCCCTTGTGTGTAAATCTCAGCTTGATACACCTGTGCCACATCTTCATTTCTGCACGTCTGTGGGACCAAGAAAACAATATTCTTCCTACATTGCGTTTAATAGTAAAATATATTGGTATGAGTGATCCAATAACACTGTATTGAGCTTACTTAAAATTAATAAATAAAAAAACAACATGATGTGTGTAATGATGTTATGTCCCGTTGCCTTGGCTGCACAAATGCAGTTCGGTTTTAAACTTTCATTTCAGTTTTAGCGAAAACCGATTGGACATCTAAAAAGAGGTGATAAAAAACGACTTGCATCCAGATTCCTTTTTGACTACACGCGAGGCTGCTTTAAGGAACACAAAACATCTTACTTACAAACTGTGAAAAAATGTTTTAGAAACAAAACACAAAAGCACTCAAGATAAATATGTGATGATACATTAAGCATGTCAGCCTACTATATATTATACTTTATATATGTTGCATACAGTACAAGTCCATTAGTACTGCTATGAAAACAGCTAAATCCACTGAATGCAGTATTATCAGACCATCTACAGTAGTGCTCTCCTCATAACACTGCATATGGAATACCGATCAGCCTGATTTCACCAATGACAAACAATACTAACTTCTGGAGAACAGTTACAGTATTTCACACTGTTAATCTAAGAGCTAAAATTAAATTGTATTCATACCAAGAAATGTTCACGCTATAACAAGAATTAAAACTAAGTAAACACTCCGAACTTCAAGATATCCCAGGACTAGTCATTTTTATGAAAAAGAACACATTAATTTATATTAAAATGCAATAATACTTACACTGACAGGCAAATTTAGATTTTTTTTTTTTTTTAAGATTGCAAACCATGATAATTAGTTGGCTAAAGCTAAACAAGAAACACACAAGAACTAATGCCAGCTAAATTGCCATCTATTTTGCCAGATGAGCCGCCAAAAAAGTTAAAATAGTTATTTCAAAAAGAAAGTGCTCGTAAGTTCCAGTGAATAGTACTAAAAAGGTTTATTTTTTCCAGTAAAATAGTAGCAATTTCCACAATTCATTACGTATGCAAGTCGAGTAAAACATTCCTTCTCTGAGGGCATTTCATTTGCAGACTTATGTTTCCATGGCCTCCGTGAATCGCGATGGACCAATCAGTTTCGATCTTACAAGCGATGCTGGTGATGAAGCGGTTATCAAATCAATCATCTATTAACACTCACCACTCCCCACCCCGCCAAGAAAACAAATGACAGGAGGCGAGTAATGCCACAACTTCTTGCTATTCATCATTGTAGTGCAAACTTTCAGCAGCTGTAACTAAGCTTTGCGTTGACTCTTCTTTATGAGTGCACAGTCTCTCACTGCCATCAAAACTACAGCTACCAGATTTCCACAATAAAGAAACTAGAATCGTTTTTTTTCCTCCCAGTTTTGCTCTCTTTTGTTGAGAACCAGTTCACTATTTTGATTATAAACTAAGCGCTGTTTTGTTTTAGTATTTCACTACACACCTGTCATACTCTGTGACTTCTGTTGAATCCCATTGTCAGCATCTTAAATTCCACCTGCTGTATCAACTGTTGTTTCGTTAGAAAAACTGATTCTTTACTGATTTAACTGTGCACATTTCTGCATTTTACAACATAATGTATATTGAACACAAAATTAATGCATTTCAGTTGCTAAGCTACAAAAACACGTACAATAAAATTGGTCAAATTAGCTGACACTGAAAAAATCATATTCATAGTACTAATAATTGAAAAATAACCAAATTCAAGAGTCAACATTTGCTATTCCAAATGCAAAAATTTGAAAATGTCAAATTCCTTCACATTCAGTCTTAGGGTGCTAAAACTAAGGCATGGTGCAAACATAGATAATATAAAAAACAGACATTAATAGGTTATCTCTGCAATTGCTTTCACTTTGAAACCAGCTGTATAATTGGCTCATCGATTGGAGTGCTTCATGGCAGCATTACTCTTTTCCATTTGTTAAGTAGTTTCCATGTTTTTCCATTTCATGCACCTATTACTTGATATTTATGTACTGGACTTTTACTTTCAAGCTACGTTGTTCAAGTAAATGCCAATATATTTTATTGTTATTTTGTATTTATTTTAATCAAGCAACCGTTAACAGAATTGAAAAAATATTAAATGAAAGTAAAAATACAACTTACAGTAGAAATCACATTAATGTTTACAGAAATTGCAACAGAAACGAACTTCTGAAAATTGTAAATTAAATAGTGTTCGAAATCGCAGTTGTTGCAAGTGCATTTTTTATTAAATTATTATTATTTATTAATGCACAGTATACTCAGAATCTTAGAAGACTAAAAATAAATACAAGGACTGGTTGGTTCCATGAACCTAAAATTGTGTTTTTTTTTATTTTTATAAAATGCAAAAGAAATGGAATACATGAAAAAAAGAACACAAAACACAGCTCATGGCTTACCTTTTCTGTATTCAAATGTACTACCAGTTAATACTGCTCTTTATCTTACATCTAATTTAGAAATTGCTTCACGTTTTTCCCTTCTGTCTCATTTGGTATTATGGTATCTATATAGTGTAGGGCCCTATGAAATCCATTTTATTATTTTGAATTTTCACATTTTTCGGTTTTAAAAATCTGCAATTTTGTTTGATACATTGACAGCAATGATGAAGCAAAAAATGCATGGGAAAATTACAAAAAAAGTTCTAAACAATTTTAATCAAAGTGCTTTAAGAAAAAGGGTACAAATTGGTACAATGTAAAAGAAACAAACTAGGAACATTGTAAATTAAAAATCAAAATGTAGGCTTTTTTAGCAGTTTTTCTTTCCAAAAAAAGCTGAACAATATTTCAAAATAGATTTAAAGTTTTCATTAATAATTAACGACAAACAATGTAAATAAAAGCCTAAATATTTTGATTTATTCTAATTTAATAAAAAAACCACTTAGTAATATCTCCGTGAGAACTTTGGACAAAAAAATGCAGCAACTACACCCTACATTCTGCAGTAGTCATGACAGTGCTATCTGCTCAGAATAACTTATACGTAGTCATTCCCCCGAGCGATAACTGTAGCTAGCAAGTGAAGTGGCATGAGACAGTGCTTTTTTAGTTAAAATCACGGACGTGTATGGTGGCTGAGAGGTGCAAAAATAGTTTTTTCATGAGTTCCCATGAAGTGTGTTTCTTGAAGCCTCTTTACAAACACTGTACTATTTCAATGTAATTTATATATATATATATATATATATATATATATATATATATATATATATATATATATATATATATATCAGTACTGTGCAAAAGTTTTAGGCAGGTGTGAAAAATGCTGTAAAGTAAGAATGCTTTCAAAAATAGACATGTTAATAGATTATATTTATCAATTAACTAAATGCAAAGTGAGTGAACAGAAGAAAAATCTAAATCAAATCCATATTTGGTGTGACCACCCTTTGCCTTCAAAACAGCATCAATTCTTCTAGGTACACTTGCACAAAGTCAGGGATTTTGTAGGCATATAGTCAGGTGTATGATTAAACAATTATACCAAACAGGTGCTAATGATCATCAATTCAATATGTAGGTTGAAACACAATCATTAACTGAAACAGAAACAGCTGTGTAGGGGAATAAAACTGGGTGAGGAACAGCCAAACTCCGCTAACAAGGTGAGGTTGCTGAAGACAGTTTACTGTCAAAAGTCATACACCATGGCAAGACTGAGCACAGCAACAAGACACAAGGTAGTTATACTGCATCAGCAAGGTCTCTCCCAGGCAGAAATTTCAAGGCAGACAGGGGTTTCCAGATGTGCTGTCCAAGCTCTTTGAAGAAGCACAAAGAAACGGGCAACGTTGAGGACCGTAGACGCAGTGGTCGGCCAAGGAAACTTACTGCAGCAGATGAAAGACACATAATGCTTACTTCCCTTCGCAATCGGAAGATGTCCAGCAGTGCCATCAGCTCAGAACTGGCAGAAAACAGTGGGACCCTGGTACACCCATCTACTGTCCGGAGAAGTCTGGTCAGAAGTGGCCTTCATGGAAGACTTGCGGCCAAAAAGCCATACCTCCGACGTGGAAACAAGGCCAAGCGACTCAACTTTGCACGAAAATACAGGAACTGGGGTGCAGAAAAATGGCAGCAGGTGTTCTGGACTGATGAGTCAAAATTTGAAATATTTGGCTGTAGCAGAAGGCAGTTTGTTCGCCGAAGGGCTGGAGAGCGGTACACGAATGAGTGTCTGCAGGCAACAGTGAAGCATGGTGGAGGTTCCTTGCAAGTTTGGGGCTGCATTTCTGCAAATGGAGTTGGGGATTTAGTCAGAATTAATGGTCTCCTCAATGCTGAGAAGTACAGGCAGATACTTATCCATCATGCAATACCATCAGGGAGGCATCTGATTGGCCCCAAATTTATTCTGCAGCATGACAACGACCCCAAACATACAGCGAAAGTCATTAAGAACTATCTTCAGCGTAAAGAAGAACAAGGAGTCCTGGAAGTGATGGTATGGCCCCCACAGAGCCCTGATCTCAACATCATCGAGTCTGTCTGGGATTACATGAAGAGAGAGAAGCAACTGAGGCTGCCTAAATCCACAGAAGAACTGTGGTTAGTTCTCCAAGATGTTTGGGCCAACCTACCTGCCGAGTTCCTTCAAAAACTGTGTGCAAGTGTACCTAGAAGAATTGATGCTTGATGCTGTTTTGAAGGCAAAGGATGGTCACACCAAATATGGATTTGATGTAGATTTTTCTTCTGTTCACTCACTTTGCATTTAGTTAATTGATAAATATAATCTATTAACATGTCTATTTTTGAAAGCATTCTTACTTTACAGCATTTTTTCACATCTGCTTAAAACTTTTGCACAGTACTATATATATATAAATAAAATTATAATTTTATTTTTTTATTTCAACTGATTTTGTGGGAATGTCCTCGGGTGCCTAATTCTGCGACGCGGATTTCATAGGGCCCTGACAGTGCGACTGTTTGTTTTTGTGCCTAAAATATAATTTCTCTGTTTCATTGGTGTCTGGTTCTGTCAAAAAAACTGTTTGTTTAAATATGTGAACTTCACTTAATTTGAAATCTACTGTGTGCTAAGACAAGTTTGTGGTTTTAAAATTCTAATATAAATAATTGATTCTGTAATTACTTTTCATAGACACAAGTAACTTTTACTTGCTCTTTAAATTATCGACACCTAAAATCGTAAAAAATAAAAAAAAATAAAAAAGTTATACACTTACTTGGAATTTTGGGGCCCTATTAAGGCACATATTTTGGCCCAGGATATGCAGTTTTAAACCCCAGCAAAACCCTGAAATTTGTTTTCGGTGGGGGGGCGTTGCCACCTGCACCCACGCTGGGGAGGACCCCGCACCCCTGCACCCGGCCGGGATGAACCCCTTGCACCTGCCGGGGAGGACCCCCTTGCACCAGCGGGAAGACCCCCTTGCACCCGCCGGGGACCCCCCATATCCCCTGCACCCTGCCATGGAGGACCCCATACCCCCTGCCTTCTACTTGGGAATTCTATCCCTCTACTTTAAATGAAAATGAAAAGACTGATGAATGAATAAATGAATGAATGAATTAAGCAATTGAGCAACTACAGAAAGCCTATAATAAATATGTCAAGGTTGAGGCTCCAATACAGTAACATTTTGAAATTCTATCAGAGTCTATGCTGATATTAACTCCAAATGGAATCTCTGCTGGTAGAATTTCAGATCCCATATCAACAGGCTTTAGTGGTACAACCTCACATCAATATGTTCTGGAAAAAAAGATTAATTCTCTTCTCCACCAATTTCATGTTTGGAAATGTATTCAAAAATAAAAACCGAGGCATGTGCAGCAACTATTTCAGGACTAGTAAACAATACTTACTGTAACACCAAAACCACTAAATTACTGACCCATACTAGACAGAGAAAGATGTGACCTTTTATTAGACTAACTAAACTATAATTAATCACAAACATGAGACAAGCTGTAACCCATGTTTTAAACGTGATTTAACCCAGAAAAAATGTGTAAGATAGGTGCAGCTGGCAAGGTAAAATATGACATATTGTAGCTGAAAAAACTCAATCAAAAGCATGCCTTTTATCAATCTCCAGCAAAACCTTGGTGACGAATGTATTTTCACCCCTCCCACTAAAAATGCAATGACAGACTTGTGCTAAGCTACATGCAAATAAGTGTGCCCCTGTGTTGTCTGTGGCTACATTTCAAAAACAAGACAGAGAACAGAGCCATTTCCTGTGACACTGCCAAAAAAATACAAAACATTGTGTAAATGTACTTTCTTTTTTCAGTGCTGTAATGTCTTCCCCAGTGCTACTCAAGTGACAGGTAATCATTTTTCTGTTTTCCTTTTGTAGCCCCCCCCCTCCTCCCGCTTCAATTAAACACACACACACTCACATCACCTGGTATTCTACAGTATCTTTGTTTTTTTGAGGTTTATAGGACTGCAGTATTTATTTATCAAGGCAGACAGAGTCTGTGGATCCAAACTCATAAGAGGCCATCCTCTTATTACATTAAGAAGTAGAATGTATAACCTCTTCTAAGAAAACCCACCCAAAAGGAGAAGATAATTCACATGTTGACTAAGTGTTACTAAAATGATCAGGTGCCATCTTTTGTTAACCCTGTTCTGAACCATTTTGAGTTATTTCTGGAGTTATCCAACCTGTAAGTCTTACTTGAGTTTGCAGACACTCAATTACAATACGTAATTGATGCAGACAAGGACTCCTTCCTCCTGCCTAGGCTATTTCTGCACACAAAATCTTTAGGGTACAAAATGACTACCTTATCTGCCAAAACAACAATTATGTGTTACTGTATACAATTAAGACACCTTTACAGTATATAAAGGGTAGTATGGATAACCTCCAAGATCGTTTCTAGACAGCTGTGTAGGATAGCCCAAAAAATTCCATTGGTGGTTGTTACACCAACTAAGTTCCAGGTCAAAATAACAAGCAACTAACGCGTGGCCGCAAACACAGAGTAGATTTTCTGAAGCTCAACCCATTTGGCTTCAAGGTGGGGGCATTCCTAATGTTAGTATGTTTTGTTTTTTTTTCTCTCTCCACAGTGTGATAGACCCATCACCACAAAAAGGGACTTGCCATTAGGCGATAACGATGACATATTATTTTAAGAAATGTACCAAAGTTTCTCAAATGTAATGATACATGGAAAAAGGTATTTTGATTAATGTTCAAGTACATTTAAACATTTCTTATTTGTAGTTTTGCATCCATAGTTTAGCCATCTATTGTAAACAGACAATCATTCCCAAAAGGTCTATTAAAATAAAATGACTTAACTTCAATTCAAGCAATTGTTCCTTCACTGTTCAGCTACATTTACAAAGGTTATCAAGAACATTACCTTTTCAATGACCATCTCGGTGTCATTCAAACCACACAATATTTACAGGAACAAGAACAACTACAAACTACTGAAGAACTTAGAGAAGAAGATAAAAATGTAGCTGGAATATTTTCAAAAACTGCCAGTATAAAACCAAGGTATAGTTTATTTTTAGATCCAGTTTTATTCAGTCACAGATTTTAACCTAATCACAGCTATTGTGCGAAACAAACGCAGCTGTCAATAAAAAATAGTTATTAGAATCATAAAAAAAAGTATATCACAATGAACCGCATCCACTGAAATGTACCGTACATATCTGGGTGGACAGGCAGGCTCCTCCATACTTCAGTAAATTATACCACCATTACCTTGCCATAATCAAGTTTTACCACAATAGCATTTCTCAAGATGTATGTAAAACTCTAAAGAGAGATGGATAGGTGCACCCTCATTAAATTCTCAACAGGGACACAAAACACTATCCAGAAACTGAACCAAATCCTAAACCTATAGTATACTACGCTGAACAAATATAAAATGTTCATCTGATGGATACAGAAACTGTTTTATGACTGACTGTACTTAACATACATCTAAAAAAACACTTATTATTATTTGTTTATTTAGCAGACGCCTTTATCCAAGGCGACTTACAGAGACTAGGGTGTGTGAACTATGCATCAGCTGCAGAGTCACTTACAATTACGTCTCACCCGAAAGTCGGAGCACAAGGAGGTTAAGTGACTTGCTCAGGGTCACACAATGAGTCCGTGGCTGGGGTGGGATTTGAACCGGGGACCTCCTGGTTACAAGCCCTTTTCTTTAACCACTGGACCACGCAGCCTCCTTACAACTCTACAGCATATTCTCTGATACTGCTTGAAAATCATAATTCAGGATTAGGTTATTTGTTTGGTTACAATGAATCAGCCAAGTGAAACACAAGGCAAAGTACAGCATGTGTGTCTTTACAGTTTATTTAGGATCTCAACACAAAAGTAAATGTAAAGAAAGTGTTGAATGAAACTAGTGCAAGTCATTTTCCCATAACTTGAAACTAAAAGTACCCCAGGGTGAAAAAAAATAGCATTTGTATAAAACTGCCTGCTGCAGAAAGTGATGCTGCATCTTTCATTGAATCTCCTGCTTGTTACTTTTAATAACTTTAACACGGTAGCTATATTGTAAACTGCAGCACCACAGTACATCACTTAGCATGATTATATTGTTAAAAACAAATCGAGCGAAACGAATACTGAACATGAAATCAATGTGTTTAATGCATTCCTTTCAAATCGATACTGTAATTGGGCAATTGCAAAAAGCCTTATACAGTAATACCTCCAAACTTCACTGTATTGATGCAATTTATTTAAAAATCATCGAGAAGAATGATCCTTGTAAAGTGAATCATTGAAACGGTTTAAAAAGATAATACAATCTGCACTGTACCATATACAGTATGGGAACTCTGTCCAAACTTGCATTCTGCATCTGTAGTTTGTCAACACAGGGTAGCAGGAAAGATGCGTTTTGGAAAAGACAGCCAGGTGTTGGTATTGATAAATAAAGTTTAAACCAATTTCAAGCATGATGTCAAATGTTTTGACCCCCCCCCCCAAAAAAAAGGATTAATTGACGGTCAGAAAAAAATAACACCAGTAATTTAACAAAGTTAAAAACAAAATACACACTTTAATAGCACAACAAATCAAAGCACAGCACAAGACCGAGAAACAAATAAAAAAAGATATAACTAAAGGCATCATATATCCATACCTAGAAACCCACGCTAGGGGGGGAAACAAACATTTTAATCAAAAGGACTTCAATTTTGAGGCTGGTAAAAACAAACAAACACCACTATACTGTAGTCTGACTACTGCAACCGCAGCTCGCTCGCTACGAAAAAAAACCCACACAACAACAACACGACAGCGGAGCAACAGTACACTAGACAGGGGAGTGTGGACAGTAGCAACATACACACAATGCATTTAAAAACGAGTAAAGACCGAAAACCTCTCCCGAGAACCGGTCACAAAACAAGAAGCAGACCCGAAAACGGGACCCATTTTAAGAGCTTCCAATTCAAATCCCAATAATCAAATTCCACTTTAACTGTGCAATCTCCATCAGCTCAGAATCTCAGACTTACCCAGTCACAACAGGCGCCATCTTCCACAAACTCTCACCAAAACTCCAACACTCGCGAGATCACTCCTCAGCCGAGGCACCGAGACAACAGAAGCTGAAGAAAGAGAGAGGGAGAGTGTGTGAGAGAAAAGGGCAGACGCCACAACAGCAGGCGTGGGAAACTTCGCAAACTTCGCGAGATTAGAAAAACTCTCACAATAGACAAGAATGGAACAGGGCTCGTCTCATCGCGAGATTTGTAAGTGCACTACTGGTATTACTTGTGATGGTGTTATATTTGTATTCCCGCGTGCTTACAAGGCAATAAATTAAAGCCGAAATTGTTGAGTTTGCTACTAAATTTCACACCATAACTTTAAAATAATATATTTTTCTCATGGCCAGAAAGTATCGTCAGGTTTGTTTTACACACGAAACAGTTCTATTTTTGCTCTGTTGCTTTGTGTTTTTCAGACACCTATACATAATACTAGTGTGCAATTAGTTGTGCACCATTGTGGTTTTTTTCATGCACACTCATCCTGAAAATGTTGAAATATATTTTATACACAACATTTTTAAGAATATCATAGATTGGTTTATTTTACAACACTTTTAGGTATATTATAGCCCTGTACATAAGGACATAAGAATGTTTACAAACGAGAGGAGGCCATTCAGCCCATCTTGCTCGTTTGGTTGTTAGGAGCTTATTGATCCCAGAATCTCATCAAGCAGCTTCTTGAAGGATCCCAGGGTGTCAGCTTCAACAACATTACTGGGGAGTTGGTTCCAGACCCTCACAATTCTCTGTGTAAAAAGTGCCTCCTATTTTCTGTTCTGAATGCCCCTTTATCTAATCTCCATTTGTGACCCCTGGTCCCTGTTTCTTTTTTCAGGTCGAAAAAGTCCCCTGGGTCGACATTTTCAATACCTTTTAGAATTTTGAAAGCTTGAATCAGATCACCGCGTAGTCTTCTTTGTTCAAGACTGTACAGATTCAATTTTTTTAGCCTGTCTGCATACAACATGCCTTTTAAACCTGGGATAATTCTGTTAGCTATTCCTTGCACTCTTTCTAGAGCAGCAATATCCTTTTTGTAACGAGATGACCAGAACTGAACACAATATTCTAGGTGAGGTCTTACTAATGCATTGTAAAGTTTTAACATTACTTCCCTTGATTTAAATTCAACACTTTTCACAATATATCTGAGCATCTTGTTGGCCTTTTTTATAGCTTCCCCACATTGTCTAGATGAAGCCATTTCCGAGTCAACATAAACTCCTAGGTCTTTTTCATAGATTCCTTCTTCAATTTCAGTATCTCCCATATGATATTTATAATGCACATTTTTATTGCCTGCGTGCAATACTTTACACTTTCCTCTATTAAATGTTATTTGCCATGTGTCTGCCCAGTTCTGAATGCTGTCTAGATCATTTTGAATGACCTTTGCTGCTGCAACAGTGTTTGCCACTCCTCCTATTTTTGTGTCGTCTGCAAATTTAACAAGTTTGCTTACTATACCAGAATCTAAATCATTAATGTAGATTAGGAAGAGCAGAGGACCTAATACTGATCCTTGTGGTACACCACTGGTTAGTTCGCTCCATTTTGAGATTTCTCCTCTAATCAGTACTTTCTGTTTTCTACATGTTAACCACTCCCTAATCCATGTGCATGCATTTCCTTGAATCCCTACTGCGTTCAGTTTGAGAATTAATCTTTTATGCGGGACTTTGTCAAAAGCTTTCTGGAAATCTAAATAAACCATGTCGTATGCTTTGCAATTATCCATTGTCGATGTTGCATCCTCAAAAAAATCAAGCAGGTTAGTTAGACACGATCTCCCTTTCCTAAAACCATGCTGACCGTCTCCCAGGATACTGTTACCATATAGGTATTTTTCCATTTTGGATCTTATTAAAGTTTCCATATAATTGAAGTCAGGCTTATTGGTCTGTAGTTACCTGGTTCGGTTTTGTCTCCCTTTTTGTGGATCGGTATTACGTTTGCAGTTTTCCAGTCTGTCGGTACAACCCCTGTGTCAAGAGCCTAACTCCTTCCAGGAATGCTAAACTACATTTTTAGCAGTTTTTAATTATAACTGGACAGCTATGCTGTTTACCGGTAACAAAACATAGGTATTTAGCATTCACACAGACAAATCAAACATTTTAGACCTGGTTTATATACAGTACCTGCCTGTCTAATTACCAGGCAGGTGTCCCTCAGTAAATTAGTGCCAGGTGATTCCCATCCTAGCTCATTAAAGAAATGATACAATTATACATGTAACTGTGTAAGAACAGCCACAAAACACCTTCCCCAGTGTGCAGGGTCTCTTCCCTGTCACAATATATATTTATGGATCAGTCCTTATAAATTCTGGCATGTGATTTGTTAAAACCTCATTACATGACCAAAAATATATACAACCATTGACCCCGTGACACTGCTTTTGGTCAATAGTTTTTTTCACAAACTCCCTCAAATTACATCATTAGGCTGAATGTCCTTCCTTGCTTCACACAACAAAGCAAAATGGTGGACAAACCTGCATCTCGCTGCACAGTGATTTGTTGACGTTACACAAAATGAATTACAAAATATACTACAAAACAAAGATGCTGCAAACAGCATAAAATCGTCATAAAAACTTCGCTTTCAGTGTTTTCTGACTTCCAGAAATTCAAACAAATCCAGCTTGACAATATAAATAACTAAGACATTCACAAGCTCAACTGACTCCTATGAGAATTCTATGCCGCAGAGGTCTGTGGCTTTCGGCATTATAGTTCCCTGTTTTGGTAACTATAGTTCTTCCCTTGAGTGCCATAGTTTCCCACGATGAGGCTACTCTCTGTCCTCCTCACTATGCTGTCTCTGCCTGCGTTCTGAGCAATATAATGGCTTCTATTACTTTTTGAAAACGAACGAATATCCGAACAATTACCGTATTTACTCGAATTTAAGTCGCACTTTTGTGGCCAAAATAAAAGTCCAAATTTGGGGGGAGCAACTTGGATTCAAGGTTTTTAGTTAGGGTACCAATTTACATTTGCGCATGTCAATTATTCTGGTGCGCTTGAACAAGACCAACTGTACACAGTACTGCCCACTACAGATATTACTCTCGGTACAGTGCCGGTATATTAAAATGGCTGCACAGCAAACTTCATGAACATTTGTTAATGCAGCTTTTAAAAGAAAAGTAATTTTGTTTGCTGAAGAAAACAGAAACTGTGGCATCTGAGTTGTGTCAGAAGATGGAGACACAATCGAAATACTATTATATTACCAGTATAGTACTTGTTGAAATGATCAACGCTGGTCCGGCTTCAAAATGAACAATCATTTATTTATATACTGTATCTTTCTTTCTCTATCTGGAGGAGCACAAGAAACAGGAACACTAAGGTATGTACTGCTTAATATCGGATTCTCCATCACTCTCTGATTACTCAATGTTATTATGGTCTGTGTCTGGTTTAACTACAGGAACCCCACTAGTGTAAACTCCAAACTCCTAACTCAAACCTAAAATGATCTACACATTTCTGTCTTGCATTCATTTTGCTTGCGAACGTGACAGTCACGTTGGCGACTTGAATTCAGGGGCGACTTAAATTCAAGTAAACACTGTAAATTATGAGCGAATATCCGAACATGAAAATCCTGTGTTCGTCCCAGCTGGCTCTTTGAGCTAAATATATATATATATATATATATATATATATATATATATATATATATATATATATATACAGTAATCCATTGTGTATCTGACTGCATTGGGACCAGAATAAGGGCAGATATGTAAAAAGTCGGATAAATGAATCCTGTTTTAAATACCATTATACATAGCTGAAACAATTACTGTATTCACACAATTATTGTTTTGAGATTCAGCTTTTATTAGGGAGCTCCTCTAAATCCGTTGTTTAGAAAGATACCGGGTATTAAGGCTTGTGACAGGGTAGTCGTCTGCCGTGTGGGTGCGTGCATTCACTGCTGAGTGACAGGCAGGAGAGCGAGACGGAGGTTGAAGTTAATACGCCCCACACCTCACATGACACTGCCAGCAATGGGAGCGCACAGAGCACATACAACACAGTGTACGAAAACTGTGGTAGGATTTACAATCTCTGACTATATATATATATATATATATAGACACACACACATTCAGTCCCTTGCCAAGTCTGACTCAGCCTAAACATGTAAGCATGAAATTCATTTGAATATCAGAAAAAAAATCCCCACTGGGGATTCCAGCTAGCGTCTGAGTCCCGTAGTTCCTTAACATTAGCACCAAATTAAGCCAACAGGACATGGACAAAGTAGTGAGATGGTTTCCCATTTAAAGCATGTTGAACCTGTCACATTAATTCTCAGATTTCATATCCCTCAGCTATATCAGTAACGTATACTGGCAGTTCTCAATTCTGCCAGTAGAATGACACATTTTGTGTCAGGATGTGATTGGCTGACTGCCCATTTATTAACCTCCTCATGTCAAAAAGAGGGACTGCTTCATATTTTTATCTATCGGTGATACATTTCTCAGACTGTTGCAATGCTAACAGTACAAATTTTATACTGAATGCCTGGTAGGTTGGTCTCTTCAAACACTTATTTTAGAAGAGATATGTTAAAACTAATTTAAAGAAAGTTTCTAATGAAGAAACAAATGGAAGAAAAGAAAAAAAAAAACACCAGACCGGCGCAACTAAAAACATATTCTTTTCTGCATGGCACCTAATTCTGCATGTGTCAGAGTGGGAAATGAGAAAACATCTGCATTTTAGCATTGAGAATTGAGCCGAAGATTTATGACAGTCACATCTATCTTACAGGGGATTTCCCACTAATGACACCAACCTTTGCTTTCTCCTGCTTACTGCAGTCAAATGCAGGCCTCTTTATAAGCCTTTACTGGAACATATTTTCTTCTTTTAGGATACAGAGAGTGTGCTGCCATTGTGCACCCTGTGACACCAACAGATGGGGCCTACTTTTCAGACAGGCCTAATCTACAAAGATGACACAGATGTTTAAGTATCACTTCCTGTTCATCTTTAAGACTTCAAACTAAGTGTGCTGTGTTTTAAGTTGGGAATGCTATATGGGAGATTCTTTTCTCAGTTATTAAATTTCAGCTCTGTTCATTTTATGTTTAGATTCCCTTTTATATTATTTCATGTTTCATTCATTGTGGTGACCTTTTAACCCCTGTAGCCTTAATAGAGCACTCAGAATCATGTCTCTAAAGGACTTCAGAGTGTAACCATTAACCGTTCCCTCTGTCTCAAATGGATGTAAAAAATACCTTATACAACAAACCATTACCAGACTTACACCCACTAACATTAATGTGCTGCGTGTTACACATGTTAATACGCTGTGTGCTGTACATGTTAATGTGCTGCGTATTACACGTTATTGTGCTGTGTGTTACACATGTTAATGCTCTGCCTGTTACACATGTTAATGTGCTGTGTGTTACACATGTTAATGCTCTGCCTGTTACACATGTTAATGTGCTCACATGTTAATGCTCTGCCTGTTACACATGTTAATGTGCTGTGTGTTACACATGTTAATGCTCTGCCTGTTACACATGTTAATGTGCTGTGTGTTACACATGTTAATGCTCTGCCTGTTACACATGTTAATGTGCTGTGTGTTACACATGTTAATGCTCTGCCTGTTACACATGTTAATGTGCTGTGTGTTACACATGTTAATGCTCTGCCTGTTACACATGTTAATGTGCTGTGTGTTACACATGTTAATGTGCTGCGTGTTACACATGTTAATCTGCTGTGTGTTATACATGTTAATGCGCTGCATGTTACACATGTTAATGTGCTGCGTGTTACACATGTTAATGTACTGTGTGTTACACATGTTAGAAAGGTCAAGAGAGAGATAGAAATGAACATTGCTTGTTTTTCCAATATTATAACAGCAAGAGAACATTCAAAGGGGAGGTCAAATGTCTAAGAGATACAAATGGCAAAATCATAGACAAAGAAAAAAAATAGTAAATATATTAAATGATTACTTTTCACAAGTTTTTATAAAGGAGGAGGATACGGACAACATGCCCCACATGTCGACCTGTTCCTATCCAGTTTTAAATAACAGAGGCAGAAGTAGCATAACAGAGGCAGAAGTGTTAAAGAGACTAGGAGCTCTTAAAATAAACAAATTCCCTGGGCCGAATGAGATCCTCCCAATAGTACTCAACGAAATGAAAGAAGTTATTTACAAACCGCTAACCAAGATCATGTACCGACAGACTGGAAAATTGCAAACGTAATACCGATCCACAAAAAGGGAGACAAAACCGAACCAGGTAACTACAGACCAATCAGCCTGACTTCTATTATATGTAAACTTATGGAAACTATAATAAGATCCAAAATGGAAAATTACCTATATGGTAATAGTATCCTGGGAGACAGTCAGCATGGTTTTAGGAAAGGGAGATTGTGTCTAACTAACCTGCTTGATTTTTTTGAGGATGCAACATCAGCAGCTTTTGACAAAGTCCTGCATAAAAGATTAAAAGTACTGATATAAAAGTACTGATTAGAGGAGAAGCCTCAAAATGGAGCGAGGTAACCAGTGGTGTACCACGGGGATCAGTATTAGGTCCTCTGCTATTCCTAATCTACATTAATGATTTAGATTCTGGTATAGTAAGCAAACTTGTTAAATTTGCAGACAATACAAAAATAGGAGGAGTGGCAAACACTGATGCAGCAGCAAAGGTCATTCAAAATGATCAAGACAGCATTCAGAACTGGGCAGACACATGGCAAATGACATTTAATAGAGAAAAGTGTAAGGAACTGCACGCAGGCAATCAAAATGTGCATTATAAATATCATATGGGAGATACTGAAATTGAAGAAGGAATCTATGAAAAAGACCTAGGAGTTTATGTTGATTGGGTAATTCCCTTAACATAAATGGAGACCGACCACAGAAAAGGTTGGAAACCAATGTTTTCGATTAAAAATTTGCATATAATATTGCCAAGGGCGTGCTCTGTTACCCTTCTTTAAAAATAGACTTTGTAATGGGCACAGATGAGACCTAGTAATTAATTGCACATTGCTTTCCTTTTTCATATACGACACCTGACCTAATTTAATGTTTATAGATGTAATCAGCATTGCCTTGAAATACTACGCTATGGTTCTGCAGTTCTAATACAGAACTCGAAATGAAACACTCATTAATATAGAGGAATGTCAGCTTCCAAATCAGGTCCACATGCCATGTTCTTCCATCACCACAGAACCTGAATGTGTGGGTAGGGGAAAACCCTGCATGTCCTTTGTGTTCATCACTGGCTACCCTGAAGCACATTCTTACAGGATGTAAAGTGGCTCTGAGTCAGGGTTGCTTCACTTGGCATCGTGACCAGATGCTGCGATGCTTGGCATTAGCACTGGAAGAACGGCGTAATAAGAGCAACAGCTCACCGCCAATATCAGCAATAGCTGCGCACAGAGAATGACAATCCTGCACCCAGGAGAGCAACCAACAGGAGAGGTCAATAGAACTAAAATTGGGGAGTGGTGCTGGGACACCAGCATCACTGTCGAGCCTTCCTGAAGACGGGAGGTGCCCACCTGATGATCCTTGCAAAGTGCCCCCCCCCCAGCCCATTCCAGACGGTTGTCATGCTGAGGTGATAGGGAAGCCGCAAATAGGCTGATCCCTAAAGCCAGCATTAGACTTCAGCCATCAACACCGGGCCAGTGCAAATATATAATATAACCTCAATATCCCCACCTTTCCTGCTATTGGTATGTAAATGCATGCATGGGCCTAATCTGATAGGAGACATTACTAAGCAGAAGATTACCTCAGCAGACAGTTTTGTATCACTGCCCTGCTGGTGAATGAGGATTGCATATCCATTGTATGTGGTTTTAAAATGTAAGGCATAGACTGTTATTACCCATGAGGTGGAACTGTGGCAAATTATTGCTTGTTGCTGGGTAAGTATGAGGGAGTTCTCAAAGATCATCTCGCAATTTAACAACAAGCTGTTTATCTGGATGTATTCTATTATGCTGGCAAGGTTTTCATAACCGTGTACTGTGCCGTTCCATTTAATTGGTTGGGTGCAAGAGCTCTCAAGACACTGGCATTTTTATTGACGTTTGAGATGTGTGCTATTGGGTAAAAACCAATGAGAGAATGCAGAGGTTGTACCGTAGGGTGATCAGACGTCTCGGGTTAGGCCGGGACAGTCCCAGTTTTCCATCAAAGGTCGCGTGTCCTGACATTTTGCTCAAAGTCTTTAAAAAGTCCCGGTTTTCCACCACTTCCTGAAGAGCGACACACTCTAAATACCGTTTGTCAAAATAACATAAACAACTGCTTTTTGTTTATGGCACCTTGTGGCAGGCTGGCTCGCAGTGGTGAGATTGATGACGTCACGGACCAGGAAGTAACTGAATCAAAACAATGGATGGGCGGGTGAAGCTGAATGCTATGGCACTCAGCGTTTTAATAAACAAATAAACAAAACAAAAGATTTAAACAAAACACAAACCAAAGGGCACAAGGGCCAAACGAATAAACAAACCCTGTTTAGCAGTCGTTTTTAAATGTTATGTGGTCTCGGTCTCGGTCTCGGTCTCGTCTCGTCTCGTCTCGGTCTCGCTCTCCCCGTACTCTCCTCCGTACACTCAACCTCCAGAACGGACAACTGCTGGTTCTTATACTCTGGCCGAGGGTTAACTAGTTGTTAATTATCTTATTACCCCTCGGCCAGAGTCTGCATCGCTAGGTAAGGATGCATGACTGTCAGCTAGTTAAATAATCAGTAGCTGATCAGTCATGCATCCTCACGAGGTTTTTAAATAATAAGTAATAAAAGACGCGGCGCTTTTACCTGCGCCGCAAATAAAAATACAAATAATAATACATAGGGGCGGGACACACCGCCACACACCTACAGTGAAAACAAAATAAAATAAAATGCAAGGGACTAGGCTGAGCAAGAACATACATTTTATAAAGTGATTAACACAGACATACGTGTTTAATCCTCAGTGCGCCGTGTGTTTTCATTGAGTTTATTTATTCAATATGAATCTACAAATGTGTGTAATATGGTAATTTCGTAGCTGTTCAGTTGTGGCTGGATTTAGGCGAGACAGTAAGCAGAGCAGCGAGAGGGTGCAAGCACATCAACAACGTCAATAAATAGAGCCTGGCACAGTGAGTAAAAAATAAAAAGAAATGCCAAAACGTAATGTATTTTTAATGATTTGATTTTATTATTATTAATAATAATAATAATAATAATAATAATAATAATAATAATAATAATAATAATAATAATATAAAAGTAACAATACGTATATCACAACATGGCTAATTAAACTAATTAGCCACAAATTATACACCTGGGAGTGCATTGAAATGAGCTAGCTGCTTAAAAACAAAAAAGATAATACTAAGAGTGAGAGGATGTCTATTTAAATACCCATGAAAATAACCTAGATTTAAATGGTTTAATTAGTCTTATCAATTATTTAACAATGCGTCCCGGTTTTGAGCTTTGAAAATCTGGTCACCCTAGTTATACCTCTTTCCCTAAGGAACAACAAAGATTTACAAACAGCACAGGCCTAGAGCTTTAGGCTTTTGTATATTTTCATATATTGAGTAACAACTTGTGTGGGAGTGAAAACTGGTGCCTTAGAAGGTGTCCATAGCTGCCTTAAAGATGACACTTAACCAGTTACTAGACCCCTTTTAACAAATATTATTATGTTGAGAATTTAAGAATTGTACTTCCTCTTGAAATTTGAACCACAATATTTTTTTTTCATTAAAATCTAAACCACCAAGACAGTTGGTTATGTCAGCATTAACTGTTGCGTCAGAGCCGTTTTACATTTGGTTAATGAAGTCACGCAAACTACAGAGCTCGAAGCTTTTTGGTTTTGTGGGCACCTCAGTTATGTTTTTAAAGTAGTACCTTTGTCAGGGTCATATAAATATATGATCCTGACAGATGTACTACTATAATAGAGCCCCCTATTTTGAAAATACAGACATTTTACCCATAGATAAAATAAAAATGTTATGTGTGAATAACAATCTCCCAGAATCACTATACAATACATGCAGCATCTTTATTAAACAACATGGGAAAAGACACACATATTATACAGAGGATACACTCAAAAGCAGGCTAAATAAATCAGCATTTTACAATACATTTTAATATGACATCCTAGCTGTAACCAATCGACAACATAACATATATTTCCATATTAGAAGTAATTAATAAACAGAAAAAAACACTGTGTAAAAAAAAAAACAATATTGAAAAGCTAGAACATTTCAACTTCCTCCATTTTCAGGAAGCAATAATGGAACTGAGCATACAGTAGGTATCAGAACTGATGATTTTGTTTTTAATGATTTGAAGGATGCACATTGAGTGAAAGTTCTGTTATTGACAACAACACAAAAGCAGATATATCATCCTCCAAGTTGAGGCAGAAAGAAAATAGAGTTGTCGTTTAACCTTTACAAAACATCTATGTTCAGTTGGAGAGAGAACACGATTTATCACATAAAATGTCAACATAAAAACAAAGATTTATTGTTTCAAGACAGTGAAGAATTGTCTTTGCATTCTTAGCTATGAAGACGCAATGTACCTGGGGAGGGGGGTAGACAGAGGACTGCATTAGATGAACACACAAGGACAGCATTTCTCTTGCGTGCTTCAGGCCAGGGATGTGACACGTTCTGAAACCAGAGTGTGTGGGGGGGGGGGGGCTGGAGTCTGGCTGCAGAGGTAGTTTCCTGTACTATCAATGCCTCATCTTTCAAGAGCACTCAATACAATAACTGTGATGTAACGCTTGCGCCAGTTTACCAGTGGGAGGGGCTATCATTGTCTTGATACACAAGGGTGTTTAATAGTGCGCAGTGTTACACAAGGGTGTTTAATAGTGCGCAGTGTTACACAAGGGTGTTTAATAGTGTGCAGTGTTACACAAGGGTGTTTAATAGTGCGCAGTGTTACAGAAGGGTGTTTAATAGTGCGCAGTGTTACACAAGGGTGTTTAATAGTGCGCAGTGTTACAAACAGATACACAAGGGAACAAAGAGGTCAGGAAGTATGTAGATCAGGGAGCTCATAAACAGTACTTGCTAAAGTGCCAGTATTCAGATAAGATCTCAAGTGATGCATACATCACTGCAACTCATCTGTCAAGGATCAGGGTTTTGCTATTTAGGGTGAATAAAGGAAAGGAAGTGCATTTATATAGCGCAACAATTTTCTAGCAGGTACTATTTTATTCTAAATGCAAAATATATGTTATCCAACCAGTTAAAATACAACAGCACATTGTGATAGCGAGAGAAAGGATCGATGCTGTAAATCTCCCTCCCGATTAGAAAGGGCGCTGTGTAAGGGGGAAGGTAAGCTGCCTCCTAGATCTACTACCTCAGTGGTAGCTGGAAACCGGAAGGTAACCATATTAGGAGGGGCGCGTAGCTGCAAGTACTCAGGACGATTCCATTGCAGTCAGCTGCGGGGCAGCCCTCTATTGGAGAAACCAGGCGACGCGTTGACTGCAGGGAGGAGTTTGCTGGGTACAAAGGGGAAGCAGCTACGTCAAAACCATGGGAGCAGCGGGGGAAACTATTGGTAATATCTTCCCGCTGCACACCGATTTGTTCCACTCTCGATTTCGCCCAAAAAAAACAAAAAAAGAGCGAAGGGTTGAAAAATGGGAGGGAAAATTAATGAAACAAGGTTGGGGTTTGGTGGGGGAAGCCTCAGGATCAGTCAAATGTAAGGGAAAGGGGTTGGGACCCAGTGTGACCTGCGGGGCAGGTTACTGAGGCCCCAGTGCTGAAGTTACTTTAGCTCCGCTCGATATCCCGAAATTCTGGGACCGAGATGTGGACCTAGCATTGAGCAAAAGAACGATCCTTCGCTGGCCCACATCTGGGGCAGGTTCGATCTATCGAGGGAAGGATGTAGAGGATAGCCGGCCGCTTACATATCCCCACCACATTATTGTCGGGCATTTACTGTATAGAGTATCCCAAGCCACGAGCACAAGTCAGATTGTAACACAATTACTCGTTCCCCAGTCTTTTCGACGTGAGATCATGCGGTTGGCTCACGATGTCCCCTGTTCGGGCCATTTAGGTATCGATAAGACTCGGGAACGAATATTGGCTCGATTTTATTGGATGGGAGTGTTTAGTGAGGTGGCGCGATATGTAGCGGAATGCCCGGAATGCCAGCAAGTAGCGCTGGGGCGGGTTCGCCCGGCCCCGCTGGTCCCACTGCCCCTGATCTCAGTTCCCTTTGAGCGCATCGCTATGGACATAGTGGGTCCATTGAGCCAGTCTGACTCTGGATATACGCACATTTTAGTAGTGGTGGACTACGCGACCAGATATCCAGAGGCAGTACCATTGAGATCCACTAGTGCCGCAGCCATTGCTAAAGAGTTAGTGAATATTATATCGAGAGTAGGGATTCCAAAAGAAATCCTCACTGATCACGGAACGAACTTCATGTCACAATGTTTGAAAGAATTATACAAATTGATGCAAATTAAGTCGATCCGAACCTCCGCTTATCACCCGAGACGGACGGTTTGGTGGAACGTTTTAATCAGACCCTGAAACAGATGCTGAAGCGGTTTGTCAACCAAGAGCAAAAACATTGGGCTAAACTCCTCCCTTACCTAATGTTTGCAGTGAGAGAGGTGCCTCAGAGTTCGACCGGGTTCTCTCCCTTTGAGCTGCTGTATGGGAGGCAACCACGAGGTATCCTTGATCTTGTGAAAGAAGGGTGGGAGGAGCAAACAAAAACCTCTAAAAACATAGTCAAATATGTAATTATGTTAAGAGACCGCCTAGCATTGGTTGGTCGTTTACGCAGGAGAACCTAAAATTAGCTCAGCATCGCCAGGAGCAACAGTACAATAAACAAGCACGTATTCTGACTTTTCGGCCAGGTGATAAAGTACTGTTGCTACTTCCCACATCGGAATCTAAGTTGTATGCTAAGTGGCAGGGGCCATATGAGGTGGTTCAGGAAATTGGTAAAGTAAATTATGAAATTAGACAACCCGATCGCCGAAATAAAACCGAAATTTATCATATCAATTTGCTAAAACCCTGGAATGAAAGGGAGGCCCTATTTGTAGCTGGTGACAGTTTGGAAGAGGATTTTGGTCCTACTGTCAATCCACCAGCTACAACTCATATTCCAATGGGGGAACAGTTACTTCCGGATCAGAAACGAGAGCTCTACCAGTTAGTGGAAAGGTTTAATGATGTTTTCTCTGACTTGCCCGGCAGGACTAATGTTATTTCTCATGCCATTATTACTCCACCAGGGGTCAGGGTCCGGGAGAGACCGTACCGGATCCCAGAGAGTCGCAGGGTTCCTGTTCGCAGGGAGGTGGAGGATATGCTTGAGCTCGGAGTCATTGAACCTTCCCGGAGCGAGTGGTGCAGTCCTATCGTGATGGTGGGCAAGAAGGACGGCTCCACTCGGTTCTGCGTGGACTTTCGAAAGGTTAATGCCATCTCCAAGTTCGATGCATATCCAATGCCCCGGGTGGATGAGCTCCTCGACCGACTGGGTAAGGCGCGGTTGATTTCGACCTTGGACCTGACGAAGGGATACTGGCAGATTCCACTGACTCAGAGCTCGAAAGAGAAAACTGCTTTCCCTACCCCAGATGGCTTGTTCCATTTCCGGACCATGCCCTTCGGGTTGCATGGAGCTCCTGCCACCTTTCAGAGACTGATGGACCAGGTCTTAGCTCCCCATCATCAGTATGCCGCCGCCTACATTGATGATGTGGTGATTTTAGCTCCACCTGGAAGGAGCACATTGTTAGAGTTTCAGCCGTCCTCCAGTCTCTGAGGGAGGCGGGGCTAACAGCCAAGCTGGGCAAGTGTGCATTTGGCAAACAGGAGACCCAATATCTTGGCTACATTATGGGTAATGGCGGGTGAGGCCGATCGCCTCCAAAGTCCAGGCTGGTGGAGACGGGCGATCCCGAGAACCAAGTCACAGGTGAGATCACTACTGGGGTTAGCCGGCTATTACCAACGATTTATCCCCGAGTATGCCACCATAGTTAACCCCTGGTAGATCTCACCTGAAAGGCTGCTCCAAAATAGTTAAATGGACAGGGCAGTGTCAGGAAGCATTTGATTTGATCAAGAAGCGACTCTGTCAAGCTCCTGCTCTGATTTCACCAGATTTCAGCAAAGAGTTCATCCTGCAGACCGATGCCTCCCACATTGGTCTGGGGGCGGTCCTGTCCCAACAAGTTGACGGGGTAGAACACCCTATTATTTATCTGAGCAAAAAAATGGCTCCTAGGGAGATTAACTACTCCGTCATTGAGAAGGAGTGTTTAGCCATCAAATGGGCTACTCACGCTCCTCGCTATTTCTTGTTGGGGTGTTCTTTTTCTCTTATCACTGATCATGCTCCTTTAAGGTGGTTACATACGATGAAGGACAATAACGCTCAGATGACTCGGTGGTATCTGGCGCTGCAACCCTTCCACTATACAGTGAAACATTGTGCGGGTAAGGAGCATCAAAATGCAGATTTTTTTTCAAGGGAGGGGGGACCATTGGGGAATGTAGAGTTGGCCGAGTGTTCCTTCTGCATCACTCTGAGGGGTGAGATATGTGATAGTGAGAGAAAGGATCGATGCTGTAAATCTCCTCCCGATTAGAAAGGGCGCTGTGTAAGGGGAAGGTAAGCTGCCTCCTAGATCTACTACCTCGGTGGTAGCTGGAAACCGGAAGGTAACCATATTAGGAGGGCGTAGCTGCAAGTACTCAGGACGATTCCATTGCAGTCAGCTGCGGGCAGCCCTCTATTGGAGAAACCAGGCGACGCGTTGACTGCAGGGAGGAGTTTGCTGGGTACAAAGGGGAAGCAGCTACGTCAAAACCTCCCTTGCGCTGAGTTAAAAGCGATCGGCCGGAGCCGATGTTTTTGTTTTGTGATTACGTGTTTTGTTTTTGTGTGTTAGCAGAGGAGCAGGAGGACGGGAGGCTGTAGCCAGCGAGCCAGCACATACCCCAGAGCACGCCCCTCATCGCACAGCACTTCACAGCACAGCGCACGCACCACAAACCCTGAAAGAGAAGAGCACATTTTCGTGCACGGAGGACTGTGGTTATTGGAGTGTGTTTTGTTTACTTTTGTTTTAGCAGGACGCTGAGTTTTGCCCCACTACCATCGCTGGTACTGGGGCTTATTATTATTATTATTATTATTATTATTATTATTATTATTATTATTATTATTATTATTATTATTATTCCCAAGTAGATTTATTTTATGATCTTTTTGTTTGTTAATTATTAAAACCTTTTTGTTATTGGGAGAATTCAGTCTGGACATTCACTTTCTACTGCACCACACCATTCAGCGTGTCACACACATTAACAAAGTATCTGCAAATGCTTTAAAAAAAAAAAAAACAGTCAATGTTTCAAAACTATATATATATATAATGTTACATTTGTTGTTTGTGTTTTATTTTGCATTGTAGCAACAGCATTGTAGATTTGGCTTCATAAGAAGTATTATTATTATTTATTTCTTAGCAGACACCCTTATCCAGGGCGACTTACAATTGTTACAAGATATCACATTATTTTTACAAACAATAATATTATTTTTTTACATACAATTACCCATTTATACATTTGGGTTTTTACTGGAGCAATCTAGGTAAAGTACCTTGCTCAAGGGTACAGCAGCAGTGTCCCCCACCTGGGATTGAACCCATGACCCTCCGGTCAAGAGTCCCGAGACCTAACCACTACTCCACACTGCCACCATAATAATAATAATAATAATAATAATAATGCTGCTGCTGCTGCTAATGCTGCAGTACTTGCCTTATGAATAGACAGGCAGATTATTCAACTGACACTAATTCATTACAAGTAGTATTATTAACACTCATTATTTGTAACTGTCTACATATTTTAATATAGAATTATATACAAATTGCTTCTCCAAATAACTTGTTTTGTAGGCACGGTAGAGATCTGTAATTTCAGGAATACTAAAAGCAGAGCATGTTACTGACTGTTGGGCAGTTTGTGCTGTGTGTGTGTGTGTGTGTATGTATGTATATATATATATATATATATATATATATATATATATATATATATATATATATATATATTCTCCGAGTCTGTTTCAGACAATGGCACAAGCTGTTAGTTATGGATCAGTGAAGTCCCTGCACCACCATCTGCTGGGCTGGGGTCAAAGCTTCAGGGTCAGTGTCAGTCCTCCAGACACTCAATGCACCCATCAGTACAGAATTACATGAACAATACCACAAACCTGCTCCCTGGACACTGGGAGAGCCAGCCTCAGCCCTGTTAAAAGGCTCCAGAAGTTGATATGCATTATAAAAGCCATCAAGATGCAAGCTGAAACGTGAACATGGTCTTACACATGTGCGGCAGTGACTCCAAAGAAGTCATGATCAGATTACGTTACATGGTGAAGTTCTGGGGATTCTTACATTGCTTGGACTTAACAGTCTTGTTTTTATTTTTTTTAAATAATTTCTGCCAGTTGGTTATTTTTTTTTTTTAATGCTTTACACAGATGTGTCAGGTTAGCTTTAATGTTGCGGGAATCCCTTCAGAAATAACAACAACAACAACAACAACAAAAAAAGAATAAAAAGATGTGCGTGATTTTCATTTTTTGTTGAAAGGTTTTAACTGTAAATGCAAAATAGACATTTTAGTTTTGGTTTAGTTTAGTAGTTTCTTAAACTCTTAATAAAAAGAATACAAATAAAAAATGCTATTCAAAGGTGCTATCCAAAACACAACAGTTTACTATAAAATACTATAGGGAACATTATACTATAGTAAACTAGTATTTTGGTCACTACTGTATAGAATACTAAAGTATTTAATTTTAAATATTTTATGTGGAAGCTTCAAAAAAAGGGTGATAGAAAAGTGTGCTATAACATCAACAAATCATACAGCAGTGAGCTTAATACATCACAGTAATGATATTGTCTTTCATATGAATGTAATCATCTCACTTTATAAAGCAAATACATGGCATGGTTCAGATCAAAACTAAAGTATACTTATTAAGTGAACCCATTGTTTTACAAGGCCAGTGTTACGACAATCTAGACAAACTTCCCAAGGGATGCTGGAGAAGCAACCATGGTGTTTTCCTGCAGTCAGGATTTTTAGTTTGCCAAAGAAATCTGATCCAGGCTTTTTTTTTTTTTTTTTTGACAAACTCCAGCCTTAACGAAATCACATTTTCATTACCCCTGATGCTGTGCAGGATAACTCCATTGCATGCAGGAAACAACTGATGTAATGTAATGGTGTATTTAAGTGGCTTCATCCCATTTTCCACTGGTGATAATATCCACTTCAGAACAGGGTTCCATGTGTCCCAATAACAAGCCTGTTCGCTACGAGAAGCATGAAAATGTCTCCTACAGTAACCTTTCCCCTCTGGTTCAACTAGGTCTAAATGTACACCTCCACATCAAATCTGGTGACAATGGTAGACACTTGGCTGCAGACCAAAAAAGTCTGACATATGACAATTAAACAAGACACTATTGGAAGTAGATTTTACTGTATATTAACACTTTTTTAATGACATTACAAATAGGAACGGAAAAAGATCCAACTGTATCTTATTAACTTGGCCTGGCAAAGAGATTCTGTTGCCCACCCTGTAAAAGATCAGAGCCAGTACTGAGTATGGTATGATAAAGCATGTTGAAAGCATGCCACCAGAATGGGAAAGCATTAAAAAAAACATTGCAAAATAACCATGGCAAACTCTTGTATGGGTTTTGCAGAGTTTTGGAGCTTAGGGAACTGTTATTGGTTACTGAAGGAAGTAAACAAAACATGCAGATAAATTGCTGCAGTGTGTTAAAAGAGGAAGTCAGATTTGGGTGTTTTCTGAAGGGTAAAGCATATCAGGTTGCAGTTACAAGTAAAGTACTTGAAATGTGTACTTTATTGGTTATAGCTATTCCCATGCTCACACTATAGTACTGGGTATGTCCCCTTGAGCTGTAATGTACCATGTTACAGAGCAATAGATCAACAGGTAGGGTTAGCCAAACTGGCCTGTTTAATCTAATGTAGTCCCCTTGTTATAAATGTGTCAAGCCCATAATCAAAATTTTTGTAATGTTTCCTTATGATAATTTGGGGAATCGTTTCTGGTTTGGGGTCCTGTTGCATTTTACATGTCCCGACCACAGAACAACACTCTTTGCCAGTAGGATTCTGTGCTGATGCAATACTTCATTTCCATGGAAAGCCAACTCGACTCACATGTGCTCAAACTGGTCTGTATTCTCCCAGAACTTGAGACGATGGACACCTGGAGTTGGTGAAGAGGAGGCGTGTCCATGCTTTTCCGAGTACTACCGATTTTCCCCAGAAATACTTGCGAGTTAAAGGTCAAGACAAGTATTCGCTGCAGATGGTTTTACAGTCAAATTGACAATTATTTAAAAGATAAATCCACCTAGATATACTTTTGCATTTGTTTCACACAGTGCATATACCTCTGGCAGACTGGTATGCAGAACAGGGAGCACTGGACAAGAGAAATAATGTGTCAGATGTCAAAGTGGATATGAGAATGGCAGTGATTAAGCCAGTTTGCTTGAAAACATTAAAAGTAGACCGGACATTTCCATCAAAGGATTGAAAAAATCTGAAATTGATCTCATGCGATCAGAAACCCAGAGGCACTGTAAACTGCATCTGTTACTGTAGTAGGACTGTTCTTTTTTATGTTAAGCATTTTTCGTGTTCTTTTTTTTAAAAAATTTTTACAAGGGTTTAATTAAGTAGCAGCCAAACTTGTTTATGCCAGACTTGTCAGAAAGTCTGTATCAAAATAGTTGATTGTTATTGTCGAAACGTTGTAGATATTACTAGAACACTCACTGTGCAGGTATCGCAAAGTCCATAAACAAAACAAAAGATTAAAATAAATGAGTTCTGCACTGTATAAAAAGGAGCTGATTTTACCAGTACTTGCTAGTTTACAGTAATGATTAGAAGGCATTCTTTGTTGTTCTTCAAGTTGCTGCACTGACATTGTAGATGCTATAAGGAGTTACTGTAAATGAGGTACTGTTATAGCAGACAGATTTCATGAAGAAATCATTTATTTGAATCTTTTTGGAATTAAAAGTATAGATGCTAAACTGCGTGACATTTGTCTTTGTGACCGCACTAAGTGAAAAATAGCAATCCAAAAATAGTTAAAATCCCCCAAGGTAGCAAATCTGCCGAATTTAACACCAGCCAAAATGTCCCATATATACGTTATGTTTCCGCCCCTTACAACATTTTTGATTGACATTTAGTGATGTAATTTCCTCCCAGCCTGAATTCAGACTTTAGAATTCAGGCCAGCCTGAGGAGTGAAATCAATTGGGGCTTCCAAATCATGGAAACGGAGGTGGGGGGTGGGGGTTACGGTCCAGAGTTCCGTGGTTCATGGAAATGTGGTACAAGTGGCTCCTATTCATGGAGGCGAACCAGGACTCTTATACACAGTACATTTGCTTACACAAACTGAAGCCACAAAGAGGAGACCGAGATGGTTAGAATGTGCAATCCCCTTTCGTCCTCAAGAACTGCAAGGACTCTTTTTCCTTATTTCTTCATATTGGTTTTAATCCAATAATATGCACAAGAATCAGATTCAAAAGGACAGCTTAAATTCTGAGAGAACAAGACCGGCTGATTGTCCAAGTAGACTGCAAACAGACACAGGGATGAATAAGCTGGTTCAGAGAACAGAGCTCTATCCCTGATAGGGGATGATCTTCAGATTGCCACCAAACAGAAAAGATACGAGGCTGAGCAAGTTGGAAGCTTACTGAAATGTATGTACAGTGATTGGTGGTTTCCATAGTTGATAGAATACTGGAGGGTTGGGAATCATACAAGTTACAGTATGTTACATTGCAATGCCCTCAAGTGGACACTAAAATAATGTCAACTTCTATTTACACTACCATTTCTATTTACACCCCCATTTCTATTTACATCGGCCCACAGTAATGCAACTGCTCTTCCAGTTTAGACGGTTTTTAAGGAACATTGTATATGCTGACAGAAGGCACATCAAATGACTGTATTAAACACCCATCAAGGTGAATACAGACTTGAATGAAATTGATACCACGATTCACTCCAACCATTCAAATGAGAAAATAATTGGTAGTAAAGATCACAAAAAGCTTTTAAAAGAATGCAATTTAACTTCTACAGACTGGTACTGTCTCCTTTAGTCTTCATTGTATGTTGCCGTTATTGGAATAAAGTGCTGTACTCAGAAGAGTGATCTGATACTGAAGGGATATTTCACCTCCTGAATTAACCGCTGAAGAAGATGACAAACCTCTATCCTCTTAATAATGATTGTGTGGGTGTTTTGTGTGTGTGTTTTGGTGGTGGTTGGCAGGGATGGGGTTAATTCCCTGTGTGAGAATGTGGCTATTCCCAAATTGAATAATTGGTGCTAATTGGGAACAGCCACATCCTATAAAAAGAGTGGCTGCGCTTGCCACATGCAGGACTGTCTTTACTTGTCTTTTTGTGTGAAAAGGAACAGCCATCAAAAAGCACAGGTAGGTTTTTAAACAGGGCATGTATGTTTATTTTAAACACAAAATAAACAAAAACAGATCCTAACACCTTCCAGGAGTGTTAACTAAACATTTCAGTTCCATACCGGACAGCTAAGCTGTTTACCGGTCACAAAAAACCATATACTTTTGGATCAAAGTGGATCAAAAAACACTGTACCTGGTCTTTGTTCCAGCTCCCTGGTAGTCTCTCCCTAATGGAGCTTTGGGTTCTCTTTTTATTGGATGTTTTTCACACATTTAAAACAAATGACCTGGGATGAAGGGTTTGAGGGGGTCTATGAACTTGCCTGTTCATGGTTACCATTCTTAATCATAATGCAATGCTCTTTGGCAATAGTGTGGATATTTGAAAAAAACCTCATGAATAGGCTGACTGTGAGATGATAATGTACTGTATACCATTACATTACTGTCAGTTCATTCTCGGTACAATCCACAATTTTGTTTGGAAGTCATATTTTCTTAAAACCTTAAGGTTTTGACTGTATGACCCTGGTAGATCAGGGTCTAATTTCAAAATCCATTGGCACACAGTAAAATATTGGTTTCCTCTTGAAAGACAATATTGTTTTTGAACACTGTTTCATCATGTTTTCATTACGGTGAAATCATGTTTTCATTTTGATCAAATTTCAATGAAACTGTGTTTGATAATGTTTTTGGCACTGCTTTAAAGATGTAAATTCACTGAATATGGTTACACAAGTTCTGTAAACAAAACCTGTTTTAATCATGTTTTTTAAATGGCATATCATGTTACTGAGAGGAAAAACAAACTGGTCTGGGTGGTGCGAGGAAGGGAAACCAACTCTGTTGGCATTCCTCTGTGAGTACAGAGTGAGTGAGAAGTGGTTAAGAATGTGTGAGACAAATTATGCAGTGACAGACCCCCTAAGGACAATGCAGACAATAGAGGTTGTTAAATTGAGGTACTTGAGCTACAGTATACCTATAAAAGGAATAGGGTTATTATTTTCTTGCATCCATACTGCTCTCAGCTCTTCATGTCACTTGCTCTTTTACAGCTGGCTCCTGTCCTACATGCACCTCTTTGATGTGAGGCTAATTCAGGCCAATTCTCATCCTCGCCTGCCTTTTTGTGTGCTCAGATAGTGACTATAGACCTTGTTTTCTACTAGTCACAGCTTTCTGTAAATGTACTCAATTAGTATTTCATTTTACTCTTAAATTGCACATGCTATTTGTTTTATTAAAATTAAGAAATCTAACAATAACACTGCATACTAAAATGTGGGACGTACAGCTCTATAAAAGTTTTATTTAATTTATATCATTTTTTTAAATCATTCTTATGATTTAAAGTACCGTAATAAATATAACAAATTGTGTGTATCACTGTATATGTCTAGCAAAGTGGCAGCTAATATTTTGAGATCTTATGCTGTTAGCAGTTTCCTGCAAAAGCAGCAGAGACCAAAGATCTGTTTTGTAGATATCTGCAGCAGTCCAGAGAAAGAAAAAAAAAAAAGGTCTGTATGATAATTCACCAACACTTCCCATGTTTTAAAGAACTGTTTATAAAATGTGTTCATGAACTTCCTTTGTGAACTGACAAAGAATGTGAATGAACATTAAATATTCACCATAACTCGCCTGGATAGTCTGTAGTTTGAACATTTTGTCTATGAATGATTATTATAAACCTAACATTTTCATATATATATATATATATATATATATATATATATATGTATATTTGTATATTTTTTCCCAAAGGATACGATTGAGTCTTGCAAGGGTGCTCCCATTAAAACATTTGAATAGTGAGACTTCTGAACCATTTGTTTAGTATGTAAGCTACATACAGTGCATGCTTCTTTTGCCAGATGTTTTACAATTTTCCAGGACCGATTTGTTTCTGTTTGGATAATTAATCACCGATTCTAATGGTAAACAATGACAATCATGAGCAATTTCTAGTCTTTGGAAGCCCTTTCATCATGTACAGGATTTAGACAAAAAAAATGACAAACACCTGTAACACCATTGAGAAGGAATTCAAGGGCAGGAGGGACAACATTGAAATGACATCACAAACTGTAGAGAAGCTAAGCAGCCCACTCTCCTGAATACCATCACCTTTCACTCATTTGTGCAACATTTGATACTATTACCAGCCCTGTCAAAGTCTGTCATTTATGTTATATGCAAGGGACAACTAATTTTACAAGCCTTTTATATCAGATTACCCTGTATAACTAATATATATATATATATATATATATATATATATATATATATATATATATATATATATATATATATATATATATATATATATATATATATATATATATATATACACACACACAGCTATGGCCAAAAGTTTTGCATTACCCTATAGAATTATTTTATTTATTGCATTTATATAGCGCTTATATGTATAGTTCATAGCAGAAAAAAAGAACAAACCGCAATACATTTGTATAGCATGTCACACATACAACTGCCACAATCAGACCATTTAAATAACAGTATACACACAATAATAATTCAAAAGCAGCATTTTAAAGTTACATTAAAGCCCACCAAGATAAGAAAGCCATTTTTATGAAAGTGTGTTTTTTAGTCTTGATTTAAACTGTAATGGTCCCAGCTTCCCTGACAAACGAAGGCAGAGCATTCCATAATTGGGAGCTCTATAAGAAAAAGCCCTACCTCCCGTGTTGCTTTTGTAGACCCTTGCTTTTGTTAACAGCAACATCTTAAAATCAATTCCATGCTGCACAGGGAGCCAGTGTAAAGAGGCCAAAATGGGGGTAATATGTTCACTTTTCCTGGTTTTAGTCAGAATTCTAGTGGTGGTATTCTGAACAAGCTGCAAGCGGGATACCACATGTTTTGGGATACCAGAAAAACGTGCATAACAATAATCAATTCTAGATGAAACAAAGGCATGAATTAGTGTCTCGACATCAGATACAGAAATAATTGGTCTAAGTTTGGCTATATTTCTCAAATGGTAAAAAGATACTTTAGTAACTTCTCTAATGAGTCTCAAATGATAGATCAGGATCAAAGATGACCTCCTGTGACAGAAATACAATGATTCTTGGTTATAAATCTCCCTCCCGACCTGTGAGAGCGCTAAGCAGTGACAACAGAGATCTCTGGACGGGCTGGTCTGACAGTTCTTTCCCAGGGTCGGGAAGTTGGCCAGTCTGGATGAAGGCGAGACTCTGTTGCAAGAACGCATTGACCCGGAAGGGAAACGACGTGGCAGCCACAGATTGGAGAGGCGGTTGCACTCGTTTACCAAGGGGTCATGTGTGACAGCATAAAAGGGAGCAGAGAATCGCAATCTGTTCCTTCGTGTTGGCTTTGTATTTTAACCTAGAAGGACTGTGAGAGACTCCAGAGAACGTAGCAGTTTCATGAGTGTGCTGTTTGTTTTGTTCTGTCTGTTAGTAATTGTCTTGTTTGTGAATCACCAGACAGCTAACATGTTTCCAGAGCTGTCGCCTTGGCCAGCACAAAGCCGGAACAACACTTCACCACTGTCACGAAATAAACTGTATCACCCACCACGAGCACTTTTGCAGCACCCAGGACTGGTGACTGTGTACGTATTATTGTGGGGCGGATATTATTGTTTATTATGTGGGACTGCAATCCCATTGTTATTTACCCTGTGCAGTACACATGGGTGTGTATTGCCGGGGGATTATTGTTTGGTCGCCAGACCTGGAAAACCAAATAAAACTCCTTTCCAAACCGAATTATAATCTATGTCTTTTTCATTCACGCACTACATCACTCCTGCACCTGTACGCAATCAATCACTTTGCCACACCCCCAAACTCTTAATTTCTAGTCATCAAGTTTTGATGAGAGGCTGCACGGGTCAAGCTCATGTAGTCCCACATTTCCTTTTAGTTGATTCTGTGAGCCCACTAGCATTTTATCTGAATTCAACATTCTAAAATTCTGTGACATCCAATGCTTGATGTCTGTATGGCAAGTAGCTAATAACACCCAGGCAGAAGAAATTCCTGAATTTAAAGACAAATATAGCTGGATATCATCAGCATAGCAACAGAGGTTCACTCCGTGTCTGCAGATAATGTTAACTTACGTTTGTGTATATATAATGAAAACAACAAGGGACCTAGAATGGAGCCCTGTGGAACACCACAGACAACTTCCGATAATGCCGATTTTACCACCCCAATAAAGACGAACTGAAACTTATCGGAAAGACAAGATCCAGGATAGGACAAGGCCAGTCAGTCCTACTGTGCTTTCAAGACGATTCAGTAGGATGGAATGGTCTACAGTATCAAAGGCAGCACTTAGATCTAGAAGAATTAAAACTGATGAAAAGCCAGAGTCAGAGCTTATCAGCAGATCATTCACATCTCTGACAAGGGCTGTCTCGGTGCCATGTGCAGACTGAAACTCCTCGAATATACCATTAAATTGAATTGCAACAACTCTCTCTACAACCTTATCTAAGGATAGTAGGTTGGAGATTGGCCTATAGTTATTGAGGATTTTAGGGTCCAATTTGTGTTTAAGCATAGGCTTTACCACAGCTACCTTAAGAGCTGAGGGAACTATACCGGAGGAAAGTGAACCATTTATTATTTTTTTAATGTGGGTATTAATAACACCAAGAACATATTTTAATAGTTTTGTAGGAATAGGATCAAGAGAGCATGTAGTAGCTCTCATATGTTTAACTATTTTTATTATTTGTTATTAGTATTTGTTTATTTAGCAGATGCTTTTATCCAAGGCGACTTAGAGACTAGGGTGTGTGAACTATGCATCAGCTGAGAGTCACTTACAACAACGTCTCACCTGAAAGATGGAGCACAAAGAGGTTAAATGACTTGCTCAGGGTCACACAATGAGTCATTTTCCTTAACCACCAGACCACAGCCTAACCTAGCTCTGTCAGTTCCTGTAAGGTAATCACAGAAAAAACACCCATGGTCTTGTTGGTAAAATTAAGGTGTCTGTGGAATCTCATTTTTGATGTCTAGTATTTTATTTTTAAAGAAATGTAAGAAGTCATTGCAGTCGACCTTCATATTTCATCTTATGAGTTGTGTCATTAAACCATGGTGAACTTTTTTAAAAGACACTCTCTGAGTTTCTAAAACTTCACTTTGTTCATAAAGTCGAATGAAACCTGCTGAATAATGTTACGTCAACATATTGAATTAAATTTCATTTTGTAGTTTTCCATATACTTAGCGAAAAACTGACAAAAAATTTAAAAATGTGACATTTGGTAATCTAACTTGAAATGCTGTACTGCTATTATGGCTTCCGGTAGACTTTTGCATATAATTTTGTAGTTTATTTGACATTATGTTAAATAAAAAATCTCAATTATGTTGTTTTTTTAAATTGAATTGTCTCAATCCTGAAATTCTAGGTGATGCAACACATATGGTCATAGTTCTATATGTATTCATCGTTGTTTGTTTATTTTTCCAAACATTGCTGAATACTTAGACCATCTGTTTTCTTAACACTTAGCCATGTAACCAGAGCACTCGGGCCTTCCTCGAGTAACCTGGTATTCCTCAAAGGCCCACTCCAAGTCTGTGTTTACGGATTTAAAAGACTTCCCTTCATGGAAAAGTCAACATATTCCTTCCGGAGTTTTTTCTTCAAAGTCAGCTATGTTATATCTTGCTGAATATAACTACATGAAGGCAAGATACATCAGTAGCATGTTCTCTGTTGCTACCACTTGTCTTTTAATTAATAATGTTCTAGAATGCACACTTATGAAGGAATAAATGAGTAAGAAATGGTAAACAAGAACCTACAGGAATTGTAATGGATTGCAAAATATAAAATCTATATGTGTTATGAAAAGCCTATTAGTGATCAGAACTCCTGTGTTTTCTGATTTGTAAACACGGATTCATTAAAAAAAAAAAAAAAAAAAAATCCGTAACACCTTTTTGTTGCACAGATGTACTGTATATGGTCCGTCACTTTCTTCCACACTAATGCTGACAGTCTGCGTTTTAGATAAATGTGGTCTGTTTCACAATCCACTTGGCTCATGCAGACAATTTCATTTCCCCATGCACCCTGTAATTAGGGTGATTCATGTGGAATAGGGCTGTCTTACTGGAGCAGCACCAAAGATTGTATGCAAGTTTCTTCATTTGTTTCAAATCCTCTTTATCTATTTCTACAATTCCTGTTACATTAGCTATGCACTGCGGAGGGGATGCCTTTACTGACCTTGCAACCTTTATGCTTACTTTCTTTACAGTCAACATGATTCATTTTCTCTATATGTTTCAGGTTTTATTTTGCACTGGATCTCTTAATGCTGCTTGTAGTTTCAAATGCTGTTTTAAGTGAGTTTCACGAGTCCTGTTAACTGTAGTATAATGAGTGCTTGATCTTTCAGAAGCTTTTTGACTGAGACCATAAGGTTTATGCTGGTTAGTTGCTCCCAAACAAAAATGAATTGCGAGAGACAAACTGTAAATGTATTTAGAACCGTCCTGTACTAAAGAGCATTCATACATTGTGTAAATTGGCAATTTCAATATTAAAGTACACATACTGGTTGCATTTGATATATTTGTAGGCTCCTGTTAAGTGCCGTTCTTCACGCGTGTGGAATGTTAGCAAAAAGACGGGAACAAGGGTAAATGAGCAGGGCAGGTAGATAGACGGATAGTGAAGGCTGCGGGAGACCTGGACAGACACACACCTATATTGGCTATGCCCCGTTGATGGAGGCAGTATAGTCATTTATGAGTTTGCTGTCGGTCTGAATCGCTGTGTATCTAAAATACTGTACCCAGTTGTTAAACGGCCCGTGGTTGTATCAACCAGTACAGACTTTGATATCTGGCATTCCCTATGGGAGTTTGTAAGAAACGAATCTGTTGATGTGTTAGTTGGGAGACCGTCGGTGAAGTTAAGTTTATAACTTTCTTTTTGTCTTGAGTCTGACACACACCAGTCTCCCGGAAGCCTTATGCGCTGCTCTTGGGGAGAAAGCGTACACGCTTTGGTGTTAGGCTATGACTGTGATATTTATTTGTTTACAAAGCACAGATTGTTTGGTAGTTAATAATCACTGGTGTTACCACTACTATTCTGGTCCAATGAGTTGTTTGCCTGGTGATACTTATTAGCACTGAATTTTGTCTATAATTATCTTTTTGCTACTAGTGGTCGCTGGCTTGTATTTAATTTTATACCTTGTTGCTACTATTTGTAACTCCTCTGTATTGGATCCTACATATACAAGCTGTCTCACTGCTACTTACCTGTATTGTACTTGTCTTCAACCACCTTGTTGCTGCTATTTGTAACGTTTCTGTATTGGATTTACTGTTATTTTACATCGTGGTGGTCTCTTTTTGTTCCTGCTTGTGGCAGAGCAGGGCTCTGCCCTTGTAAATACTGGCAGGGATGGGGTTAAATTCTCCTCCCTGCCCAGGTTGATTGCGTCAGGTGGGAGCAATCAATTATCCAATTATCACCATGGCACCTGGCATAAAAGGAGGCCTCAGCCTCCCAGTAAGAGAGTTCTAGAAGGAGAGGAAGCAAGAGCGGTTTTCTGTGTGTGCTGTTTTTTGGTTCTTGTTTTACAATCCAGTGAAGGCAACGCCCAGCCTGGAAGCCTTATTTTGTTGTAAGTTTCGTTTTGTGTTAATTGTGTTTTTTGAAACCTTTTTGCTTGGCCCTCGTGCCGGTTTATTTTGTATTTTTGTGTATTAAAAGCTTTATTTTTTAACTTTCACACTGTCTCTGAGTCTCAACCTCTGTCATCCTGTCACATTTGGTGTTAGTAGTGGGATATAGCGCTGCCAGCAGGTTCAGAGCAATACTGCAGGATTTTTTTTTTTTGAATAGTGAATTGGCAGTGGAGGTAGAAGGGTGGACACTGGTACCTGGGGTGGCAGGATGCTCCTACGCCCAGGCCCAGGAAGAGGAGCAACTGCCACCCCAGGTACCAATGTCCACCCTTCAACCTCCACTGCCACTGTGTTCACCATCATCCTGGGAGATTTGGTTGGTACACCCAGAGGGGATGGGAGAAAAAAGGAGGAAGAGCTGCAAGAGGCAGCAGCAACAGCTGCCACCGGAGGACATTGGCCAAATCTATATAGTAGATGATAGTAGCCACCTGCACCAGCAGGGGAAGATTACCTGCTGTCTCTTCCTCCATCGCCGCCACCAGCAGAGGGAGCATGCCTGTTGGTTCACCTGCTGCTGCCATCCTGAGAGCCAGAGGGGGTGGAGCTGCCGTCCCGAGAGCCAGAAAAGGTGGAGCTGCCATCCCGAGAACCAGAGGGAGACGGGCCGCCGTTCCCGCCTCCGCCACCAGAGGGAGACGGGCCACCGTTCCCGCCTCCGCCACCAGAGGGAGACGAGCCGCCGTTCCCGCCTCCGCCACCAGAGGGAGACGGGCCGCCGTTCCTGCCTCTGCCACCAGAGGTGCCACCAGCGCTGCTCCTGCTGGAGGGTCCAGATTCCCTGCCAGCCTTTGTGTGCTTGAAAGGTCCGGGGCCCTCGCTATTGAAGAAAGCTTGGGGGATCCGACATCAACACCTCCCGCTGAAATAGCCCACCCAAGGGACTGCATACTTTGTACGTGGGGGGAGGTGTGTGGCAGAGCAGGGCTCTGCCCTTGTAAATACTGGCAGGGATGGGGTTAAATTCTCCTCCCTGCCCAGGTTGATTGCGTCAGGTGGGAGCAATCAATTATCCAATTATCACCCAGCCACCTGGCATAAAAGGAGGCCTCAGCCTCCCAGTAAGAGAGTTCTAGAAGGAGAGGAAGCAAGAGCGGTTTTCTGTGTGTGCTGTTTTTTTGGTTCATGTTTTGCAATACAGTGAAGGCAACGCCCAGCCTGGAAGCCTTATTTTGTTGTAAGTTTCGTTTTGTGTTAATTGTTTGTGTTTTTTGAAACCTTTTTGTTTGGCCCTCGTGCCGGTTTATTTTGTATTTTTGTGTATTAAAAGCTTTATTTTTTAACTTTCACACTGTCTCTGAGTCTCAACCTCTGTCATCCTGTCACACTGCTCAGTATTGATTCCTGCCCTATGTAGACGAACCTGTGTTTTAAGTAATTTGTTAAATCTAAAACTAATTTCTGAAGGCGCAATACCTTCACTGGCGTAGTCTGGCTAAAGGATTTTAGTATATCCCTATAGCGAATCGACCTTGCCTCGTCCTCGCTCGCGGGACGTTCGATATTAACATTTTATAGATTTAAAAAAAAAAAACACCTTTACCATAATGTGTCCATTTTTAATATAGGAAAATATGATATAAATGAAGTAAGAAATAACCCATGACAGGGTGTGCGGTAAGACACAAGGCTGCAAACTAAATTAAATTAGGTAAGATTTAGTGGAATTATTTTATTAGCACCATGCACTTTAAGAAAACATGTAAAAGGCTTGTGTGCCAAACCAGAACTATTTTCACTGGCTTCACTGAACCAATACATATTTTAAATATGAACAGATATCCGGATTCATGCCATTGACATGTGTTTGTTTTTTTCTGGTGTTTTGCAGAAAAACAAAGTTTTAACAAGAATTTGGGAAAAACCACATGGTTTTGGATGGAGGTCTTTACAATTTTTGCGCAATGTAAATGTGAGAGCGCTTTCCCCATAGGTCAATCAATATGCCGTGAAAAAAAAAAAAAAAAAATTGTATGTATATGTGTGTGTGTGTATATATGTGTGTATATAGATATATATATATATATATATATATATATATATATATATATATATATATATATATATATATATATATATATATATATATATATATATATATATATATATATATATATATATATATATATATATATATATATATATATATATATATATATATATATATATATATATATATATATATATATATATATATATATATATATATATATATATATATATATATATATACAGTACTGTGCAAAAGTTTTAGGCAGGTGTGAAAAATGCTGTAAAGTAAGAATGCTTTCAAAAATAGACATGTTAATAGATTATATTTATCAATTAACTAAATGCAAAGTGAGTGAACAGAAGAAAAATCTAAATCAAATCCATATTTGGTGTGACAACCCTTTGCCTTCAAAACAGCATCAATTCTTCTAGGTACACTTGCACAAAGTCAGGATTTTGTAGGCATATCGTCAGGTGTATGATTAAACAATTATACCAAACAGGTGCTAATGATCATCAATTCAATATGTAGGTTGAAACACAATCATTAACTGAAACAGAAACAGCTGTGTAGGAGGAATAAAACTGGATGAGGAACAGCCAAACTCAGCTAACAAGGTGAGGTTGCTGAAGACAGTTTACTGTCAAAAGTCATACACCATGGCAAGACTGAGCACAGCAACAAGACACAAGGTAGTTATACTGCATCAGCAAGGTCTCTCCCAGGCAGAAATTTCAAGGCAGACAGGGGTTTCCAGATGTGCTGTCCAAGCTCTTTTGAAGAAGCACAAAGAAACGGGCAACGTTGAGGACCGAGACGAGTGGTCGGCCAAGGAAACTTACTGCAGCAGATGAAAGACACGTCATGCTTACTTCCTTCGCAATCGGAAGATGTCCAGCAGTGCCATCAGCTCAGAATTGGCAGAAAACAGTGGGACCCTGGTACACCCATCTACTGTCTGGAGAAGTCTGGTCAGAAGTGGCCTTCATGGAAGACTTATGCCAAAAGCCATACCTCCGACGTGGAAACAAGGCCAAGCGACTCAACTATGCACAAAAACACAGGAACTGGGGTGCAGAAAAATGGCAGTAGGTGCTCTGGACTGATGAGTCAAAATTTGAAATATTTGGCTGTAGCAGAAGGCAGTTTGTTCGCCAAGGGCTGGAGAGCGTACACGAATGAGTGTCTGCAGGCAACAGTGAAGCATGGTGGAGGTTCCTTGCAAGTTTGGGGCTGCATTTCTGCAAATGGAGTTGGGGATTTGGTCAGAATTAATGGTCTCCTCAATGCTGAGAAGTACAGGTAGATACTTATCCATCATGCAATACCATCAGGGAGGCATCTGATTTGCCCCAAATTTATTCTGCAGCATGACAACGACCCCAAACATACAGCGAAAGTCATTAAGAACTATCTTCAGCGTAAAGAAGAACAAGGAGTCCTGGAAGTGATGGTATGGCCCCCACAGAGCCCTGATCTCAATATCATCGAAGTCTGTCTGGGATTACATGAAGAGAGAGAAGCAAGTGAGACTGCCTAAATCCACAGAAGAACTGTGGTTAGTTCTCCAAGATGTTTGGGCCAACCTGCCTGCCGAGTTCCTTCAAAACTGTGTGCAAGTGTACCTAGAAGAATTGATGCTTGATGCTGTTTTGAAGGCAAAGGGTGGTCACACCAAATATGGATTTGATTTAGATTTTTCTTCTGTTCACTCACTTTGCATTTAGTTAATTGATAAATATAATCTATTAACATGTCTATTTTTGAAAGCATTCTTACTTTACAGCATTTTTTCACACCTGCCTAAAACTTTTGCACAGTACTGTATATATATATATATATATATACTGTATATATATATTTGACAAACCAAGGGGCAGGGTGATCAATGGGAGGTACGTAAGGGCAGAGGTTTTAATGGGGTTGTGTCCTCGTGCGAAATGGCGTCCGTGAGAAGGACTACAACAGACAAAATGGCCACCCAAAAAGACTACAATTACCAGAACCCAAGATAAGCACACAGGCTGTGGTCAGCACACCTGCACAGGGTGTGGCCAGCTCAGATAAAAGGGGCCGGTTCACAACAAAATGAGGATAGAGGAGAAGGAGAAAAGGGTTGGTGTTGTGGGTATTGCAAGACAAAAGCTGTTACTACTTTGTGTATTGACTTCAGACCGTTTTGACTACACTGCCAGCTGTAAGATTCTCTGTGTATAAGAACTTGATTTGTGAACCAAGAACTGTATTCTGTTTATATGACGCTGCTCACTGGAAACCGTGCCAAAATAAACATACAGGTACTGCCCTGTTTAAAACAAACTTCCCTTGTAGGACTCTTGTGTTGTATCCCTGTGTGTATTTATATTTTAATATAATTAATATTTGAATATACTGTTTAAGTGTGTAAAAACACAATGTTTTATTGTTGTTTGACAGCATGGATGGGGTTGTGCAGAATGTGATCGTCTCCAGATTGATTAATTTATTACTCATTTGGAGATGGTCACATGTACGTATATAAACCCACAGCTTTGGCTGATGGAGGTTGGTGTGTTCAGAGGCAGAACGGGAGTTGTGAGTAGGAGTGAAACCTAAAGTAAACCATTGCTACCCGTGCTGGGTATACACCAGCACCATACTTGTTTGTTTGTTTGTTCCGTGTCTGTATTGTCTGCTTATTTTGTCCACTGTGCCATTTTGTTTTGTAAAGTGTTTGTATTTTGTTCATTTATAATAAACCGCTCATAAGCGTTTCACACACCCCTGTCTGTATCTGTCTGCTTCCAGGTTTGACATCGCCACCAGTGAGCAATTTCACACTCCTGTACCGATTTTGTGTTCTAGTCCGCCTACACAGGCAAGACTTTGTCATGCGATTGTCCTTTTCGTTTTCCTAAGAGTGGCTTTTTCCTTGGCCTGCGACCATTGAGACCTTCACCATGCAATACTCGACCTATGGTTGAAATGGAAACCCCAGTCCCACTTGCAGCCAATTAACTGAATATCTTTGGCAGTCAATATCAGATCATTATTAACCATCCTCACAATTCTTCTACTTGTTGTTGGTGAAAGAACCTTCTTTCTTCCAGACCAAGGGAGCGTTGTGACAGTACCATGAGTCTTGTACTTCTTCATAATAGAAACAATAGTTGAAATTGGGATACTCAAATGCTTGGAAATCTTCTTGTATCCTTCTCCAGCTTTATGACAATAAATGATTTTCTGCCTAAGGTCTTCAGATCGCTCTTTACTTTTTCCCATATTGACTTATTGGTAATCATCAGCAATCATCCTGTGTCTAACCCTTTTATAGTCTCTAAGAATGTTCACCTACAATCCAGCATTTTCTAGACTTTTCTAGAATTAGGTTCTGCATTATCATATTGAAATTTCTCGCACCTTGTACAAAGGTTATGAATACAGTACACCCTTGCTATAACACCCTTCATTGTAACGAACCTGGCTGTTGGAATAAAAAAATAAAAAATAAAGATAATATTGTAACGTATGTGAGGTCTTGAACGCTTGGAGTAGGAGGGGTTGTGTTTCACATCGTAAGAACAGCCTATGGGCAACAGGCATGGACCACAGGAGCTGCTGGTGATTGGCCATGGAGTGGGACAAGGCGGGACTAACAGGCTAAAGACCAGTGACAAGGGGAGTGTTTGTTGTGAAGCAGAGAGAAGCAATTAAGCAGAGACAGAATCGTTCCACCCTGAGATAACTTTAAAAAATGAATTTGTTTTAGTAGTGTAGGTCGTGGCCCACAGCGACCTGTTAATTGTTAGTTAACAAATGGCAGATTGTCGTTGATCATTTAGTACTGTAATAAGATCGAGTTTGGCCCTGAATCGACTTATAGCGTTAAGGATTTTTTTTATACACACTATCAACTTCCCTGTCTGTACACACCAGGTGCCACCTCTGCAGCAAAGTCAACTCTTTTGTCTTAATAACAAACGCTTGCTGTGTAACTGCCTCTGAAACGAACATCATGTTGCAACAAAGACGGAAACTATATTGCTCATTTGAAAAAAGTAGTAACGCGGGCATATACTCATTTTTTGGCTTGTTCAGCAACCAGGCGGCAAAGCATAATTGATTAAAAAAAAAAATGTTGAGGATCAGATTAATTTTTCATGTCAGATTGATTTGGAATAAAAGTTCAGCTTTAATTCGGGATCTGTGCTTTTTTTTTGCTCTGCGTTGTAATTCTTTAACGAATAGGATAAAGCAAAAGCAGAATACTGCATACAAGAGATGAACAGGTACATGAAATGCTACTTTTATTGACAATCTCATGTCATTAACTTACTCCAACAGTTTATCCTTCATTTTGTCCTTTCGCTATAACGAACCCCTCGATATAACAAACGAAAGGCTTGGACCCCACAGGTTCGTTACAGCGAGGGAGTAATCCTAATGTACTTTTTGAATTGCCATTTTTGGAGTTTTGCAAAAAATTGCAGAAAGTAACTTTTTCCTCATCCACAAAAGCAAAACTTTTGCTACAAAAGATTTTTCCTAAAATTCTTTGTTTTCAAGAAATTTCTAGAAATTATACATTTCCATTGGGGTATGTAAACTTTTGACTACAACTGTATATATCAGCAATGCTAGAAAATTATACATTTCCGTAGTGTGAAATGTAAATAAAGTAATAAGAAGCATAGATTAACTTTCTACCACAACAGTAGAGCCCTGTGACGGTGTGGTGGGTGTGGGGGTGGAACAGACGTCACAGAGTCACTGATACAGGTGCAAATACTCCAATACCAACAATGGTAGAGGGCATACTTTATTAAAGGGGAACACAGTTCAAAGCAACAAAAATGTAAATCATAGGTCCCAATAGAGCGAGTCCCTCTCAGCTCTTTTGTGCACTTTTGGGGTGGTGAAAGTGCAGGTGCTCAGGTGCTGAAGCGTCCAGTTCAGGAGTGTGGGGCGTGTGATGTACAAGGTGAAAGTGCAGGTGCTCAGGTGCTGAAGTGTCCAGTTCAGTTGTACGGGGTGTGTGATGTACAAGGTGAAAGTGCAGGTGCTCAGGTGCTGAAGTGTCCAGTTCAGTTGTGTGGGTGTGTGATGTACAAGGTGAAAGTGCAGGTGCTCAGGTGCTGAAGTGTCCAGTTCAGTTGTGTGGGGCGTGTGATGTACAAGGTGAAAGTGCAGGTGCTCAGGTGCTGAAGTGTCCAGTTCAGTCATGCGGGGCGTGTGATGTACAAGGTGAAAGTGCAGGTGCTCAGGTGCTGAAGTGTCCAGTTCAGTTGTGTGGGGTGTGTGATGTACAAGGTGAAAGTGCAGGTGCTCAGGTGCTGAAGCGTCCAGTCCAGTTGTGCGGGGCGTGTGATGTCCAGGGTGAAAGTGCTGGCAGCAGTGCGGCAGCTCCTTGGCATCAGGGATCACTCTGACCCCGGTCCTGACAATAAACAAACCAAAAATACGTAGAACACAAACAAACAAACAAACACACGGCTCAGCAACCCAGGTTCAGTGTTACCTCAAAGGCCCCGCACTTACAAAATGACAGCCCTTGTATACCAGGAGACTCCACCCCATGCACAACTCGGCACACCTGCCAGTTGTCTCCTAACATGCTCATTCCGCCTGCACTAAGATAGCCGACTTTCTTTTCCTCCTCTCTCCAAGCCGCCCATCTCGGTACAGGCGTTCAAGTACCTCTGCTTAGCGCCCTCTTGGGTCGGGAGGGAGATTTGCAGCTCAGATCCTTTCGCTCCCTGTCACAAGCTCCCTGACTTGGATATCCTTTACCCAGATACACGTCAGTCGTATTTTATCAATCCCCATTGTACAGATGTAATAAATTAATGCACTTGCCCGTCACATCTAATTTCTGACTCCAGTTTTGATGCAAAGCCCAACTCCTCAATGTTACAATTTATTTGATTATCCATCAGAGGCCGCAACAACTAAGTGAACGAGACCAGCTACTGTAATGTAAAACAGTTAATCATTAAACAGTTTTAGATACCATGATGTTTTTTTTTTTAAAAACCTGTGATCTTTAGTTGCTTTTGTGCATTTTCATTTGCAAGTGAACTGTGACATTAGGGCCTTATCGAGCACTATATTCTGCAGTTTTGAATACTGACTTTGGATACTGTTTTAATTATGGAAACTGTTGTGTTTTTTTTTTAATCTTTTGCTAAATTGCTTTACCTTTTTACGTAGTTCTGTCCATGGGTAACATTTTGATTTTATTTTGCTGTTGGGTGGCTTTTTATAGCCCTTACTCACTCTTTAATCGGACCATTTTTACAGTTACAAATATGAATAATCAAACAACCAATCAGAACACAACGCAGTCTACACTGCGCATCGGATTTAAAAGTATGTACTGTGTTACAGTCCACGTATCCACAGTCGTCTCTCTTTAGCAAGAGGAATTTCCAGAATCATATTGTTCTCAATTAAAATACTACTTCTGTTGAAAATATAGTACTGTACCAACAAAACCGATCACAGTACATCTAAATGGAAGCCTACTTATTCTAAAACACTTTCAGCTATGCATTTTTGACAAGGGTTGGAACGGGCCAAAATGAAATAATCAGATATGTGTTCCACTCTTCCGTCAATGAAGTCAAAATTTTATAGGGTCGGATATGTGAGTGCTGACTGTATTGCAGTGAAGTGAAGAAGTGTCACCCATTATTTTCAAACGGTACCAATTCTCCCTCTATATTCAACTGTATTTTGAAATGTACATGCAAACTATACTACTACACTATACTAGTCCACAGGTTGATGTGCCATATTAGTCCTTCAGATAAAATAAGCTTCATCAACTGCTAGTCACAGTAATCAAAACAGATCTGAACCGTGTGAGTAGATCACTAGTTACATTCTCGCAGCAGCACCAGTGTGTGGTGCATTAAAGTAATGACAATGTTAATGATCGATAAAAGTAATGGCACCCGAAGTTTTAAAACAAGCAAAATACAGGCTTGCTTTACATGTATTCCTTTGAAAAGTGCACTTGCAGTATATAATGAACGGAGTACAGGCCAGATAAGATCTGTGTAATTATTCATTAGCTGTAATTACCCCTGTAAGTGCTACACTATGTAGTGAAGGATATTGAAAATACATTTACTGAGCTATCAGGATGAATATTCAGCCCTTTTCCAAGTCCATTTATGTTTTGAACACAGAGTACTCTTATATATATATATATATATATATATATATATATATATATATATATATATATATATATATATATATATATATAATTTTCTTTTTAGATTTAGAATTAACAACGGAATATGAATAAATGCCAGTATCTTTTGGAATTCTTCTATCATTGAATTTGGAGGTTAACTAATAAAAACAATATCCCATAAACAATGGGATTTGTTGATGAAGGACTGGGGCATTGTTGGTTTTGGCAGGAGGATTTGGCAGTCTCTGTGTATGCAGTGTGCTTGTTATGGTCTTTAGAAATGATGTCAGTTCCTCAATATGCACCACTTCTCCCTGTTGGAAGATTGCTTTCGCTTGGTTTACAAAACTGTTTCCACAAGTAATCCTAAAGCCTGGGTGCCTCCACAGAGCTAGTTGCGCATTCAATAATTGGAATGAAGTCTGCTTCACTATGCCAGCACTAATCAAAGTGCAGGTCTTTGTTCAGATCCAGTTGAAATTACTGTATAAACATTAAAAATGCCCCCAAAAAAAATAAAATAAAAATATATATATATATATATATAAATGCTTCAAAACATCAGAGTTTCTGGAACCTCTGTGGGCCTTGGGAGTTTCATTTTGATTAGTGTAAAAATTAGATTTCCGGTTGGAATACTTCACAGACCAAAGTAGGTTTGCTTTTCATGGGGCTATGCACGTCTGAGGATTGTGTTTCCTTTACGTAACCAGAATAAAGCACCACTTTCTGACCCACATTATTCCCCTGTTCTGTGCCAGATGTAGGAGGGGACCCCAGGAACTCTCCACTGCCTCGGTGCTATAAACCTGCACAGAGCAGGTGCTGCTGGTCAGAACATCAATGTGAAAATTGAAAACTAGCATCCTTCCCATAGACTCCATTACACTGCTCCAGACTGTTGGGTGATGTTCTTAAACTGGAAAAGTTTCATGCCTACAAATGTTTATTTAATACATCAACATAGGCTTTAGAAAATCTCCTGTTTGAAACTCATGACTTAGTACCGGGCCTGTTTTTCACAGCTCTGCACTGATGAAACAACTGGACGGCTGCCCAGAACTCCTGCCTTTATCAGGCTCATTCACGCAATACTGGTTGGATTCTCTTCTGTGATTGTGAGGATGGAACTCTATCTTAATAACATGTATCACTTTTTTTTTTTTATATAAGTGCATGTGCTGAATTAAACAACGTAACAAACGTGTCAATTCAATGACGCTACAGTACCTAATGTGCATTATGAAGTCTATCCGATTTTATTTTGTAGGGTTTTTGAGAATAATGTTTTTGTTCTGACTGGCCTTGCACCACATGTGTTGTGGGGTCTCTGGGTATATTTACTTTCATTTGCTGCCGGTGACGGGGCTCTGCAGTGCACCATAGGAAACATGGTTTTTGAAATGCTTCATAAGAAGGTTCTGGTAACGGCAAGATTACGCTCAGCCAGGGTGGACCAGCAGCAGCATGCTTGGTTTCATTTGGTATAAATAATATCTTTTAAAAAAAATTCAAAACTGTACAACCCAATTGCTTTTTCACAGGACCAAGGCATTGTGGGCATGCACAATGCCTTGGTCCTGTGGAAACAGAGAAAATACAAACCCGGTCTACCCTGAGGATTCCCAAGGGATTAAAGACTGGAAAGGGACAATGGCATATCACATGGTGCCATCTGTTGGTGTAAAGTAGACGCTGCAGGCAAGACTTGAGCCTGGCTTTGATTTCAGACTTCAGTGGCGGCTTTGAGCCGTAATAACTCGTCTATGTCAAAAAGGTTTATGGGGTCTATTTTAATAAAACAGTGGTGGATCCAAATAACACTTTATACTTCTATTAATCCAACTGGGGTTTCCCCACATTCAGCGTTTACACTTTAGGGGGCCGGTTACTAAGATCTACCACTGTTTAGATAATGAAATGTATTTCGGGTCTTAAAATAATGGTCCAATGGTATTTAAACAAATGAACCACTGCTACCGCTGTACTAATGGCTCCTATCATCATACATTGCCTCTTAGTACAGAGACATAGCATTGTAGTTTCAGTTCCACTGTGAGTCCAGAAGTTCACTCGTGTGGAACAGAAACAAGTCTGCTTTCCAAAGCTTTTTCCATATCACTGCTTAGAGGTTGTTTCCAGGTATGTGCAAAAACAAAAGCAAAGACACAAGCAAAAACAATGAAGGAGGCTTCATTCACTTCCCTTAAAAACGACGTGGGGGACTCTCTGACTTTGCTCAGCCACTGCCATGCTGTACACGAACAGATTTTAAAACAAGTGCAAAATTTGACTCCCAAAAATCGAAATTACTGAGCAAATCAGGAAACATTTAAATGACTAGTTTGATCCCGAAATGGCATGATTGTGTTGAACATTCTACAAATTAATTAACAAAACAAATGGAAATCCCCCTTTTTAAAAGTGTATAGTAATACGATACAAAAACCATGCATGCACTTACCCAGAAGCTTGTAATAATCGCACAGAACATGATTGAAGTGAAAGAATATTTAGAGTGTAGACCCATGTAATCTGAAATGTTTATTGGAGGTTTGGAGTGTATGATAACTTTGGTGCAAAATGAAGGCAGTTATGGTGTTCACCATGCAGTGTGACAGACAGACGGGATCAGTGAATAGTTTACCCCCCCCCCCCTTTTTATTTTTTGAATGAGGGCCCTAAATCAGCATTAAGAAAAGTAAGCTCAAAAAGCATATTGTAACATTTTTGCTTTACTTTAAGAACGCCAATCCCACATTTTCCTGCTTGCATATTCAACCCCTTCCTGTGTATAAGGTATCAGAGTCGGTAACAATAGGACACGTCTCTTGAAGGGTTTTGCAATCATGATGAGTGGAGGAGAAGTATTAGTTGATTAGTGGGAGGGTTTCCTTATAAAGTGCAGTGCAAGTTAATAACAAACTCCTTTGTGGAAAATTCCCTACCATATCAGTTTGGATTTGGCTACTGCTTTAATTATGTTGGCAAGCTTCTTCAGTTTCCTGAGAATCAGCAGCTGAATGCTCCGCATGATTTAGAGCTCTTTCATGGTGTTGTAAAGTATCAGAATACATCTCTTAGTAAAAGGAGGAAGATGAGTCAGTAACTTGTGGAAGCTTTGTGCAAGACAAGCAAACCACAAAAAACTAAAAATAGAGCAGACCTTATACCAATGATATCATCCATCACTGCCCACAAAAAGTATCATTTTTAGCAATCACAATTTTTGCTATTTAAATACTTTGTGACAAACTTATTAGGTTCATAAATTTCTTGAGGAAAGAATAAACAAGTTTAAAAATGATCCAGAGCTTTGCTGCGCATTGTGATGCAAGATGCTAAATCTCAAAGATGTGTTCCCTTGCAGTATTTAACATGTAACTAGATCAAACAACTTATGTGATAAAGATCAATGTTTCACTGTTAGTATGAGTAGTTATTTCCCCCTCCCCCTCAAATGGATCTTGCTCATATAGTTAAGAAGATGAAATCCACTACATGTTTGTTAGAGCCGAGCCCTACTCCACTTTTTAAAGAAGTATTCTCCAAAATAAATACCACGCCATTAATTCAGTCAGGACAATCTTGCGTTAAATAATCACCATTATTAGAATACAAAATCTGGGGGCTCCCGAGTGGCGCATCCAGCAAAGGAGTGCAGGATGCGCCCTATAGCCTGGAGATCGCAGGTTCGAATCCAGGCTATGTCATTGCCGACCGTGCCCGGGGGTTCCTAGGGGCGCGATAATTGTCTGAGCTCTGCTCGGGTAGGGCGGGCTTAGGTTGGCAGGGTAATCCACGGTTCACCACGCACCAGCAACCCCTGTGTCTGATAGGGTGCCTGCGGGTCTGCAGTGGAGCCATTCAGATCTGTGTTGTCCTCCGGCACTATAGGTCTGGTGGCTTCGCTGTGGATCCGCAGTGCGAGAAATGACGGATTAGCAGGAACATGTTTTGGAGGACGCATGTTTCAGCCTCTGTTTCCTGAGTCGCTGGGGGGTTGCAGCAGTGAACTGGGATAAAAAATAATAATTCCAAATTGGGTAAAAAACCATTGGTGATAACTAAACTAAAAAAAAAAAAAATACAAAGTTTTATATGTATAAAAACATTGACCCAGCAATGGAGCATCCCAGTGCTGCCTGCTAAAAAACAAAGAATAAAATAATAAATCTATGCGACGTGTTCATCCCGGTGAACAAAAATATGAGGCAGAGGCGCATCGTATACTCCCCAGCTAGATGAGGCTGGCAGTGAGGTGGTAATTTGAAAGCACAGCAAGACTGAGTTTGCGAAATAGGTTTATATACCTTATTGGTTAATGGGAACATGCCAGTGATAGGCTTGTAGATTTAACCAATGGGTAATTTCAAATCTTTCATTTCTGTCTAGTTTTAGAAAGAGTAGTTGCCAAGCAACATAACACATTTCTTGCAGTTCATAACATATATGAGAAATTTCATTCTGGTTTCAGCCTTATCATAGTACTGAGACAGCACTTATTACAGTGGATAATGATGTGCTGTTATCCTAGCATCTAGACAGCACTTATTAGAGTGGTTAATGATATGCTGTTATCCTCTGACACGTGTATACCTTCGGTTCTTATACTTTTAGATTGAAGTGCTGCGTGCAGATTAAAGTGGGTATTAGGATGGAAGCACAGGGAGCACAATTAGTTCACATGCAGATGTACCAAGATTCCAGTTGAATGAATGATTAGCAATTGAGTCTCGGTACAGCTGCATAGTCAGTTTCTCTGGGTTGTGTGTTTGGGAGTGGAGAACGGGTGTGGAGAGGAGAGTAAAAAATAAAAAGAATTAAAATAAGAATTGCTACGCATGCTGGTTTTGCAACCAGCATACTACTTATTGTTGTTTGTTGTCTGTGTTTTGGCCACCGTGCCGTTTTGTTTTACAAATCTTTTTATTTTACAATAAACCGGCGCATCAGCGCAATTCACAATTCACTCACCACTCTGTGTGTTTCTGTTCCGGGTCTTAAGTCACTGCTCAAACCATCCTGTGACAGCACCTCTTTTTTGTCAAAGGATACGTGCAGGGTCCCACAAGGCTCAAAAATAATGCTAGTGAATTGCCGTAAAACAGGGATTTATTGAGAATATGGTATGACATAACTTGTCAAGAAATAGCTAAGAGATCGATGGAGACCCAATTGTAGTACTGATTCAGAGCAAGTAAAATCAAAGAGAGAATATATTATTACAGCAGTCCCCCCCCCACCCCCCATGATTTCATTTTTACAAGGTGGAAGAGAGAACAGGGTGGAGCACGTCTGAGAAGCTTCACTGCTTCAAAGAAAGTAACATGGACCAAAATCTTTCCAGTGTATTACAGTTAGACAAGCAATATTAACAAAGACATACAACACTGAAATATTGAGACAGTAGCAAGTGAAATGCTGCTGCCAATGACATATTTTGTATAATGTATGTAACAGCTATTTACATTTGTCTACAGCACAATTATACTAGAGGAAAGCGTTATGAATTACATTGTTCCTAAACTGTGTCATTCAATTACATTTTGCAGTGCAAGCGATTTTCTGAAAACCCTGGCCTTGACCTGTATTCTATACAGATACACTACTTGTGGTAAAAAGACATACCTCCCTTTTGAGTAATTATGAATTCAGTGAAAAGTCACATATTGTATGCATGTTGCTGGGCAATTAGAGAGACATCACTTTCGCATTATGTATGATCTTGTGATAAACTGGCGAGTGGTCAAAGCTAGCCAACGGCAGAAATATCGGCCGCAGAGGTGGATGACTGCAGTTTAAACCTTCTTCCACACTTTTATTACAGAGCAAAGGTTTAAACAAGCAAATCCAAAAGCGGAACCCAAGCAACCCTATCGTGGTGCCTGGACAGGGTACACCACCTGCTGCTCCCAGTCTTCTCCCTATACTAACCTACCCAGAACAAAGGCGCTGGCTCTTCTTTTAAAGCATGTGGCTGGGCTTCATTCATCCTCAATTAAACCAGCCACATTCTGCATATGGATTTGGCAAGGATTAGATTTTAACCCAATCCCTGCCAAACTTAGATTCAATATATATAAAATGTATTAACCCAAGCCAAACAAAAAACACAGAAGCTACATGTGCAGGGCTTCTGCCCTGTCACATATCATCACCCCCCACACCCCATGTATAGCACACACCACCGCTGCACCCTTTTACAACACAGCCTTTGCCCCTCTTCGTTCTCTTTGTCCAGATCTTAGATAACAGCCTTCATTTCCTGTGGACTGTAGATTCTTCCTTAACATTATACCCTCTTCAGTCACTTTATAGAAAGGTTACAAGACATTGCCCTGTAAAGACTTATATGCATTATAAAGTATAGCATAGATAGAAAAAAAGTAGCAATCCTATATATATATATATATATATATATATATATATATATATATATATATATATATATATATATATATATATATATATATAAAAAGCTAGCTCCTGTATTGACAAACATGCCTTGACCTCCCTGCTGTAGTGAAATGACCTAGAAAGTGAAACACAGACTTCCTGGACTAAAGGCATGCCGACTGAGATCTTTTGTAACCTAGTACTAGATATCAAGTTTTGAAATGAAAATAAAAAGTTGCACATTTGAGACCAAACGGCTATAGTAAATGGAAGAGCACACCAGGTAAGATGTTTTATTTTGTTAGCTAAAACCATTTACTAATAAGCTCTTACTGTGCTGTTAGTCTTAATTACCTTGTTTAACTAGACTCTTTTACTGTCAGGTATTTGTCAATTTCATCTTACTGATTGAAATTATTTAAAAATGAATCTTTCGAATGAAACCTTTCCATCACTTCCCACGACAAGAAAAGTAGCTAAATCCTTTATTCTGCAATCTGCATTAATGTAGACATGAATGAATAATGCACATACAAAAGCTCACTGACCAGAGCCATTGTCTCAGGATTCATGAACTTTAAAAATAAATAACCAACAAAACACATCCGAAGTTCTGCATGGTACTGTGGAACTATAAACTGGCTAAGCTAACTCAATTTTAATTGCAGAAAAAAGATTTTTGGTGACTAATAAATATGTATATTAAAAACAATTGGGTGTGAGGCAACCTCATTGTGATCACCACTACTGCAAATGCTGTATAAATGTACATGTAATTGTGTTGTATTTTTAAAATTTTACTGCTGTAGTGCGAACCTCTTGGCCAGGTCGTTATTGAAATTAGAATTTGTTCTCAACTGACTCACCTGGCTAAATAAAGGTTAAATAAATTTTAAAAAAATAAAGTAATTCCCACAGTGCCATCTTATGGCCAAATATCTGTACTGCATTAAAAAAAAAAAGTCCCTTGACAGTTATTTTGTGCATATCAGACTGTTTATATGTATGTTAATGAAAGTGTTTCAAGTTCTTTAATTTATACTTATAATATATAGCATACTGGCTGTTCCTGGTGGAAAAAAATACCCTTAAGTTTTATAAACTGTTTGACAGAAGTTTTGAAAGATTAACAAAGCAGGCATCTAAAAATCATTTCTAACAAAGCAGTAACAAACTTTTTTATTTTTTAGATTGGCTTTAATATGCAGTACACAGGGGCAGCAACAATAAGTACTGTTACAAACTTCACAAGTTGGTCAAATACATGACAATACAGTCTAATTTCTACATAAACTGTGATGTGGGCTGTTTGCTAATGCATTAATGGATACGTCGCTGAATCCCAAAGACTCTATTGCATACCATTTAAGTATTTTAAATAAATACGTACAATTCTGTTTGTTGAAGTTTATCTGCCAGAAAATACTTAACAGCTAATTCCATAGCAAAAATGTTTTTTATTTTTGTAAACATCACCTGGGCACACACAATTTAAAAGGAAAGTGAAATAAATGTACACCCATGCACTGCATATTACATATTTAACACACTGGAAGATCTTATTCAGAAGACAGATCCCATGTTGAAAGGATCACATTTTGGACTGGGATGTTTTATGGATACACACTATAGAAGAACACCCTGCTTATTGTATGGGATTTGTACGATAAAAATCATTAAACTCACACATAAACAGATCTGCTTTTTTATCATGTTAGTATCCAGTTGTCTTCTGTAGCCCAAAGATCTCTTCAACTAGGCAGAGCAGAGTCCAGAGAAGTCTGTATTCCAATTGCTTTTCTTCAGACGATGGGGGGGAAAGATTGCATCATTTTGATTTGTACGGATCAGACCATACTTTAACACCTGCAATAAAATAAAATAAAAATACATCATATGTAATAAATGATTCTGAGAATGACTGGGGGCATCTCATCCAACTGAGATCTCTGTCCACGAAGTACATCAGTATCACTGAAAAGATAATTGCTCATTCTTCAACAAAAGGAGGATTATTCAAATGAACATGTATAGGGTGCCTGGTGGATTATTTATTATCCCTTTTATGCCACTCAGACCCCTCTCTCACTAAATATAATCATTTAAACAGCAATGAAATTAAGCATGGCCCGGTGTCGGCATAAGAGAATAAACCCATCCGATCCTGTCTCCCCGTACGATAGTGCCTCCCATGAGACATTATAAGACAGAACAAACCCATCCGATCCTGTCTCCCCGTACGATAGTGCCTCCCATGAGACATTATAAGACAGAACAAACCCATCCGATCCTGTCTCCCCGTACGATAGTGCCTCCCATGAGACATTATAAGACAGAACAAACCCATCCGATCCTGTCTCCCGTACGATAGTGCCTCCCATGAGACATTATAAGACAGAACAAACCCATCCGATCCTGTCTCCCCGTACGATAGTGCCTCCCATGAGACATTATAAGACAGAACAAACCCATCCGATCCTGTCTCCCCGTACGATAGTGCCTCCCATGAGACATTATAAGACAGAATAAACCCATCCGATCCTGTCTCCCCGTAGGTACTGCCTCCCATGAGGAATTATAAGACAGAACAAACCCATCCGATCCTGTCTCCCCATACGATAGTGCTGCCAAAAGTCGAGAGACGTAACATAAACCTACGTTTATGAAGCTATGTTAGTTTTATACCTCTAAAATAGCTACTTTGATTTAGTCTTAACTATCAAAATGCTTAAAAATCTGCTTTCATTTCAAAATGTAATCTGACAAACTAATAGGTTTCAAACTGCTAGTTAGCACTCAATAATATATATTGAGGGCGTCTGGTTTTCTGTGTTTTCGTTGTGTTTAGCTACTTTCCTTTTTAAATGACTCTGAGCACTGTTCAATGTGTTTTGGTTTCTGAATTAAAACTGAGAAATGTGTTAATTGTGAAATGAATTCGTAAAGGAGAGGCAAAGTCAGACAAAACCCAGAAGCCCTAATCGATGTAAAGCGTGTGTAATTCAACACAGAGGAGAGGGAGAAGGTCTCGGAGAAAATTAGAGAGAGTCCGTTTTTATTTATGAAACAAATGTCAGTTTCCCAGACTTGCAGATAAAATAACAACTTTTTTGTTGGGAATTCAACATTTAGTTGTCCTCATATCCAGTCTCACAATAATAGTTCACAAGATAGCAGGTGTTTGTCTGCTGCTGTGATTGCAGTGTTAAAAGATGCACCAATGGATACCCAGAGACGCCACATGGAAGCTGGACAACGGGATCGAGTTGTCTAACGTTTTGATTTGGGATACAATGTGTTCAGGTCAGAAATGCCATTCACAATCTTTACAGGACTTGTTTGTATCAGCAGTACAATTGGAGAGGCTGCACAAGTGACAACATATTATTTTTATTATGATTTATTATAACAGTGTTTTATTATTAGGATTATTTTTATTATGATTATTGTTTGAATAGTGTTTATTACTAGGATTAGCATAAATTGAAGACAGTATTTTCACATTCGGACAAGCAAGCCAATGTGTGCATGTTAAATGGCTGAAATAATACAATCACATATATTGAAAGGCTTCACATTTCTTGAATTTCTACAGTAGGAGAATGCAGTTTCCGCAAGGGGCCAGTAGTTAAAAATCTAAATGTAGAGCCCTGGATTATGAATAAAGGAAACTGATCATTGTAAAGGCAGGAAGGTGAGTAATAAACTGACTCCATTGTGATTTAGCAGTTGGTTCAAACAATTTAACAACAATGCTGGATTGTAAATAAATATAAAACTATAATTAGAAAAGGATTGAGTGTGAACAGCCAATCAGCTTCCAGATGTAGCGGGCTTCTATTTTGCATAGATGTCCGCTGGAACGTTGAAGTGCGAACTGTGAATTAAATTTTAAATCAATCCGTGCATAAATACAGGCATTTTCCCTTAACAGTCTAATCTACAATTACTCTGATAACATAAAAAGCTATTTAAACATTGATACCATGAATGTTAATTTTGATTTATTCGGAAATATCAATACTGGGGTGGATAAATGTGCCATCTTCACCGACTACAAACAATCCAGCTACTGAACATCTGCAACAACAAATCCCCAGCACTAAAACTAACAAAGACAGACATATCAACGTACAGCTTCAAAACGTGGAACTGCAAAAAAAATGAACTAAGAACAAGACAACAAACTAAATGGTCAGTATCTGTTTTTAAAAACTGGTTAGCTGAAAAGCACCATAATACTGAATTTGAAACGGATAGCGCGACACTGTTCAATGAGCAACTTGGGCACTTTTATGCTTCTTTAAGAAATGCCAAAGGAAACCAATACAATGTGCCAAGTTACATCTCAATCAAGGCAGACATTAATAGGCACCTTAATAATCCCCCTATAGCAGAAATCTAAACATTCCACACGATGTTGAGTTTACCACGGCAAACAATGTTTTTATAGGGGTGATTAAAAAAATGTGCAGGGACGGAAAAGACAAAAACTAAAAACATGAATTCATCTCTGAACCTGACCTACAGAAACTTAAAACATCTGGCATCTTAACTACCAATGAACCAGGAGGGCTTCTGATAAAGTGTGGTTTGATATACAGCTACACTTTTCCCGTCGAGGCACAGAAGGTCTGTGAGTATTGCCCGCAACCGCTTTCAAAGCAAATACAGCAGAAAATGACTTGAGATATGCGACTCTAAACTACAACGAGCACACAAAAAACCACTCTGATCAATGGAGAGAAATAAAGCTATGCTTCGAGGCAGCATGTTTGAAAAGCTGGGTGACCCAATGCGTCCAGTACAATCCCTCGGTAAGTACATGTCTATAATGCCTCAAAATCCACCATGTTTCTATCTTCAGCCAAAGCCGTCCTCTCCTGAAAATGCTGCCACACAACCTATTTGGTACACCTGCAAACCACTAGGGAAAAACACGATTGCCAATTTAATGGCTACATTGAGTGAAAAAGCAATGCTTAGCAAAAGATACACCAACCACTGTATAGGAGCAACTACTGTTCAGTTACTTTCTGATGCTGGTCTAGAGACAAGGGGAATCATGTCTAATTCCTAACCATGTATACCAAGTTTCAGAACTCTGCGATAAGTGGTTTCCGACAAGAAAATGTTTGTAAATTGTCCAGAATTTGTCATAAAATCCAATATGGTTGCCAAACCATGTGACCAATCGCATTCATTGAGCTGTGGACATTAGTTCCCATTGGCGTCTTAACTCTGAAATTTCAAGAGTTTTCGTTTTATGCAACTTTTAAAGTTTTGTTGGTGGAAAGAAATAATAATAATCTTACCAACAATAGGCTTCCCAGCCATGGGCTTAGAAGCATAATAATAATAATAATAAACTTAAATGAGATGCATGCAGTAATTGTATCAATTAAATATGTGATTAAAACCAAGATTAACAGATTATTTTTTTTAATTGCAATTAATTTGTTAAATCAAGACTCAGTTTTTTTTTTTCAATAGTGATTAATTTTTTAAATCTCAAGATTCATTTTTTTAATCGCTTGCCAGCCCTAATACATTTATCCTCTTGCTTGCTCTATCTCATTGTTTTAATTACTTCTTTTCACTTCTTTTAATATGTGTCAATGTTTTTACTATGTAAAGTGCTTTGGGGCGATTTATCATGAAAGGCGCTATATACAAATGACAAAGCATAATGTACAAGGCCTTTTACTCAAGTGGAGGTGTTTGTTAGCAGTTTAAAGATTAGTTATGCACTAGTTTATGTTTCAGTATCTAGGTGGTATGCATACATATCAAAGATGGCCCCATTATTTCCTGAAGGATTAATCACTAACTTCCAAATGTCCTTATCAGAACCAGGGCTAGCGAACGCACAGGTTAGCTTCAGTGTACTTTCTCTTGATGTGCTGAGTATAAACTATGAGAGACTGCAGTCTGTACTGTAGAAAATGCACAGACCTACAGTAGCTTTGTGTGCAGTACAGACCACTCAAACTTTCCAAATTAAACTTCGCCCAGAATGCAAAAAGCAGGCCGTCTATTCAGAATGTATCAGAAATGTTAATCGCATACCTGGTGGCTGGACATCTCCTTGATTGATTCCAGCTCGGTTCACATGCTGCACTTTCTCTGTTAGCAGATTTAAAAAGAAAAATTAGTAAAGGAAGCATTTCAATTGACAACAACTTAACGTGTAATGACATTTATATAATATACTGGCAATAGTGTGTGCTGAAGTATGTCCAGACCGGTTTCAACATAATAGAGTACTTCTCTAATTACAGACAAACAGACACTATAGCTAACGCATTGTACAGGCCTTTTCATCACAATAGTTTAAGAGGTACTTATGCAAAACACAAACGGAAGTGTTTTACACAATGAGTCTGCATGTCCCACGGTCGGGACCTGCATCCAGGGAGGATAATAATACCAATAGCGTTGTAGGTGTATTCAATTCGAGTGGGGTAAGATGCATACTGGGACTAGATTTGAATGGGTCTTTGTTTACATTCCAATGTAGTGGTGTGCTGCTGAAATTCAGGCTGGAGCTTAGCTTCGGTAGTTCAAACAACACACACGTGTTTTTTTTTAAAATTTTTTTATAACAACTAATATGTCTGAAACAACTGAAAATGTCTATTGTTTTGATTTGGACTCCTATTTCCTTTAGAAATGCCAGTTACTGATCTGCCTGTGTAACTTAGCCAAACAGCCTGTAGCCCCTTCATTACCATGGTATAAAACAGAAGCTGCTAATTGACAGACATTGCTCAAGGATCTAAAAAAAAAAAAAAAAAACAGTTGCGAAGAGGCCATAAACAGGGTTCGAAATAAATCTGCGTAGAAGCACAGCCTGTTGACAAAAAGTAAAGATCCGCCAGGTAAAATAACCCCAGAATTGATTTATTTAATATTAAAACTGGGGCATTCTCCTACAGCGAATAAAAAACATATACCACGAACAATCATCAAGTATCCTCCATATAACGTTCATAAAACACAGTAATAAGTTTAAAGAATGTGTAAATATTGTCTTTAAATTTGGACATTTTAGGCACTTGCTGCATCCAGTAAGGCGTAATTAATGTTGCGACCTCATCCAATATAATAAGACCGGTAATGGCGCGCTCTCTCTCCAAAAAATGTTTTGTTTATGGGAAATCTACTTTGTATATTCTTCTAACAAACATGGCAGTTTACACACCGACAACGTGCGTAGATTAAACTTACTGTATTCACTTTCGTGTGTTAGAGGATGAAAAAATATAGGGTAAAATGCAGCTCCTACTGCTGTCACAAAACCCCCAAATATTAGCGCTATTCTTGTGTTCCTTGACATCATGTTGCATTAATATGGCTTGCCTACGGCAAAGCTGTTCCGAAGGGCGAACACAAAACCTCACTTCCTTTACGCACTTTCCTGAAACAATATGGGAGTCGCCAAATTTAAAACCGGCACGCTGAACATACTGCGCAGTCTCATTTTTACTGGTCTCCGAAGCCCTCTGGTGGAGTTTAGTGTTGCTGCTTTTTATATTAACAGTAAACCGCTGCTGGCTTTCATATTTGTTGTTTGTTGGTTAGCACTTAACATCAGGGAATGTATTCTGTTTTCAAGATTTATAGAAGTTGCGTTTTTGTTTTTCAAGTCTGTTAAACATAGTATTGGGCCGACATACATATAAACCACAGTTCTCTTATTAAACCTTAGTGCACTTTTTTTCCAAAAATATATGGAATACAAAAAAACGTTTAATGTGCTGTACTGTATAGGCCAATATTGGAAATATATTGTATGAATGCTTAGGTGCGCTAGAGCAAATTATTAGCATAAATGACCACAACGCTACTGGTAACTTATATTTAGAGAACCGAGCATTTTAGTATAGACCTTTTTGCTTGGTGTAAATTATTGCCTGTGTGTGTTTAAAACGTGAATCGTGAGGGTGTCAGCGAGTCAGTACCATGCCCTTGATATTTGCATACGGGACTCCCATTAATGCCATAAGTTTCAAATGCTTCCGCCCCTATTTAAGCAGAACAGGTGTACGTGGATGTCTGAACTTCAGGTCCGGGTTGGCGAAGGTTTGCGTGCTATAAGTGCGTTTCCAAGATCAATCAAATCAAAATGATTCCTGTGAGAGGTTCGCGTCCCGCTGGCTACACTAGACAATCACAACTTTGCTTTCCAACATTCGTTGTACACGCAGCTCTGTTTTTAGCCCAGGTAAGCAACAGCATCTAACATGTTTCGTGTTGTTATTTATACTGTAAATTAGTTGGGTGGTGATGAGATTTATTTGACACCTGTCGTGTTTATAATATTTTGTGTTATTGTCTCTAGTCGACTGGTTATATTTAAGGGTAGACTATGTTATATTTACAACCCTTCTTTTTTACCAAGCAGAGCACAACCGATTAGATTATTAATAGTTTCATTTTTCACGCTTATGCTCAACAGAAGTACATAACCTATACGGAAATGCCTTTGCTTGAACACCCTGTTTGACCGCAGCCGTACCAGAAGTAAACTATGTGAAAAACACAGAACAGGATAAACCATACACTTTGGAGTGGGCTGGGGCGCATTGCTTTAAATAAAATCATTATTTTATTTAAAATCATATCTATAGAATTTAAACCATGCGGGCATCAGCTATGCAACTTTCATTCAGCCCATAGCCTTTTGCTGTTATTATTTGGTTATTTAGCAGACACCTTTATCCAAGGCGACTTACAGAGACTAGGGTGTGTGAACTATGCATCAGCTGCAGAGTCACTTACAACTACGTCTCACCCGAAAGACGGAGCACAAGGAGATTAAGTGACTTGCTCAGGGTCACACAATGAGTCAGTGGCTGAAGTGCGATTTGAACCGGGGACCTCCTGGTTACAAGCCCTTTTCTTTAACCACTGGACCACACAGCTGTTGTGGAACTGTATTCCGATTACCATTAGGCAGGCTGAAATAGTGGATTCTTTTAAATCTAAATTGAAAACATAATTTTTTGATGTGCTTTTAAATAATTGGTTGTAACTGGAGTGTACACATGCGCTATTTTGTTTTGTTTTTAACTTTGTACAGCCTCTGGGATGCCATGGCGAGAAGGGCTGTATTGTATTGTATTTATTTGCTGTTTTCATGGTCAGTCATTATGATTTGAATTAGCCTACAGCTTCCCTTTAAAAAGTTACGTTCTATTGGCCAGCTACATAAGAGCGCGGCTGCATGGCACCAGTTATCAGTCTTTTGAGAATCGCTGCTCTTTGCAGAATCAGTTCGCATTATAATTTGGCATTGTAACAGAACAATACAATTTGACACGTTTAGCCTCATATTTAATTATGAAAAGGGGTCTACTTAAATCGCGGTAAATTTATGTATTTTTCAAGGGTATGTTGCGGAATAAAATTAGGATTTCGCGGACCTGATTAAACATTAAATAAACCTAAGTAGACAATATTTCAGAACACTGTAAAGCCTAAAAATAGTGGTACTTGCTTCCTTACTAAAGTGCTGTCATTTGTTAAAGGCAAGCATGCAGCATCCCCCTGCAGTTGACTTGCCCATACATTGAGACTGCACGTTCTGCATCCACTGAATTGGTTGGAAGTTAAGGCAAAGCTTTGCAAAGTTATACAGATGTGGAAATCGATTAGAAACAGCCCCAAAACTCGGTTACACAAGGGCATCTAGCTTACTGTAATAAAGGCAATGTATGCAGCACGTTCGTTGTCATGTTATTTGTCCCATCCAATAATTTTTTATTAGTACAGTCAAAACAAAGAAAACGTGCCTATTCGGGTCTAAAATTCCAACTGCGAAAATGTAATCAGCAGGTTGAAGCGAGGTGGCTGTGCTGGATCGTTTTAGTACTGATTGAACTTGCAGACAGGAATACTTTTTGTCTGCGCTGACTTTCCAGTTTGGTTTCTGAAAGCTGTTTATTTTACGTTCTGTTCAGCAGCCTCTGTGGTAGCCTTTTGTTTAATGTGTGATTCTGAAGCTAAATAGCGATCGATCGTATTTTTTCCAAAGACGCACTAAGATATGCAAAACAATGACCTCAGGCTGCATGTACAGTTTCTTTGGGAAATATCTTGAAACGATCATTAACCGAAATATACTTTGCTTTTTTGTCGTCCATTTCTACTACTTCACCTCCATTGCTGAAAACTAGATTTTAGCAACCTAAATCAAAACAATGCAGCACCAACCGTTAACCGTTTTGGAGAATTGTTTTGTGTAAATGTTATTTGTGGACGTTTTTTGTTTGTTTGTTTTTTGCTTAATTGCAATGCACACGGGACGGCGAAGGAATAAAAATGGGCTATCTACAGAAGCACGTAGTTTGCGTCGCTTGCGGTGTGCAGTAGTTCATTTAAACAAGGTTTCTTTTTTCCCTCTCCGTACTTGTTTGTATGCGTTGGCCCCTAAGAGGTGAATTTCGCGGTGACCCCTCAATTTCGATTTCGGTAGATCCCTAATTATGAATCTTCAAAAAATAAAATAATAAAATAAAAATAGAACAATACTGCATATGATGCTTTGTTTAAAGCAATGAGCAAGTTACAGTAACCACCTGGAAGTTGGTTTCTTATTCGCGGTATAGTTGACAAAGCAGCGTGTCCTTTTTCTGTGTGTTTTAACTCACTTACACATCTTGCTCAATTAATATATTGCTACTATTTAAAAGATAATCACTCCCTCTTTCAAGAAAAACGAAAATATTAATACAAAATCTTTATCAGCAGCATAGCGGTACCAAATGTATTGCCTCATTGGCTCATTTACCCCCTTAGACGCTTTGCTCACTAAATATCTAGGTATCCTTAGATAGGATATCACCCCCTCTGCAAAAACACTAAGGGGTAGATGTACCAAGATGGGCCAGTCACAGCGCAAACATACCGCAATTTGCATTTTGTTTAGGACAATTCGCAAAGTGCACATTTTGTCTTATGTACTAAGAAAAAATATGTTCCTGAAGAGAGCCGCACTATAATTTAAATTTTACGTCATCTTAGCGAAATCTCAAGCGAGAGTTGTGCGACATTTTTTCAAATAAAATAGCGGCAGTTTAGTTGTGCTGCAGCCGAGTGCCCGAAGGATAACGTCATCTGTGCAATGCATTCTGTTCCGTCTTCATTTGACCTATTTTATATATAGTGTAGCGGTCTCGGTTAACGCAGGCAGGCGCACCACACAGGGCGAGGCAATCCACACACAGGCGGAGAGCGGGCGCGAACCCAGGACTACTAAAGCATAGCGCCGATAAAGATCCGGCTCCATTGCAAGGAGCGTATATCGGGTTTATGTCTTCGTGTGTGATTACGTTACCTACCAGCCCTGCTGCTGCCTTCCCCCGTGCTCACTACAATATATATAAAAAATGAAAGGCAGTTTAATCCCATCATATTATAGTGGGGCCCCAACCTTCACCCCCCAAAAGCTTTTCATAATCATACAGTAGCCCCTCACTAAACCGGACGTGTTTGTCCGACGTAAGGAGGTGTCGGATTTAAAAACAATAAAATAAAATCACACACACATACATTTGACAGTTCTCGATGTATTTGAAATATAAATCATTGCGCTGCAATAACACTAATGTGTTTTAGGTAGGCTACACATTACATTATGTAAATATAAATCTGTACAGTAGGCCTATACAGTACAGTAGTAAAATCAAATGAATACCTAGCACTTCTTTTTGTACTTTAGCTTACTGGTAACACAACATAAATCATGCTGCTGCATTGTACACTTTTTTATTTTATTTTAAATATTATTATTTTTAACTTGGCCTACTTAGTAGCTAGACAATTAACACACAATAGATCATGGTCCTATAGAGATGCTCAGAATGAGCTGGAGGGGTTAGTGGCCCATGTGTGCAGTGTGTTGCTCCCAACATGCCGGTAAAACCAGAAATGTCATAGAAATGTGTTTTCAAGGCTTGTAAGTACAATCTGCCTTCAGTGAAAATTAGGTACTTGGGTGTTTGTCTCAAATACATTGAGCACAACACACGAGAAAAAAAAGGACTGGGAAATGCCAGCAACGATTGCGACTGTTTAAAAAAAGTTCTTAACAAATTGATGCAATTGTAAGTGTCGCAATTGCCCGCAGCTTTAGTACATCGCTTTACAATATTTTTGATCCCTCAACTATCGCCACCCTGTTTGCAAATTTCTGCAGGACCGCCCAGATTTACATATTCATTTAAGGCTGAAATTCAAATAAGAACTGCGGCTGCAAAGCATTCGTTAAAATGATGCGAACAGCGTTGCAATTGTTTAGTACATTTCACGCTACACTTCCCACTGGTTTGCATGTGGTTTGCAACGATTGCGACAGAAGCAACACTTCAGTACATCTACCCCTAAATATTTTAATCAGCAAGCCGTACCCCAGGAGCAGCAGCACCCCAAAGTGTAACCAATAAAAATGCATAGGAATCCCATTGCTATTACTTGTTGATAAATAGGGTCCAAAGTATGATGCTGAAGTTAGCTTCTTATTTGCATTCCAGCTTCTTATTTGCATCCCGCAAATGTGACACAAATTGAATAAGTAACTGCGGTATTTTGGGGGTTAAATAGTTTTGGGCCACTTAGTTCAAAGCTGCTTCTCACACAGGGGGAACCCCTCTATGTCACCCATGTGTGTTTATCCCAGCCCAAAACGGATTGTGATACAAAAACAGTAAAAATCACACAATGATCCGGGACGTCATCATTTGCAAAGACTGTAACTCAGTAAGAGTTTCTATGCTCATCCAGTCTGCAGTAACGAGGTGTGAACTCATATAGTAAGAAAAATAAAATCAAATAACCTCAAGTGTACTTTTATTTAATATATAAGGCGTTGTAATACCAAGGACCTTTCGAACACAAGTTCTTCTTTGGATTAAGTTGAAGTCAAAGAGGTCTGAGTTCTTTCAATGAAAACTTTTCCTCACCTCGGTTTAATAATATTTGATGTGCAGAGAGTGTCTAGAAGAGCCACTGCGAGCTCTAGTTGTTGTTCTGCATTTTATTCTATATATCTGATCTCCCATATACAATACTAATGTAAATAAAAAGATTCAATGTGCATTTTACTATTGTATCGTCATGCTGCCTCGAGGTAATTAAGCAACACTATAAATTTAGCAAAGATTGCACACTTAATTTACAGATTAATTTCTTTCAGTTTAGGGTCCATTTTACAAGCTCGTCCTCTCAAAGTGTCTCAGGATAATGGGGCCAGTTGGCTTTAGATTTACCTCCGTCCATCAGGGTGCTGCTTAATTACAGTTGAGCCTATGGCCAAACACAGACTTTCATGAAAAATGGGACAACTAGCCAACACCAGTACTACTACTGCTACTACTACGAATAATAGTAATACTATTATAATAATAATAACTTCTGAATATTTTTGAATATTGTATCTTCTATTGTAATACTTGTACGTCACCTTGGTTAAAGGTGTCATCGAAATTAATAAATAATAATAGTAAACACAAATGTCTTTTCAGTTCACGACAATTAGTAATGTGCTATAATTCAATCTAATTCTGGATCTTAAGTCATATATTTTCATATGGTTATATAGATATAGTCCAATGTTTTGAGTTCACACCTCGTTACTGCAGACTGGATGAGCGTGGAAACTCTTACTGAGTTACAGTCTTTGCAAATGATGACGTCCCGGATCATTGTATGATTTTTGCTGTTTTTGTATCACAATCCGTTTTGGGCTGGGATAAACACACATGGGTGACGTAGAGGGGTTCCCCCTGTGTGAGAAGAAGCTTTGAAATAAGAAGCCCAAAGCGATTTAACCCCGAAATACCGCAGTTACTTGTTCAATTTGTGTTACATTTGCGGGATGCGAATAAGAAGCCAACTTCAGCATCATACTTTGGACCATGTTTATCAACAAGTAAGAGCAAAGGGATTCCTATGCATTTTTATTGGTTACACTTTGGGGTTCTGCTGCTCACGGGGTACGGCTTGCTCACTAAAATCTTTAGTATTTTTGCAAGGAGGAGACGATAACCTATCTAGGGATACCTCGATATTTAATGAGGAAACCGTCTAAGGGGGTACATGGGCCAAAACAAGCAGGGAATAAGTGGGGTACCGCTATGCTGCTGATTTTTTATTAATATTTTCATTTTTCTTGAAAGAGGGAGCGGTTATCTTTTAAATAGTAGCAATATATTAATTGCGCAAGATGTGTAAGTGAGTTAAAACACACAGAAAAATAGGTCACACTGCTTTGACAACTATACCACGAATAAGGAACCAGGAATAAGTAACCAACTTCCATGTGGCGTTACATTTGTAGCCTTTAGTGGCCAAAATTTGATTTATGAGTATTTCAATAAATAAGTAGAGACCACATTTTTGGCAGGGAGTTGGTGACTAATTTAATTATGTTTAGTTTTAGCTGGACTGATACAGTTAAATAATTAAGGCAATGTTTTTTTTTTGTTTCGTTTTGTTTTTATGTCACGGTAGTGGCACAGAACTGTTTCAGAATGTTTCTTAGACCTCTTTATTTTTGTTTCAGGTACCACTGCCATCCTTTTGTATTGATACTTCACATACAACCTTAATCACCTCAAGTCCTGATCAAAACAAAGGTGGAGATTTCATCCAGATTAACAATGATCCAGAACATGTTGTTGATAACTACAATCTCTCAATTGAGTATTTCTGTTCAAACCCTTGCGTTGTTGGGGTGGAAGTCCTGGCCTCTTCAGAATTAAAAACAGCAGTGCATATCTTTAGGAAGAGATGGAAACATGTTCAACCCTTTCGCATTACCAGGACTCGGACTGTGCAATTAAGATTCCCAAGTGTTATGGTCTACAGAGAGGACTTTTTCATAAGACACTCCATCATTGTACAGAGTGTGATGTTAAGGGCCTGGATTGTCCACAGTCACAACTACAGTCACAGTAATGGTTATCGAGATGGGTATCAACAAGCCGTGAACAAGACCTATTCAATTTTGAAGAGTCTACCACCTTATCAACGACCGTTTAAAAAGCACAACAAATGCCTTCAGTGGGGTGCCAAATTGATGTGGAGGTTAACTGAAAACAGAATCAACCAGTGTCCACATGAGACTGGTAGGTTTTTTTTAAAGCATCCTCTAAATGTATATGAAATGTTTACTGATATGAGGGCCCCACTGGTTCACCTACAAACACTCCTGCACGCAGTGCTGATTGAGTCAAGAGAGTGCAGTGCAATCACGTTCACAGCGAGCGGTGATGTAGACCCACAGGGGGCGCTGCATTGCTCTTTGCATTCCTCGTCTCAGGACAGTAAACATCATCGCACTTCAAAAACCCTTATCTGTGAGGTTTCTAGCGAGTTGGCCTTGGTTCTATGGTTCAGTAGATTGGCAACATTCCTTGCTTAGGCTCAGTAGGGTGAAAAAGGAGCAATTGACAACAAATGTGACATTTGAGTTCTGTATTGCTACAATATAAATGTTTGTTTTCAGATGCTGTGGAGATTCTCAGCTTCCCGCATGCATGTACTGGAGAGAGATATGGCGTTGTAAAAACGTTTTATAGCTTTAACAACAGTGATTTTGAAAAGACCAGAATTCAGCAAGTTGGTGACCCCAGGTAATCACTCATCAGTTATCGCAGTTTTGCTAACACTAAAAAAAAACCAAAAAAAAACATGTTTTAGTTCATTAAAATGTTTTTGCATTTTATGTATGAAAATGTGAGAACCTACAAAATGCTGGCAATACACAGTATGGAAGCTTTACTGGAATGATATTATGCTCCTTAAAGGCTAATGATATCAGAAATCAACTGGGGAGCGCTGAGACAAAAGCAAAAACGGTTATGGTAAAAAAGAGTCTGCCATTTGTTAATCATAAGGGAGCCAGCCTAGAATACACGTTTTGCATTTACAGTACTTTATTAATCAAGCTAATTGTTCTAATCTAGTAGATATGGTGATTGATTTGACACTGCTGTGTGTTTGCATACAACTCTGTTTTTGTAGGTTTACGCTTTCAATTTGGATGTACTTCTTGAATTCATGCAAACATGCCTCGTGTGCGATCGTGCATCACATTAGTCCAAACAGCACGTATGGGACGCCTCTGGTGCTTTTAACTGAAACTGGTAAGAATGTTTCTTGTAAATGTTTTATTGTATTTCTATTAATCCGGTCTTACTGATAAAGGAATCCATTATTCTCTTTATATTTTATTGTCAGTGCATTGGGCTACCCAGTGCACATTCCTTTTTTCCTATTTCAATACATGCGTGTGTGCATTTCTGTTCTGTTAATTAGTAAAAACCATTTCCATCTTTAATTGAAAAAACAGACTGACTCTAGACAGGTGAAATGCAGCAAAAACAATACTACCACTTTGGGACATCATACTTAAATGGTCTAAATCAGGTTTTAAAAACACTTACGAGTGGCTTAAGTCTTAGCGAATAGGTATTCCAATATAAGCATTTATCATTGATCTATGAAACCAGATAATAGCTACTTAGTTCTTTTTCCCCTCAATATTTATAAAAACAAAACAAAAATGAATGTGTAAGATGCATAGCAAAACAGATGGATCACTGTCACTGTTCATTTTACATTCAAAGTTAGAAAGGATTGAATGACGCTCTACTCTGGTTTCAGTTTGACCGTGCTAAACACTCCTTTTTAATTGTAGGGGATATAACTATCCAGGCCCGGTGTGTTTCAGGACAGGACAGTGCTTTCAGAGCCCATGTCAAACTCTCAATGAGGAGGTGGCATCGCCTTGACTTATCTGTGGACAGGACAATGGTGAAAAGCTACTATTTTTATGCACATTTTAGTGGACTTCATTACATACTTTTTTTACTTCATTTTTTATTGAAATAATTGAATAAATAACAATGTCTGGTTTGACAGAATAGCTGTCACATTATTGTAAATAATCATTACTGCAAGTCATTTATATATACAGTACTGTGCAAAAGTTTTAGGCAGGTGTGAAAAAATACTGTAAAGTAAGAATGCTTTCAAAAATAGACATGTTAATAGATTATATTTATCAATTAACTAAATGCAAAGTGAGTGAACAGAAGAAAAATCTAAATCAAATCCATATTTGGTGTGACAACCCTTTGCCTTCAAAACAGCATCAATTCTTCTAGGTACACTTGCACAAAGTCAGGGATTTTGTAGGCATATAGTCAGGTGTATGATTAAACAATTATACCAAACAGGTGCTGATGATCATCAATTCAATATGTAGGTTGAAACACAATCATTAACTGAAACAGAAACGGCTGTGTAGGAGGAATAAAACTGGGTGAGGAACAGCCAAACTCAGCTAACAAGGTGAGGTTGCTGAAGACAGTTTACTGTCAAAAGTCATACACCATGGCAAGACTGAGCACAGCAACAAGACACAAGGTAGTTATACTGCATCAGCAAGGTCTCTCCCAGGCAGAAATTTCAAGGCAGACAGGGGTTTCCAGATGTGCTGTCCAAGCTCTTTTGAAGAAGCACAAAGAAACGGGCAACGTTGAGGACCGTAGACGCAGTGGTCGGCCAAGGAAACTTACTGCAGCAGATGAAAGACACATCATGCTTACTTCCCTTCGCAATCGGAAGATGTCCAGCAGTGCCATCAGCTCAGAACTGGCAGTAAACAGTGGGACCCTGGTACACCCATCTACTGTCCGGAGAAGTCTGGTCAGAAGTGGCCTTCATGGAAGACTTGCGCCAAAAGCCATACCTCCGACGTGGAAACAAGGCCAGCGACTCAACTATGCACGAAAACACAGGAACTGGGGTGCAGAAAAATGGCAGCAGGTGCTCTGGACTGATGAGTCAAAATTTGAAATATTTGGCTGTAGCAGAAGGCAGTTTGTTCGCCGAAGGGCTGAGAGCGGTACACAAATGAGTGTCTGCAGGCAACAGTGAAGCATGGTGGAGGTTCCTTGCAAGTTTGGGGCTGCATTTCTGCAAATGGAGTTGGGGATTTGGTCAGAATTAGTGGTCTCCTCAATGCTGAGAAGTACAGGCAGATACTTATTCATCATGCAATACCATCAGGGAGGCATCTGATTGGCCCCAAATTTATTCTGCAGCATGACAACGACCCCAAACATACAGCGAAAGTCATTAAGAACTATCTTCAGCGTAAAGAAGAACAAGGAGTCCTGGAAGTGATGGTATGGCCCCACAGAGCCCTGATCTCAACAGCATCGAGTCTGTCTGGGATTACATGAAGAGAGAGAAGCAACTGAGGCTGCCTAAATCCACAGAAGAACTGTGGTTAGTTCTCCAAGATGTTTGGGCCAACCTACCTGCCGAGTTCCTTCAAAACTGTGTGCAAGTGTACCTAGAAGAATTGATGCTTGATGCTGTTTTGAAGGCAAAGGGTGGTCACACCAAATATGGATTTGATTTAGATTTTTCTTCTGTTCACTCACTTTGCATTTAGTTAATTGATAAATATAATCTATTAACATGTCTATTTTTGAAAGCATTCTTACTTTATAGCATTTTTTTCACACCTGCCTAAAACTTTTGCACAGTACTGTATATATATATATATATGTGTGTGTAAATATATATGTGTATATATATATATATATATGTGTGTGTGTGTGTGTATATATATATATATATATATATATATATATATATATATATATATATATATATATATATATATATATATATATATATAACGTTTTCAGCGCTAATGGAAAATGTCTAGAGGAAAGTGAAAGCGCGTTGTGCTAACCCAACACTAACGTAAGTGTGTACAGCACTGTGACAGGGCAAGAGCTCTGCCATGAAGAGGGTTTTTTTGTGTAAATGTATGTTATAAATAGTGTGTATTTATTGTAATTAATGAATGAACTATCTGATGCTCCTGGGAGAGCTGCTGTGTGTGATTTAGCAGGTGTGGGATCTAATCAGCAGGTAGGTGTGTCCCAGCAGGGCGTCGCATATAAAAAGGTTCCATTTATTCACCTCGGGGCTGCTGCAAAACCAAAGCCAACTGACATTTGCTGACATGTATGTATGTGTGTGTGTGTGAGAGAGAGAGAGAGAGAACCAGGGTTGGATACAGAAGAGTGAGTAAGCAAGTCGAAACTGCTAACAGCTGGGCAAGAGTTAGTTTATTGAATAGGGAAGATTAGTTCACAGATTGTAGATCCCACCAAGGTTTTCGTACACTGTGTTGTATGTACTCCATGCGTTGCCATTGCTGGTAGTGTCACGTGAGCTGCTCAGTGCGTTGATATGTAAATAAATCCTGTTCGACTGCGGGGGGCGTATCAACATCAACCTCCGTCTCGATCTCCTGCCTGTCACTCAGCAGCGAATCTATGCACCCACACGTAAGATGGCTACCCTGTCACAAGCATTAATACCCTGTATCTTTCTAAATAAGGGATTTAAATCTCAAAACAATAATTCTGTGACTATCGTAATTATTACAGCTGTGTAGAATGGTATTTAAAACAGGATTCATTCATCTGACTTTTTACATATCTACCCTTGTCCTGCAGTCAGATACGTGACGGATTACTGTATGTGTGTGTGTGTGTGTGTGTGTGTAAATATATATATATATATATATATATATATATATATATATATATATATATATATATATATATATATAATTTACAGTGGATACACTTGTGTGTCCACTGTGGACTCTTCTATTTTGTTTGTTCTTTTTAAAATTATATATTTTTATATTACGTATTTCTTCTTGCTAATGATCTACATTAACTGAAAAAAACATAAACATACCCATGGCAGCAAATACAGCTTAAAGTTGAAATGCTTACAGCTGTGCATATACCTGAGTTTCTAGCATGAAGACACTGGAAACTCGTTTCTGTTTTGCAGGTGACTTTTACTGTCGTTTCTCTGGAGGATATGAAAGAAACAGTACAGACTTTCAGATACCAGTAAGGTTATATTAACTGTAATTTATTTACTTTTTTGTTTTATATTTATAACATTGCCACAGAATTACATTAGTGTACATTCATTTATCTACAATTAGTAGATACAATTAGTAGCTATTATTATTTTTGTGTTAAAATATTTGAACATTGGTCCCAGTAACTTTAAAAATAACAAAAATACACTGTTATGAAAATGCTGTCTGAAAATAATGAATGACTTAAAGTAAAAATAATTAGCAAAATGTTAATTTGACTAAGTGGTTTGCTTTAGGGTATCATACTGCAGTACAGCAGGTATGGCATCTGTAATAATATACCCCTTACAGCTGCAGTGTCCCTTAATCATGAAGCCTGGGTTTATTTATTGATTTAGCATTTTTATATAGCGCCATTCGCCAATTGGCATCGAAGCACTGTACAGGGCAAAAAACATTTAAATCATTTAACATACAGTACCATGTGATAAAAACACAGTACATCATAAACCATCTAAAAACACACAGAACAGTACAATGTAAATATATTGAACAAAATGATACACTTTCAAATATTGTATTAAATTATTAAAACCGTTCCAGCTCTCTGATAAAGCAAAGTTTTTAATAGCTTTCTAAACTGAAGCAGGCTAGAAGAGGTTCTAATTTCCACTGGCAACAAATTCCATAAATAAGCTGCTCTGACCAACTCCATTTAATGCTTTATAAACAATGCAAAGGATTAGCGGAGTCCCAGACACAAGGCTAGCTGCCATGTTTTGAATCCTCTGAAATGAATTGATTATACACTTGGGAGTCTAGATGAGGGTATATCATCAAGAGGGAATTTCAGGCAAAGAGTTTGTTGGGTGTTTCAATATATTGCATTGGTCCTGACACGCTAGTTACAGCCCTTGTGATTTAAAGAGATCATTTTTTGTGTGTTAATAAGCTACTTGCTTGATCTCTTCTAGGTTTGTAAATAGATTACATTACGATGACACTGCTGGATACTTCATTCTTGGAGGCAGCAAGTACATGCCCAGTATAGAAGGCTTTTATGGACCGGTAAAATATTACCGTCTTGAAGCAAGGCAGGGCAATGCGGTAAGTATTCCTTTTCTGGTGGGATTTTGTGTGCATGAAAGGTAATGGGCACTCTTTGCCATTCAATGACTGTGTCCTGTATGCTGGGTGGTTTGAAGACCTGTACATATCAAGTGTGACTCAGCAGTTAGTCCTGTATGCTGGGTGGTTTGAAGACCTGTACATATCAAGTGTGACTCAGCAGTTAGTCCTGTATGCTGGGTGGTTTGAAGACCTGTACATATCAAGTGTGACTCAGCAGTTATTCCTGTATGCTGCTTATACCCATATATATATATGATTTTCTTGGCCGATCCCGATAGCCGATGGTTATCTACCCATATCGGCCGATACCTATAATAATAGACAGTGCAGGTAAACTACTAGAACAAGTCATGGGGCCTATATTTAAACAGTTTTATAATTATAAATGTTAGAAATATGAACAGATGTCATTTACTTGTTGTATTTATGACAGAAATTAACAGATACTGTTTACTTGTTTCTTTAGAAAATGAATACAAAGAATAACTTTGTATTCTGGGGATACATTGATCCTGTACTATGATGACACCACGGTTAGGGATCTTTACATCACCAGTTTTAATTTCAACTTCTACGTACCCCAGGTACGGCACAGGCAGTCCATTAGCTGCACACAAGGAAAGCCAGGCTGATGGATCCTTAAGATGTCTTTGTTGTACTCCAAACTGTTGATTTAAATAAACTTTCACAAACCATAGTGACTTGGGAGCCAGTATCCAACAAGGCTGGAACAGGAACACCATCCATCTCGACCTCCATTACTGGGATCTCTCCCACAAGCATCTCTCTGGATGTTCCCAACTCAGCCTTCCCTACTTTCTGGACCACAACAGTGGGTCATAGTAGTTCAAAGGCTGATCTTGGGGACGGGCACTCACTTGACAGCGACGCTCAACACACCCAGCTTGTTGACACCGGCGACAAATCTGTCTCCCCTAAAGATCAAAACGGTCCGTCTGCTGTCTCCAATGAAAAGGCCGTCCTCTTCTGCCACCCGGTAAAGAAAAACCAGAGGCTGGATCCAAACTCGCAGCTATGGGTCGAACAGGTTCCATGGTCTGGGGCTTCCCTGGTCCCCACCTTCTTAGTTCAGCCTGAAGTTCTCCTAATAAATCCTGTGAAAGACTTGCAGTCTGCCCTATCACCTCATTAGACAGCTCCCTATGAAGGGCCTTCTTAATCTGTTGTAGATCCACCCTTGGGGAAAGCTGGAGGCCGAGGCTCCACAGTGGTCTGGCACTAGTGTATGAGCAACTCTTGTTCTCCTAGTGCTTCTATCTGGACCATCACCTCCATCCTGCAAAAAACAAATTTTCATTAAGCAGTACCTTAGTCTTCAGCTCCCGCCTCAAGGTAAGATCCCTCAGACCATCCACAAACTGGTTCCTCAGCAAAGTCTTCATCTTGAATAGCTCGAGAGTCTCGTCTCCGTAGCCCTTGGAACAACTTTTGGAGCTGTATGGCAAACTTGCACACTTTCCTTGGATTCTTGCCTGCAATTAAAGCACAGAGAGCAAATAACAGAGGCCTGGACCCTATCCCCATATAATTCATCAATATCCCAAAAAACAGTTGTACTGTATTCCATTTCTCTTCTGGCAATATTACAGTTTCTCTCCTTGCTTCCCCCTCTAAATTAGTTAAAACAAGGTCAACCTGGTTTGCTTCTGGTATCTGTTATATACTTTAACTATAGTCTTCAAATTTGCCTTCTATTCTACTAAATTTGTGTTGTTAGCCACACCACTAAATTCAGAAGACCAGGAAGAACCCATCATAAAAGGAAACATTAAAAGCGGGACTGCACTGGAAGTACCTTCTCCCACTGACACTGTGCAATGGGAAATATAGGCCTCAAACTGAAATAACCCAATCCTGCCGACGCTATGCCAAAAAAGAGACAGATGTAACACTTAGGAAAAGCTATAACATTTATTTCCCAGTGCTTGTGTAGCGGACTACGCCATTGCTGTTTAACCCCAAAATAATTAACCCTGCATGCGTGTGAGAGGGAGAACTGCCAAAGAGCAGAATTAACAGGTTGAAACCCCACTAGAACAACCACCTCCGTGAACGGGAGGAAGACATACATTTACTTTAAACATTTAAAGCTCAATACAAATAGACAATAAATAAAGAAACACACGTGTTACACTTGCGTCATTAGTATAGTAAGCGTGCCTGACAAAACATTCAATTCTGTGCTGGAAGAAATTCAAGCATGAGCATCGGTGTACATTATCGGCTAAAATAACAAAAACTACCGATAGCCGTGTTTTTTTTTTTTTTTTTCCTTATCGGTGCCATGCCGATAGGCTACCACTTATCGGTGCACCCCTAACATATATAATATATCCCAGAGGACTAAATCTCTTGTCCCCTAAATAATCTAACTGCTTCTAATAATGCTAGTGTTGTATTTGCACCCTTTTTTCTAGATTGTTAATCCCCTTTCCCCAAAGAGAACAGTGGAAGAGCTGGATATACACTATCAGAGATGTGAAGATGTCAAACGAATAACCCCTGGTTTTCTGCAGATACTTAAACAAAACAGACCAGTTCAGGAAAACCGTAAGAAATTGAAACTTTCTGTGCTTACCAAAGGTCACATATTCATTTGTTTCCACTGTCTTGAGAAAAAGGACTGACATTCAAAAAAGTAGATGTGGGGTGAATAATCTGTCTGCATGTGTTTTAACTGTATTGTTTGAAACCTTGCTGTGTTTGCGTGCCACATTGCCAAATATTTATTTGACGAATCAGCACATACTAATGAAGATGAACAAGCTGAAAGTCTTTACATCACGTTGTGATGAAGTAGAAACAGTTTGATTGGACTGGTTTGAAATGTATTCATTTCTGGAGAGTTGTGATAGTAACAAACTCATTTTTCATATTGCAAACCTGTAAAAATGCACAATATCTCCAACGCGAACAGAGTAGCATAATAGATGCAAACGTTCGCCACATCTTTGAATATCTGTCCCATTGTTCATTCAGCTTGCGCACCGCATTCAGTGTTTTAGACTGTTGTGTATATGGATTGAAACCTTTCAGAGGGCTGCTCTGGTACTTTGAACAGCACATAGAATGGGCACCAGTAATGACTAAACTAGGCCTTGTTTAATGTGGAACCACATAATCAAGTTTACATTGCACAATTAACAGATGTTTCAGTAAAGAGCTCATCATGTCGGTTCAAAAACAAACATGTTTTTTCTAAAAGGTGAGTGATTTATCAGGGGATTTGTTAGTCCCCTGAAAACATGTTGTAAAGGAGCAAGCCTAGTGATATCTGATTGAGCAAGAGCTGATATTTAAATGGTTTTCATATCCTTTTAGGCACATGTAAATCATATTATGTACATTTAAAGAACACATATGGTGAACAGTCTGTGTGTGAAGGACTTCCCTGGACACATGAAAAACAAAGAAAATATCAAAGACTGTTTGATCTTCTTCAGATGATGGGACCAGACTTACTGTCAGGTATTTGTTGCTGGTATAATACCCAATGGTTCAAGTGCATTAATTGTGACCACTGATTAAAATCTAGTGTACAACTCATTTGTGGGATTAATGTTGCATCAAGGAATGCTTTTGTGGGTAGATTTAGAACTACTGTAACCTACTGTATAGCATAAAGACACCAACCATTGTACAATTGTGTGGTCTGTTGATACTTAAGTGTTTGATCAATTTAGGTTGTATTCCAACCAATTTTGTAAAAAGTAATTTATTTAAACGCAGGTCAACGTTACAATGATATTTAAGGCACTCATTATCCCTATGATAACATTTATATTAAAACACCCCTATAGTGGCTTGAAAAAAGTACCAAATAACACAAAGTGCAAACTGTGTGCAATAATTGAATGCTCACAATCTTCATCAAAGTTGTTGGTGTTTTTTGTTATTTGGCACTAATTTTTAAAAGCTGCTAGAATGATATCAGCATCCTGAGTACAGGGTAAAGGAGTGCTTTTAGTGATCTACCTAATGTGGTCTTCTGGCTAGTAAAGGAGCGAGGATGAGCATGGTGCTAATGTTTCCACTCTTGACTCTTAGGTTCAGGGGGTTCTGAAATGACCCTTGAATTTGGAAAGAAGGTTTTTGAAATGGTATCTGAAAGATTATCAGAGTGGGAGGGTGAACATGTCCTGAGCACCCTAGTCCCGTCTTTACAGATTTCCAGCTGCTGTGGCTATCACAGAGCCTCCTATTACCTGGCTGTCGTGTATGAAACTGGTTTAGGGGTTCCAGTCAATTATCTACAGGTAAAACAACAGGTTTACTTAAATATGGCACTAGAAAAAGTATTTTTGTGAACAAAAATAATATCTTGTTTTCTGTGAATTCCCATTCATTAAAAAAAAGAAATCCTGTAACACAGCGCTACAATACATCTTTTAAATTAATTCTACTGTATATTGAAAATGAATAGTATAACCTTGCCCTGCTCTGTCCACCGGGGCTCCGTAGTTTGTAGTTGTGATGGAGCACCTAACTCTCTACCGATGTGAAATGCTTGCTATAATTATACAATATAATTATACATATATCTGTCCCATTTATATTTCTTGCTCTTACTAAGTAACACATCTGTTGACCAGAAGAGATTGGCATCTTGACTCCTGTCATTTCAGTTGTAAGGCGCATTTTAAGCCTTTATTTGCAAGACTTTGACAGCAATGCAATAGATTGTCATTGAGGTGTGCTTTTATAAACGCTTGAGCAAATCATGTTCGTTTCCCCCAACCCCTGTTGCAAATCTTGGGTATTGTTTTATTCATTTTTATTTATGTATTGATTTATTTATTTACTAGGGACATGTTTATGGTTTGATTGGTGCTCAAGGAGATGAGAGCCTGGCTCTAATGCATCTTGGTTACAAACATATCCAAGGCATTGACGGTTATCCTCTAGATTATGACCTGTCATACAGTTACTATATCAATATTGGAAAACAGACTTTGCAAGATCGATGGAAAGTACAGGAAACACAGGTAAGAGAATATATGAACTGCATTAATACCAGTAAGGTACGCATGGATGTCTTGAAACAGCAGACAGAAGATCCCTTGGAAGTACAACCCCCCTGTACTCACAAAGGGCTGCAGAAACATCGACGCCTGTGTGACTTTCATAGCACATTGGGTTCGTCCCTGTGTAAAGACAAGGGTCTTGTTTTCTATATTGAAAGTAAAAGAAAGCCCCTGTTTCTTTCATCTTCTGCTCTCACGACCCACACAAGGCCTACCTTTACTACTCTAAGGAACATTAGGCTAAGATTACTGCCATCCAGTGTATCCAAAGCTTATTACATCGTGGGTCTGGAAAATACCATTTTCAGATTTAATACAAGAAGGCTAAAATAAGTTTCTCTCTCACTCAAACAGGCTTATGTTGAATCAGTTCGGCTTACAGATGAAACAGCCCTGAAATTTCATACAAATGAGAACAGTGATCTCTATCAGTTTCTAAATCTTCAAGCAAAAAGAGGGGACTTGGATTCACAGGTATTATGTAATCTTATTATTATTATTATTATTATTATTATTATTATTATTATTATTATTATTATTATAGTAGTAGTAGTAGTAGTAGTAGTAGTAGTATTATTATTATTAGTAGTAGTAGTAGTAGTAGTATTATGTGAATTGGATGTGACCATTGAGTGGTGCTAAATGTGTGATGGGCATTGACAGTTGGAACCAATGAGCACAGACATCATTTGAGGCCAGAAATGTCTAATATCTAATGTCTCATTTCTAAAAAATGAAACCTACTTCTAATATTTCCCTTCTACTGTACAGCTGCTGCCAAAAGTGTTGCAGCACCCTCTAGAGTTGTCGGGATGTGCGTGGTGAAGTGCAGAAAGGGACTGTCCACACAAAGTTCAGAAAAAAACGTGCTTTATTATTTTTTAAAAAAGCCATTGGTCAAAATAGTAGTCACCCCTGCTACCAGCAATGGTATCAGGAGAAAAGAAAAAGACAACAGTCTCCAAACAAAAAACACAATAATTAGTCCGGCATAGCTGTGCCACCTTGATCCCTCCATGCACGAAAAGCTGTGCTCTCAACACCAGGCTATGGTGTGGTGCTCTGCTGGGCTGTGTAGTGCTGTGCTGTGCTATACTGTGCAGAGTGTCCTGGATCCTCTTACTGGCTGTATAGCTGCAGCTCCCCTGTCAATCATCTGCAACGAAAACAAAACAAACAGAGAGCGCTCCAGCGCATCATCAGTCAGCAACGTAAGGTCAATGCTCACACAGCTGCACCCCTTTTGTGCTGCCAAACTCCACCCCGGTGCCCGGTAATCAGCCCGGTGCTCCGCCTTATCCAATCGCTGCGTGGCCCCCAGCTGCTCAGAATGGATTTATTTAGCAGCACTGATGCCACGTACCCTCCCCAAGATGTCCTACTTCCGGTTTCGCCAAAATACAGAGTTCGGTCATCTTGGAGACGGCGTTACGCTAACCTTACCAAACGTCCATCCTGGTTGGAGGCAGACTTACAGCTCGGATTCCTTTTCTCTCCATCACATATCCCACCCCTCAGAGTGGAGCCGAAGGAACACTTGGATAAAAGCCTAACTTCCCCGATGGTCCTCCCCTCCCGGGAAAAATAATCTGCATTTTGGTGATCTTTCCCTGCACGATGCTTCATGGTGTAAGAGAAAGGTTGCAGCGCCAGATACATCTGGGCATTGGTGTCCCTCATCGTGTCTAACCAACTAAGGGGGGCGAGGTCTGTGACGAGAGTGAAGGAACGCCCCAAGAGATAATAGCAAAGGGAGTGAGTAGCCCATTTAACCCTTTGCAGTCCATTTATTAATTGTGCGTCAGGCTCGTCTGGTCCAATTTATTTTCACACGCGCAGTTAATTTTAGACGCGCTGTTTAAAAGTATTTTTTTTCCACAGTCAAACGGGTTTAAATGGCCCTGCATATCAACAAAGCACTCACTAGGCATCTCCAGCCCCGCCCCACCCTTTCGTTTGCTATCGCTTTCACATATGCTAAGAAATAAATAATAATAATAATAATAATAATAGTCGTACATACCGATCAATCATCTCCTGATGACTCGTTTTATCACCAAACTCCTCAATAATGCAATCCAAGTCATTATTTTATTACTATAACATCTCGAAAAAGCTCTGCAAATGTCCGTGATAGTCTCTGTGCGCTGATACAGTAACAACCAGCTTGTTTCCTTATGACCGCCCCTATCTGATGCCAGGGGCAAGTATGAATATTCATGAGATACGCCTTTTTTTAAAAAAAATTTTATCGGCTTGTCTCGGCTCCTGTCGCTCCCACTCGGCCATTGAATGGTTTTCTCAGCTTTTTCCAGAGAAAAAACGACTAGAAACCCGACAATGGACCTGATAGGAATAATTGCAATGTCGGACCAGGTCCGACAATGGACTGCAAAGGGTTAATGGCCAAACATTCCTTCTCAATGACGGAGTAGTTCCTCTCCCTGGGAGCCATTTTCTTGCTCAAGTAAATAATGGGGTGTTCTACTCCATCAATCTCCTGGGACAGGACAGCTCCCAGACCAATGTCGGAGGCATCGGTCTGAAGAATAAACTCCTTGCTGAAGTCAGGTGTAATTAGGGCTGGGGCCTGGCAAAACGTCCTCTTAAATCATTTCAAAAGCCCCCTGACATTCCCCCGTCCACTTAACTAAATTTGGTGCTTTCTTCTTGGTGAGGTCAACCAGGTGGTTAACTATGGTGGAATACTCTGGGATAAAATGGCGGTAATAGCCGGCCAACCCCAGTAGTGACCTCATCTGAGACTTGGTCTTCGCGATCACCACCTCTACCAAAGCCTGGTTGGGAGGCAGACTTACAACACGGATTCCTTTTCTCTCCATCACAAGAATTAGCTAATTTTGCTTCATAAAGTGGAATGAAACCTGCTGAAAAATGTTACGTTAACATATTAAATTACATACCGATTTATAGTTTTCCACATAACAAAAAACTGACATTTCAAAATGTAACATGAAATACTGTACTACTATTATGGCTTCCGGTAGAATTTTGGGATGTAATTTTGTAGTTTCTTTGATTACAAGATAAGTAAAATATCTAAATTTATGTTATTTAAAAAAAAAATTATGTCTCAATCCTGTCTAGGTGATGCTAACACTTTTGCCACAGCTGTACATGCATCCCTTGATTCTTCCTGCTTGTTTTTCGTTCTCACAGCCTGCAGGTTTAGCAGCCCTCTCTGGCATCCTCCAAACTGGATGCCCAGTAGTTCAGCCAGACCGTGTTTAGTCATATCTTTTAAACATGCATTTTCTTTTAGAAAACATTGGCCAGAATGCTGTTTTGGGGCCAGAATGGTGTGTCAAAGAATGTGACCGCAGCTGCTAAGTGGTATGCCAGGAGCGCTCTGGAAATGGAAGATCCACAGGCCATGTATGATCTGGCTATTATTTTATTCAAGGTAAGCTGCTCTTTTTCATGACAGAAGCACATGCTGTGTATATATACAGTACTGTGCAAAAGTTTTAGGCAGGTGTGAAAAAATGCTGTAAAGTAAGAATGCTTTCAAAAATAGACATGTTAATAGATTATATTTATCAATTAACTAAATGCAAAGTGAGTGAACAGAAGAAAAATCTAAATCAAATCCATATTTGGTGTGACAACCCTTTGCCTTCAAAACAGCATCAATTCTTCTAGGTACACTTGCACAAAGTCAGGGATTTTGTAGGCATATCGTCAGGTGTATGATTAAACAATTATACCAAACAGGTGCTAATGATCATCAATTCAATATGTAGGTTGAAACACAATCATTAACTGAAACAGAAACAGCTGTGTAGGAGGAATAAAACTGGATGAGGAACAGCCAAACTCAGCTAACAAGGTGAGGTTGCTGAAGACAGTTTACTGTCAAAGTCATACACCATGGCAAGACTGAGCACAGCAACAAGACACAAGGTAGTTATACTGCATCAGCAAGGTCTCTCCCAGGCAGAAATTTCAAGGCAGACAGGGGTTTCCAGATGTGCTGTCCAAGCTCTTTGAAGAAGCACAAAGAAACGGGCAACGCGTTGAGGACCGTAGACGCAGTGGTCGGCCAAGGAAACTTACTGCAGCAGATGAAAGACACGTCATGCTTACTTCCCTGCAATCGGAAGATGTCCAGCAGTGCCATCAGCTCAGAATTGGCAGAAAACAGTGGGACCCTGGTACACCCATCTACTGTCTGGAGAAGTCTGGTCAGAAGTGGCCTTCATGGAAGACTTGCGCCAAAAGCCATACCTCCGGCGTGGAAACAAGGCCAGCGACTCAACTATGCACAAAACACAGGAACTGGGGTGCAGAAAAATGGCAGTAGGTGCTCTGGACTGATGAGTCAAAATTTGAAATATTTGGCTGTAGCAGAAGGCAGTTTGTTCGCGAAGGGCTGGAGGCGATACGAATGAGTGTCTGCAGGCAACAGTGAAGCATGGTGGAGGTTCCTTGCAAGTTTGGGGCTGCATTTCTGCAAATGGAGTTGGGGATTTGGTCAGAATTAATGGTCTCCTCAATGCTGAGAAGTACAGGTAGATACTTATCCATCATGCAATACCATCAGGGAGGCATCTGATTTGCCCCAAATTTATTCTGCAGCATGACAACGACCCCAAACATACAGCGAAAGTCATTAAGAACTATCTTCAGCGTAAAGAAGAACAAGGAGTCCTGGAAGTGATGGTATGGCCCCCACAGAGCCCTGATCTCAACATCATCGAGTCTGTCTGGGATTACATGAAGAGAGAGAAGCAAGTGAGACTGCCTAAATCCACAGAAGAACTGTGGTTAGTTCTCCAAGATGTTTGGGCCAACCTACCTGCCGAGTTCCTTCAAAAACTGTGTGCAAGTGTACCTAGAAGAATTGATGCTTGATGCTGTTTTGAAGGCAAAGGGTGGTCACACCAAATATGGATTTGATTTAGATTTTTCTTCTGTTCACTCACTTTGCATTTAGTTAATTGAGAAATATAATCTATTAACATGTCTATTTTTGAAAGCATTCTTACTTTACAGCATTTTTTCACACCTGCCTAAAACTTTTGCACAGTACTGTATATATATATATATATATACAGTAGTCAGATCAATTAATCCTGTCGACTATTTCGACTTGCTTACCCTGGTTATGGTTCTCTCTATCGCACGCACACGCACGCGCACACACACACACACACACACACACACACACACACACACACACACACACACACACACGTTTGCATTCCTATATTTGTGGGGACTTCTCATTGACTCTCACTATATTTTTATTTAGTAGTTCTAACTCCAGTCAGACAAAACTCGACACAGAGTGAAAGTCGAAAGCAAACTAAATATTTTGGCACCTTTTATTATTTCTTTGAAGGCATATTTAGTTCTTAAAAACGTGTTTTACAAAGTGGGGACGTCCCCACAATGTCGTTTTTTCAGGAGTTACTGTCTTTGTGGGGACATTTCCTTAAATTTTGTCTGCATATTGATAGTAATACCTGCCCCCACCCCCACACACACATTACACCGCACACGTCAGCTTCTTTAGCCCAGTTGTCTTTGGCTCCTGCATTACAATTAACATGTATTGCATTTCTTACTAATTTAAAAAAATATATATATTTTAGTGCTGCTGTATTTACTCCTGCACCAGTATCAGTGCACAGTGCTGCTGTATTTACTCCTGCACCAGTATCAGTGCACAGTGCTGCTGTATTTACTCCTGCACCAGTATCAGTGCACAGTGCTGCTGTATTTACTCCTGCACCAGTATCAGTGCACAGTGCTGCTGTATTTACTCCTGCACCAGTATCAGTGCACAGTGCTGCTGTATTTACTCCTGCACCAGTATCAGTGCACAGTGCTGCTGTATTTACTCCTGCACCAGTATCAGTGCACAGTGCTGCTGTATTTACTCCTGCACCAGTATCAGCGCACAGTGCTGCTGTATTTACTCCTGCACCAGTATCAGTGCACAGTGCTGCTGTATTTTGTTTGTTATGATGTTTTATTAAAAAGTATGCAAATCAGGGAGGGGATTTTAGTAATAAATGATCTCTGACCTACTGTTTATACCAAATCAGATGTACCGTCTGAGAATCTTGCCCTGTATATTTGTTTTAAAATAATATACAGTATGGAACATTTAAAGAAGTTAAAATGTTCATTACATTTACATGTAGCCTAGTTATCGTACCTGATGCAGGACAGGTCCCTATTTACATGGCAGCACAGCACAATAACACTGCATGAATTCTAGTTTAAATGCAAACAAGAATAAGCAGCGAGGCACAAAATGCAAATGAGATCCATGACATGTATTCTGTGAGACACACTGTGTGGATTCATCTCCCTGGTGTAAGTTTACATGACATGTATTCTGTAACACACTGTGTGGATTCATCTCCCTGATGTAAGTTTACATGACATGTATTCTGTAACACGCACTGTGGATTCATCTCCCTGGTGTAAGTTTACATGACATGTATTCTGTAACACGCACTGTGTGGATTCATCTCCCTGGTGTAAGTTTACATGACATGTATTCTGTGAGACACACTGTGTGGATTCATCTCCCTGGTGTAAATTTACATGACATGTATTCTGTGAGACACACTGTGTGGATTCATCTCCCTGGTGTAAGTTTACATGACATGTATTCTGTGAGACACACTGTGTGGATGCATCTCCCTGGTGTAAGTTTACATGACATGTATTCTGTGAGACACACTGTGTGGATGCATCTCCCTGGTGTAAGTTTACATGACATGTATTCTGTGAGACACACTGTGTGGATTCATCTCCCTGGTGTAAGTTTACATGACATGTATTCTGTAACACGCACTGTGTGGATTCATCTCCCTGGTGTAAGTTTACATGACATGTATTCTGTAACACGCACTGTGTGGATTCATCTCCCTGGTGTAAATTTACATGACATGTATTCTGTGAGACACACTGTGTGGATTCATCTCCCTGGTATAAGTTTACATGACATGTATTCTGTGAGACACACTGTGTGGATTCATCTCCCTGGTGTAAGTTTACATGACATGTATTCTGTGAGACACACTGTGTGGATTCATCTCCCTGGTGTAAGTTTACATGACATGTATTCTGTGAGACACACTGTGTGGATTCATCTCCCTGGTGTAAGTTTACATGACATGTATTCTGTAACACGCACTGTGTGGATTCATCTCCCTGGTGTAAGTTTACATGACATGAATTCTGTAACACGCACTGTGTGGATTCATCTCCCTGGTGTAAGTTTACATGACATGTATTCTGTAACACACACTGTGTGGATTCATCTCCCTGGTGTAAATTTACATGACATGTATTCTGTGAGACACACTGTGTGGATTAATCTCCCTGGTGTAAGTTTACATGACATGTATTCTGTAACACACACTGTGTGGATTCATCTCCCTGGTGTAAGTTTACATGACATGTATTCTGTAACACGCACTGTGTGGATTCATCTCCCTGGTGTAAGTTTACATGACATGTATTCTGTAACACGCACTGTGTGGATTCATCTCCCTGGTGTAAATTTACATGACATGTATTCTGTGAGACACACTGTGTGGATTAATCTCCCTGGTGTAAGTTTACATGACATGTATTCTGTGAGACACACTGTGTGGATTCATCTCCCTGGTATAAGTTTACATGACATGTATTCTGTGAGACACACTGTGTGGATTCATCTCCCTGGTATAAGTTTACATGACATGTATTCTGTGAGACACACTGTGTGGATTCATCTCCCTGGTGTAAGTTTACATGACATGTATTCTGTAACACACACTGTGTGGATTCATCTCCCTGGTGTAAGTTTACATGACATGTATTCTGTAACACGCACTGTGTGGATTCATCTCCCTGGTGTAAGTTTACATGACATGTATTCTGTAACATGCACTGTGTGGATTCATCTCCCTGGTGTAAATTTACATGACATGTATTCTGTAACACACTGTGTGGATTCATCTCCCTGATGTAAGTTTACATGACATGTATTCTGTAACACGCACTGTGTGGATTCATCTCCCTGGTGTAAGTTTACATGACATGTATTCTGTGAGACACACTATGTGGATTCATCTCCCTGGTGTAAGTTTACATGACATGTATTCTGTGAGACACACTGTGGATTCATCTCCCTGGTGTAAGTTTACATGACATGTATTCTGTGAGACACACTGTGTGGATTCATCTCCCTGGTGTAAGTTTACATGACATGTATTCTGTGAGACACACTGTGTGGATTCATCTCCCTGGTGTAAGTTTACATGACATGTATTCTGTGAGACACACTGTGTGGATTCATCTCCCTGGTGTAAGTTTACATGACATGTATTCTGTGAGACACACTGTGTGGATTCATCTCCCTGGTATAAGAGTCACAGTTGGAAGGGGTTACAGTAGCGTCTCTGTGGCAGATGCTTCTGTATCCCAAGACTGCTCTGATGTGTCACAAGCACTAACTATTGAGGAATGGTCTCCCTCCAGAGCAATTTAAACTTACAGCTATGGCCAAACATTTTGCATCACCCTATAGAATTAGTACATTTTGCTTCATAAAGTGGAATGAAACCTGCTGAATAATGTTATGTCAACATGTTGAATTACATACCGCTTTGTAGTTTTCCATATACTTAATGAAAAACTGAAATCTAGCATGAAATACTCTACAACTATTATGGCTTCCGGTAGACTTTGAGATATCATTTTGTAGTTTCTTTGATTATACGATGGTAAATAAAAGATCTACATTATGTTCATATAGTTTATTTTTATGTTTTATTACGACTTAATACTTTTGGCCATAGCTTTAGACTCATGCTGAAGCATGGCCTGGATTTTCCACTCTCACTGAAGGTGTCACTCCAGTGCAGTGGAACAGAGGGCCCCATGTACAGGGCCGCGTAATCAGATAGGCAGAACAGGCGGCCACCTAGGGCAGCAAATTGAAGGGGGCGGCAAAAACGGCACATAATTACATTTTATACTTCACATTTCTTTAATTGTAAAATGTTCAACATCTTAGATCACTGTTTCTTGTTCTGCAAAGCTTACTGCTGATGCTACGGAACCATATCATGAGCAGTGGTGTAGTCCTAAATCTGGAAGTACAGGAACATTGAGGGGGCAGGGTGATCATGCCGGTGCAGTGTCACGTGAAATCTGGTCTCCCCTGGGTGCGGTGTCACGTGAAATCTGGTCTCCCCTGGGAACAGGCTCGTGGTTGTTGAGCCCGTTGCTAAGCAAAGGACGCATTGAAGTTCCTTCCGTGTTCAAATGGGGCGGGGCATAATTGGATTTCATTTAATTACCGTGACAATGATTCTTTATAAAAGGACGTTGCTAATACAGGATAATCAAAACGTTTCACAGATTTTATATCTCTGAAATTCTCTGACTGCCCTGCAAATCACTAGATTTGTAGCTAGTTGCTTTTATTATTATTTATTTCTTAACAGACACCCTTATCTAGGGCGACTTACAATTGTTACATTATTTTTACATACAATTACCCATTTATACAGTTAGGTTTTTATTGGAGTAATCTAGGTAAAGTACCTTGCTCAAGGGTATAGCAGCAGTGTCCCCACCTGGGATTGAACCCACGACCCTCCGGTCAAGAGTCCAGAGCCCTAACCACTACTCCACACTGCTGCTTTTGACAACAAAGCTCACCAAGTCAGCCCTTAATCACTAGAAAGTGCGCAGAAAAAAAATTTGATTTCCGCACGGCTGCTTATTGCCTTGAGACGAGAAGGAAAAGATATCGCCTCATGTGTGCCGAGGAAATGAACTTAGAGCAGTTGTGTGCCATTTAAGCATTTTTGATTGAATATATTTGTATTTAGTGGTTGTAACCAGTTATGTTTTTCATCGATGTGTGTTTTTTACTGAAGACTATCTGAAACTGGAGCTTGCATCTAGTTTAGTTATATAGAATAAGGAAGACCTGTATGCTAATCAATGTGTGCTTATTGGTTAAGGGTGGTGGCAGCCCGTGATTGGTTAATGAAGTGTGAATATGTATAAAGTAGTGTGTATTAATACTGCTGTTTTATGTGATCTTCAGTGCTGTTGAAGGCTACCCAGTATTTTGAGTTCACTGTACTGTGATGCTGTTAGACTTCTGCTTTCTGTGTAATAAAATGCTTTTGGTGAGAAACATTACCTACACGATCTTATTGACTTTGTTGATCACAGTAACAACACCTACACCAGGAAGCAGCTGTAACTTTTCATTTTACAGACTATTTGAAATATCTGCATATACCAAATTAAAGTATAACCAAGAAAAGATATTCAACACAAGAAAAAGGACCAGTCATAAATGTAATAGTGCAAATACAAATAAATACATACATAAAATATATTTTTAAAAAAACAAACACATACAGGACTGGACTTGCATTTTCTGCACAATGTTTGCAGGAAAGTAAGTGCTACGACGTGCATTTCAACAAGTCAAGCTGGAAAACTCTTAAACTGCATCATAATATATGACTTGTCTTCTATTGCTTAGGGTCAAGGAGTAAAAAAGAACAAGACGTTTGCATTACAACTTATGAAAAAAGCAGCTGAAAAGGTAAGCTTTTAAAAGCTGTCATATAAAAGAACTGTAAAAATAAGTCATGTGGTGAATTATGATATTGAAATCTATAAAACAAAGAAATAAATAGCAACAGATGTGTTCTATACATTTATAAGACCTCCCAACGGAGACATGTATGTGTATACAGACTGACAGTCCTCCAGATTCTAAATCTCTGAATTACTTGTGCTAAAGAAACCACAAATAGTCCAGAAGAGTTTAATGAATATGAAACTGTAACCGACGACGAGGATGGGCTGGTGCTCACAAGTTTATACTGTAGATATCAACAATAGCGCGTGTAAAAATACATTTTTGCATTAATAGAAAACACATCTTCTTTACAGGGATCGGTTCAAGCCCTCAATGGGCTGGGATGGTACTATCACACATTCAAGGCAGACCTGGTCACAGCAACCAAATACTTTGAAAAAGCAGCACAAAATGAAAGTAGTGCTGCATTCTTTAATTTGGGAATATTTTATCTGAATGGACTGTACCCTGGAAAGTCAGGGCACAATCAGGTGAGGGCAGACAAAGGGTTGCTGCAATGGTACATAGTTCAGTTCCCTACTTTTATTTTTTGTTGATTTATATGTTGTCTTATTAATAAAGTTTTTGTTCTTTATACTTCTTGGGCTTCATGCAGACATGAGAAAACCAATTACTGTAGTAAGTACATCTCCAGTGGTTCATGCTTTGATTGTAGGGGTAGAAGATCATTGTGTTTCGATTTCTGAATGCCTTGCAGTTGTGCTTTTTATTCTGTACTCTAGTGCAGTGGTTGTCAACCCCGGTCCTCAGGGACCCCCCTGTGTCTTCTGGTTTTCATTCCAACTGAGCTCTCAATTACTTAACTAAACCCTTAATTGAACTAACCATTTTCTTAATTGGGCCTTTTTAATTGTTTTCAGCTCTTAAACAGTTGGAGAGGGGAGGACGGGGAAATTTCCCCGGGGCCCTGGTGAAGGGGAACATATTATTTATTTTTATTTATTTTTTTAATATATAAAATGTTTTAAAACAACCAGCCCTGCACAAGACCCTTTGCGTGCCCACCACCACTTTAAAAAGAAAAAACTACAGTACTGCACACGGAGCCGATGTGCTTCTGTTGTGTAATGATTGTGTAGGCAGCGCCAGTGCAGGCGCTGTCAAACACTTCCTTTCACACAATGATTTGAACTTTCGCATTTCATATTTTACTACACCAGGAAGCTGAAAAAAAGGCAGAGCATTTTTTTTTTTTTTTTAAAAAGACAATCAGAATTTAAAAAAATTAAAAGAACCCTAAAGTTGCACAATATATACCACAGTATGAATTATTCTATTATTAAGATCTATAATTTGCCTAAAACAACCTGGTACAGCAGTTATGCCATTTTCACACAGAAATGCAGCTACTGTGCCATCTCGGAAATGTTTTAACGAGTGTGTAAAATACCCTTTCACACAGCATGAAATTGCGCAATCTATGCCGGTGTAATACCGTCTTAACCCTTTCACACAGCCAAAGGGATTGCACGAGGTCAACTTTTAACCTGTCAATCAACAGATTGTTCTCATGGCAACAACAGACTGTTCTCGTGCAATCTGAAACACTGACAAGACCTAACACATGCACGCAGTGCTTAATTTGTAAAGAAAGAGGTGCCGGGGTTCAAGCAATGACAATAATACCGACCCTAAGAAGCGCACATTCAAAATCATAACACGTTTATTTGAGAGTATTGTACGTACTTGTGTTAGATGTTTACAATCACGTATTCTACATCATATACAAAGCAGTAGTGCGTGCAGAGAAATGAATTAAAGGCAACCGCAGGACAAAAAATAAATAAATAAAAACAGCCTGTTTTACATGTTTTGTTATGGTTTTGCATTTAAATGGTTTTAAAAACAAACAGATTAAAAGGCATTCTAAGGCATTCCAGAAGGACGACATTGATGAAAAAACCCACCCCAACACGAGTATTGGTTTGACCCACGGTCTGCACTATTATCAGCGATGTGTATGCAACAGAAGCTGCTGGTAGATTACAAAAATGATTCATTAAACTTAGGCTAGGTAGTTGTTATCTTAGTATGTTTTTATTCTCTATTTATTAAATTATATTAATTGAAAAAGGCAAGAGAACCAGATCGTTATTAATTTTATTGTTTTGGTTTAATATAATATAGCAGGCGAGGTGGTTCAGAGACGGCATAAAATATGACGGTTCTGTGGCGGTATTGTAGACTTGGTTGCTTTTCTGCAAAGGAGAATCCATTCCTAACCAGTACGTCAGCAAGCGATAAAAGCTCCGTGTGTTATTGTTTCATGTCGCTTCTTTTTGTTTCGGCTGCTCAGTCAAGCACTGGGAAGCCCAAACGGGAGTTGACTGCTTAGAGCCTGGAGGAAGGGCTGCCCTTGGCCACGGATTTCCTGAGGTTTCCCCCTAAAAAATAAAAAAATAATGTGAGGTAGGGTTTTTTCCTTACTTTAGTGCTGAGCGGTTTGTATTTAGTTCTGCGGGGTGAGTGGTCGGGTTGGACAGGCTGGGCTCTCTCCTCCAGCGCAGTCATGCTCTGGGGGACGGGCCATGTCTCAGCTGCTGATTTTCATTAACTTCAGTATTTGGGGGATAGGTGGCAGGGAGTCACTGTGGAGCGTGTTAATTTATTTATTATTATTCATTCATGGTTTGGCGGCCTCGTCTTTTTGAGGGGGAGGTGGCCACAGCCACTTCCTATCTGCGGCACTGGTGTTCATGTATTTCCAGCCGGCCTCGTGCAGGTAGCCGTCGGGCACCCACAGACGAGGTCTCCCGCCAAATGTATCTTTCACTCGGGCCCTGAGTGCCCACCACAGTTCATAAATCATCTGCAAATGCAATTATCATCACTCATTCATTGCCATTCATTCATAGCGGATTTTCCGTCCTGAATAGGCAATTCACACAGACCTATAAGCCGTTTCAATGGTGGTTCTGAACCATCATAACTCCTCTGTGTGGAAGCACCTTATGAAAAATTGTATCGTGTAAAATAAATAAGTACTTTCTTCAGCTTGTGGTAAACACAATTAGAGAATGATCGGTTATATTGCTTAAAATACAAATATATTTCCTAATACAGGTTATTAGTTAAGAGCAGAGAGGAGTGGTTTATTTTTGGCACGGGATAAATAAAATAGTGTATAGCAACACCATTTAAAATGTATTTTAATGCTAAAAACGTGTGTTATTTGATGTTAAGCTTCCAATGAATGTCTATTACACGTGGAGTTTGTACAAAAAATGATTTATTCACTTACATATTAAAAAGTTTGAATACTGTAAATAACTTAAACATAACTACTTTGAGAAAAAGTAAACTATCCTGCTGCAGATTTCATTGAGATATTGAAACTTCTACGTGTCATTGACAGTTTCCTTCAAACCCATTATCAAATTACTGTATCAGTTGAAAAGATCTTCCTCAGACACTGCTAACATTGCAAGCATCATTGGTTGGTTTAGAGTAAACTACAAAGAAGGGTGAATGTAGTACCCAGTGTGCCGGGGGAGGGGGGGGGCACATACGAATCCTGCCCCGGGGCCCATGACTGCTCTCGCATCCCTTCTGCCAGCAACTGCAAGTGCATAGAGATCCGTAGTGCAAAAACGGAGCCAATGTGTACCAATATGAGGCTGTGATTTGAACTTTAGCGGTAAAACTAGCCTTGTAAAACATGACATGTTTTCTCAGTTAAAAGCATTAAACCGTATGATGTAAGTGGGGACTAAAGTGCACGGCCCTTTTGCGCTTTTTCCTTCTCAGACTGCAGCTTTCGAGCTCTTCTTGAAAGCAGCTGTAGATGGACATTTTGATGCAGTCATTGAGTGCTCTCAATTCTATGCTACAGGACAACTGAGCACTGTTTCCAGGGATCCAGAGATGGCAGCCAAGTAAGAATTTTCAATGTGGCCTTAACTTTCCACGTACTCATTTACATTCATTTTACTAATTACCAGAAAGAAGATGCACATTCAAGATACACATTGTTTTTGCAGCTTTATATATTGAGGTAGTCTAAATCAATATCCAGAACTGGTCTTTATTGGTGTTACTGCTGTAGAATGTGACTAAATATACAACTACAATATATTTTCTTCCTTACAGAATGGCTAAAGAGATATCCGAACAAAATGGTAATTTAGGGTACGTTGTGAAAATGGCCCTTGATGCATATATGGAAAGATCATGGTAAGCACAGAATACTGCTTCTCTTTTTGCTAGACACATTCCTCTTGATTGAATGGTACAGGCAGCAGAGGTGTTACAGATTTAGCTCTTTAAAACAAAACAAAAACACAAGATCTTGATTCGTTTTTATTAAAACTGTTAACGTTTACTGCGATATGCCAAGGTAAAAGCATAGCAAAGTGTAGAATAGCACAGTAAAACATAGCAGTGTAGAACAGCACAGTCAAAGCATAGCAGTGTAGAATAGCAGTCAAAGCATAGCAGTGTAGAATAGCACAGTCAAAGCATAGCAGTGTAGAATAGCACAGTCAAAGCATAGCAGTGTAGAATAGCACAGTCAAAGTATAGCAAAGTGTAGAATAGCACAGTCAAAGCATAGCAAAGTGTAGAATAGCACAGTCAAAGCATAGCAAAGTGTAGAATACCACAGTCAAAGCATAGCAAAGTGTAGAATAGCACAGTCAAAGCATAGCAGTGTAGAATAGCACAGTCAAAGCATAGCAAAGTGTAGAATAGCACAGTCAAAGCATAGCAAAGTGTAGAATAGCAGTCAAAGCACAGCAGTGTAGAATAGCACAGTAAAAGCATAGCAAAGTGTAGAATAGCAGTCAAAGCATAGCAGTGTAGAATACCACAGTAAAAGCATAGCAAAGTGTAGAATAGCACAGTAAAAGCATAGCAAAGTGTAAAATAGCACAGTCAAAGCATAGCAGTGTAGAATAGCACAGTCAAAGCTAGCAAAATGTAGAATAGCACAGTAAACGCATAGCAGTATAGATTAGCACAGTGAAAGCATAGCAAAGTGTAGAATAGCACAGTCAAAGCATAGCAAAGTGTAGAATAGCACAGTCAAACCATAGCAAAGTGTAGAATAGCACAGTCAAAGCATAGCAAAGTGTAGAATAGCACAGTCAAAGCATAGCAGTATAGATTAGCACAGTAAAAGCATAGCAAAGTGTAGAATAGCACAGTAAAAGCATAGCAGTATAGATTAGCACAGTCAAAGCATAGCAAAGTGAAGAATAGCACAGTCAAAGCATAGCAAAGTGAAGAATAGCACAGTCAAAGCATAGCAAAGTGTAGAATAGCACAGTCAAAGCATAGCAAAGTGTAGAATAGCACAGTCAAAGCATAGCAAAGTGTAGAATAGCACAGTCAAAGCATAGCAAAGTGTAGAATAGCACAGTCAAAGCATAGCAAAGTGTAGAATAGCACAGTCAAAGCATAGCAAAGTGTAGAATAGCACAGTCAAAGCATAGCAAAGTGTAGAATAGCACAGTCAAAGCATAGCAAAGTGTAGAATAGCACAGTCAAAGCATAGCAAAGTGTAGAATAGCACAGTCAAAGCATAGCAAAGTGTAGAATAGCACAGTCAAAGCATAGCAAAGTGTAGAATAGCACAGTCAAAGCATAGCAAAGTGAAGAATAGCACAGTCAAAGCATAGCAAAGTGTAGAATAGCACAGTCAAAGCATAGCAAAGTGTAGAATAGCACAGTCAAAGCATAGCAAAGTGTAGAATAGCACAGTCAAAGCATAGCAAAGTGTAGAATAGCACAGTCAAAGCATAGCAAAGTGTAGAATAGCACAGTCAAAGCATAGCAAAGTGTAGAATAGCACAGTCAAAGCATAGCAAAGTGTAGAATAGCACAGTCAAAGCATAGCAAAGTGTAGAATAGCACAGTCAAAGCATAGCAAAGTGTAGAATAGCACAGTCAAAGCATAGCAAAGTGTAGAATAGCACAGTCAAAGCATAGCAAAGTGTAGAATAGCACAGTCAAAGCATAGCAAAGTGTAGAATAGCACAGTCAAAGCATAGCAAAGTGTAGAATAGCACAGTCAAAGCATAGCAAAGTGTAGAATAGCACAGTCAAAGCATAGCAAAGTGTAGAATAGCACAGTCAAAGCATAGCAAAGTGTAGAATAGCACAGTCAAAGCATAGCAAAGTGTAGAATAGCACAGTCAAAGCATAGCAAAGTGTAGAATAGCACAGTCAAAGCATAGCAAAGTGTAGAATAGCACAGTCAAAGCATAGCAAAGTGTAGAATAGCACAGTCAAAGCATAGCAAAGTGTAGAATAGCACAGTCAAAGCATAGCAAAGTGTAGAATAGCACAGTCAAAGCATAGCAAAGTGTAGAATAGCACAGTCAAAGCATAGCAAAGTGTAGAATAGCACAGTCAAAGCATAGCAAAGTGTAGAATAGCACAGTCAAAGCATAGCAAAGTGTAGAATAGCACAGTCAAAGCATAGCAAAGTGTAGAATAGCACAGTCAAAGCATAGCAAAGTGTAGAATAGCACAGTCAAAGCATAGCAAAGTGTAGAATAGCACAGTCAAAGCATAGCAAAGTGTAGAATAGCACAGTCAAAGCATAGCAAAGTGTAGAATAGCACAGTCAAAGCATAGCAAAGTGTAGAATAGCACAGTCAAAGCATAGCAAAGTGTAGAATAGCACAGTCAAAGCATAGCAAAGTGTAGAATAGCACAGTCAAAGCATAGCAAAGTGTAGAATAGCACAGTCAAAGCATAGCAAAGTGTAGAATAGCACAGTCAAAGCATAGCAAAGTGTAGAATAGCACAGTCAAAGCATAGCAAAGTGTAGAATAGCACAGTCAAAGCATAGCAAAGTGTAGAATAGCACAGTCAAAGCATAGCAAAGTGTAGAATAGCACAGTCAAAGCATAGCAAAGTGTAGAATAGCACAGTCAAAGCATAGCAAAGTGTAGAATAGCACAGTCAAAGCATAGCAAAGTGTAGAATAGCACAGTCAAAAGCATAGCAAAGTGTAGAATAGCACAGTCAAAGCATAGCAAAGTGTAGAATAGCACAGTCAAAGCATAGCAAAGTGTAGAATAGCACAGTCAAAGCATAGCAAAGTGTAGAATAGCACAGTCAAAGCATAGCAAAGTGTAGAATAGCACAGTCAAAGCATAGCAAAGTGTAGAATAGCACAGTCAAAGCATAGCAAAGTGTAGAATAGCACAGTCAAAGCATAGCAAAGTGTAGAATAGCACAGTCAAAGCATAGCAAAGTGTAGAATAGCACAGTCAAAGCATAGCAAAGTGTAGAATAGCACAGTCAAAGCATAGCAAAGTGTAGAATAGCACAGTCAAAGCATAGCAAAGTGTAGAATAGCACAGTCAAAGCATAGCAAAGTGTAGAATAGCACAGTCAAAGCATAGCAAAGTGTAGAATAGCACAGTCAAAGCATAGCAAAGTGTAGAATAGCACAGTCAAAGCATAGCAAAGTGTAGAATAGCACAGTCAAAGCATAGCAAAGTGTAGAATAGCACAGTCAAAGCATAGCAAAGTGTAGAATAGCACAGTCAAAGCATAGCAAAGTGTAGAATAGCACAGTCAAAGCATAGCAAAGTGTAGAATAGCACAGTCAAAGCATAGCAAAGTGTAGAATAGCACAGTCAAAGCATAGCAAAGTGTAGAATAGCACAGTCAAAGCATAGCAAAGTGTAGAATAGCACAGTCAAAGCATAGCAAAGTGTAGAATAGCACAGTCAAAGCATAGCAAAGTGTAGAATAGCACAGTCAAAGCATAGCAAAGTGTAGAATAGCACAGTCAAAGCATAGCAAAGTGTAGAATAGCACAGTCAAAGCATAGCAAAGTGTAGAATAGCACAGTCAAAGCATAGCAAAGTGTAGAATAGCACAGTCAAAAGCATAGCAAAGTGTAGAATAGCACAGTCAAAGCATAGCAAAGTGTAGAATAGCACAGTCAAAGCATAGCAAAGTGTAGAATAGCACAGTCAAAGCATAGCAAAGTGTAGAATAGCACAGTCAAAGCATAGCAAAGTGTAGAATAGCACAGTCAAAGCATAGCAAAGTGTAGAATAGCACAGTCAAAGCATAGCAAAGTGTAGAATAGCACAGTCAAAGCATAGCAAAGTGTAGAATAGCACAGTCAAAGCATAGCAAAGTGTAGAATAGCACAGTCAAAGCATAGCAAAGTGTAGAATAGCACAGTCAAAGCATAGCAAAGTGTAGAATAGCACAGTCAAAGCATAGCAAAGTGTAGAATAGCACAGTCAAAGCATAGCAAAGTGTAGAATAGCACAGTCAAAGCATAGCAAAGTGTAGAATAGCACAGTCAAAAGCATAGCAAAGTGTAGAATAGCACAGTCAAAGCATAGCAAAGTGTAGAATAGCACAGTCAAAGCATAGCAAAGTGTAGAATAGCACAGTCAAAGCATAGCAAAGTGTAGAATAGCACAGTCAAAGCATAGCAAAGTGTAGAATAGCACAGTCAAAGCATAGCAAAGTGTAGAATAGCACAGTCAAAGCATAGCAAAGTGTAGAATAGCACAGTCAAAGCATAGCAAAGTGTAGAATAGCACAGTCAAAGCATAGCAAAGTGTAGAATAGCACAGTCAAAGCATAGCAAAGTGTAGAATAGCACAGTCAAAGCATAGCAAAGTGTAGAATAGCACAGTCAAAGCATAGCAAAGTGTAGAATAGCACAGTCAAAGCATAGCAAAGTGTAGAATAGCACAGTCAAAGCATAGCAAAGTGTAGAATAGCACAGTCAAAGCATAGCAAAGTGTAGAATAGCACAGTCAAAAGCATAGCAAAGTGTAGAATAGCACAGTCAAAGCATAGCAAAGTGTAGAATAGCACAGTCAAAGCATAGCAAAGTGTAGAATAGCACAGTCAAAGCATAGCAAAGTGTAGAATAGCACAGTCAAAGCATAGCAAAGTGTAGAATAGCACAGTCAAAGCATAGCAAAGTGTAGAATAGCACAGTCAAAGCATAGCAAAGTGTAGAATAGCACAGTCAAAGCATAGCAAAGTGTAGAATAGCACAGTCAAAGCATAGCAAAGTGTAGAATAGCACAGTCAAAGCATAGCAAAGTGTAGAATAGCACAGTCAAAGCATAGCAAAGTGTAGAATAGCACAGTCAAAGCATAGCAAAGTGTAGAATAGCACAGTCAAAGCATAGCAAAGTGTAGAATAGCACAGTCAAAAGCATAGCAAAGTGTAGAATAGCACAGTCAAAGCATAGCAAAGTGTAGAATAGCACAGTCAAAGCATAGCAAAGTGTAGAATAGCACAGTCAAAGCATAGCAAAGTGTAGAATAGCACAGTCAAAGCATAGCAAAGTGTAGAATAGCACAGTCAAAGCATAGCAAAGTGTAGAATAGCACAGTCAAAGCATAGCAAAGTGTAGAATAGCACAGTCAAAGCATAGCAAAGTGTAGAATAGCACAGTCAAAGCATAGCAAAGTGTAGAATAGCACAGTCAAAGCATAGCAAAGTGTAGAATAGCACAGTCAAAGCATAGCAAAGTGTAGAATAGCACAGTCAAAGCATAGCAAAGTGTAGAATAGCACAGTCAAAGCATAGCAGTGTAGAATAGCACAGTCAAAGCATAGCAAAGTGTAGAATAGCACAGTCAAAGCATAGCAAAGTGTAGAATAGCACAGTCAAAGCATAGCAAAGTGTAGAATAGCACAGTCAAAGCATAGCAAAGTGTAGAATAGCACAGTCAAAGCATAGCAAAGTGTAGAATAGCACAGTCAAAGCATAGCAAAGTGTAGAATAGCACAGTCAAAGCATAGCAAAGTGTAGAATAGCACAGTCAAAGCATAGCAAAGTGTAGAATAGCACAGTCAAAGCATAGCAAAGTGTAGAATAGCACAGTCAAAGCATAGCAGTGTAGAATAGCACAGTCAAAGCATAGCAAAGTGTAGAATAGCACAGTCAAAGCATAGCAAAGTGTAGAATAGCACAGTCAAAGCATAGCAGTGTAGAATAGCACAGTCAAAGCATAGCAAAGTGAAGAATAGCACAGTAAAAGCATAGCAAAGTGTAGAATAGCACAGTAAAAACATAATAATGCACAGGAAACATAGTCAAATCCTAAACAATTATTTTGCATGGTATAAATAAAAAAGGTGATTGGCTTATATTTCATGGAAAGAATATCACAATACTTATTTAGACGGAAGTTTTCTACTTATTCTAAATCTTAACTACTGGTTTACAGTATGACCGGTATCACCTAGAATTTTAGGATTGAGACATTGATTAAAAAAAACAAGAAACAACAACAACTATATGGAAGTCATTTAGATCTTTTATTTAACATCGTAATCAAAGAAACTGCACAATGATATCGCAAAAGTCTACCGGAAGCCAAAATACTAGTACAGTATTTCATGTTAGATTTTTTCAATTTGTCAGTCATGGAAAATTACAAAGCGGTATGCAATTCAATATGTTAACATAACATTATTCAGCAGTGTGGAGTAGTGGTTAGAGCTCTGGACTCTTGACCGGAGGGTCGTGGGTTCAATCCCAGGTGGGGGACACTGCTGCTGTACCCTTGAGCAAGGTACTTTACCTAGATTGTTCCAGTAAAAAAAAAAAACTGTATAAATGGGTAATTGTATGTAAAAATAATGTGTAAAAAATAGTGTCATTGTATGTAAAAATAATGTGATATCTTGTAACAATTGTAACATCAAAACAGAAGACACTGTATAATCCCCTTTGATCACCCTTTCTTACTTAACATTATGGTAGTAATACCTTGCATATGTTAATGTCCCCAGGAATGAAGCCTTTTTGCATTACCTTGTGGCTGCAGAAGCTGGGATGGAGGTAGCACAGTCAAACATTGCCTACATGTGTGAAGAGTGGCCAGTAAGTCTCAAGTCTGACTCCTTTCTGAATTTCAGAGTTTGCAATATTTCATTTGATGAGAAACCCTGGTAAAAATCTGGACTATGGAGATATGGCTATATGGTTTGTGTACTGATCTGTGAAAACTGTAGTCATATAAAATTGAATCAGTAATATTACTCTTTAAAAAGAGGTGGATTATCATACATTCTTGTTGTGATCAGAGGCCTGATTACAGGTCAGTTCCAGTCTCACCAGAATGCTGTTTTACAGGAACTCGGACAGAGCTATTTCCGCACTGATGACTGTGAATGGAGATACTACAATCGCTTAGTGAATCAGCACTTCCCTCCCAATCAGGGTATGTGTGCTCTTTCCTTCAGATACTCAGGAGCTGTGCTCTGTGTGTGTTTTTATAGCAATATCTGTCCATGTACAGAATTAACAATGGTGTTTCTTTGACAGCTTATTTGAAAATGGGAGACTATTTTTACTATGGACTCAAAAACCACTCCCGCAATATTAAATTCTCCATTGCCATGTATGCGAATGCTGCTTCAGCAGATGATTCTCAGGTGAGTTACATCTTTGGTTTCACAGACTCTAATTAGTACTTATCTTGTTATCGTAGGGTTTTGTACAGTTCATTTCCAGATCTGTTATTTTACAAGGCTGTCGTTGTCACAATACCAAAGCCTCATATCTCAGAGACTGACGTGGTGACTTCTTATTTGCATATAACCACATTGAGGTCATGTGACCGCTGTGTATAGACCGTACACTTTAGGCTATTTTATGTTTGGCTCACAGCTGTATCTTTTGGTGTTCTTAGTTAGGTTTAATTACTAGTGTTGTCCAGTAAAAATTAACCCTGTCTCCTCCACATTGTTTTACCCTCCATATCAATGTTACAGACCACACACTTTTGCCTTTACTGTTGGTGCACAGCTGTATTCTATGATTCTCTGAATAAGGTATCATTACCGGTGATGATCTGCAGAAATTAACCATTTCACTGCCAATTTTTTCCTCCAGGCATTTTTTAACTTGGCCTCATTAGTCGAAGAGGGTCATCACATCCCCAAAAGGATACTAAAACACCTACAAATTGACAGAGCAGTGTGGTCTGATAATCTAACTGTCGCACTGAAGCTTTATGAAAGGTAAAATGTGTTTGATTTGTATAATTACCCCAAGAAGGAACTAATATCAATGCACTCACATTCTTAGATACCATATCTTAGGTCCATCTATTTGTGATTTAACTTTCTGTAGACCTTCTTTTTCAAAAGTGCTCGACTGATCAGAATCTGCATCACCTCTATACATGGGTTCTGGTTTTTGATTGGTCATACAAAGGAAAGCAGCATACGTATGTAATGGTGACCTTCCTTTTCATGATACAGCAGCTGTGTCTGCCATGACTGACTTGGCTACACACACTACTAGAATACATGATAGAAACATACAGTATAGAGTACTGTACTGTGGTCCTCATATTTAATGCACTAGACATTTATAACATGCATGCATTGTCTCCAAATTTAAGGAGTCTGTGTTATAGTATGCACATTACAGCACTCATTTAGTACAGCAGAAGTGTGACTTCTTGGAGGAGGGCTTTTCTCTACACAGTCTGAGTGGAGTGGAATGCACATGTGCACCAAGAAATTATAATTAGGATAACACTGGAGCTGGAACGTTGCATACTGGCAGTAAAGGCACAGTATGTCAGACAATTTCTCTTCATTTTACCCCAAAATATGTTTCTGCAGTAGTGATTGGTACAAAATTCAATGCGATACAGTCCTTAGTCACCTTTGCAGCCTTTGTCCCACAAAGCAATTCTGCATTGGTAGTAAATATATATTATCTGAGGTACCACTGCACTTGAGAGACGGATTATTCAGAAACATCATTTTCTTTCTTCCTTCTTTTTATTTTTTTTTAAGAGTGATAAAAGCCCCAACAGTAGTCCTTCTACATTCCTTGGAAAAAAAAACAAAAAACATTTTGGGGTCCAACTGCACTTGATCATTAAAATCATTAACATATTCGTTAAAGAGATGAACAGGTAATCAGGGATTCCAAGGTAATTAGTAAGTTAGGGCAGCAGTGTGGAGTAGTGGTTAGGGCTCTGGACTCTTGATCAAAGGGTCGTGGGTTCAATCCCAGGTGGGGGACATGACTACTGTACCCTTCAGCAAGGTACTTTACCTAGATTGCTCCAGTAAAAACCCAACTGTATAAATGGGTAATTGTATGTAAAAAAATAATGTCATTGTATGTAAAAATAATGTGATATCTTGTAACAATTGTAAGTCGCCCTGGATAAGGGTGTCTGCTAAGAAATATTATTATTAGTTTATTTAGCAGACCCCTTTATCCAAGGCGACTTACAGAGACTAGGGTGTGTGAACTATGCATCAGCTGCAGAGTCACTTAAAATTACGTCTCACCCGAAAGACGGAGCACAAGGAGGTTAAGTGACTTGCTCAGGGTCACACAATGAGTCAGTGGCTGAGGTGGGATTCAAATGTTTTAATGGGAGCACCCTTGCAAGACCCAAACCAGGCTTTATAAACGGCTTCAATGTGTATGCCCTTTTCATTTGTACAAAAGTGTTCAGATTAACCATTTTGCAACATTGTTTATATGCATAGCCACAAGCAGCTGGGATGTGCTCATTTTGGTAACTCATGTTGTTGTGAGGCCAAGTTTCATGCAAATAGAAATCGTATCCTTTGGGGAAAAAAAATTATATTTTGTACCCTTAGGGTACAACAGGAAAATAAATTAAATCAAACTTAAATGACTAACAATGGATGAGTCCAATCTTTATCTTGGTCTATATTCAAATCCCTGTTATAATGAAGTATTGCTAGATATCCAGTGACCGGTGAAACCAGAATCTTACCACCAGTGTAAGTGTATACTTATTCTTTGATTATTTATTGTTTTAGATGCAGATATGATGACCCAGAGGAGCTCATATCTCCATGTTCTTTAGCTTGGTTTCGTGTCCAACTTCAAATCATTTGGAAAAGAATAATGAATGACCCAATACAGTCTTCTGTGGTAAGCATGCTTCGTGTTTCTGAACGATCCCTTGAACATGAAGTAGGAATCTGTTTCTGTTGTGCTCATTTGTTTAAATTTGTTTCACAGGCATACGTTGTTGGAACCATTTTTTTTACAGCTTTAGTTACTTTTTGGGTACACAGGATCATCTATGAAACCGGTGCAAGTGAGTAAGATTTGCTTTCATGTTTTATACTTCAAACAGCAGTGGTTCTTGAGAGAGTGTCATTATCTACATACTGGAATTGTATTTGAAAGCAGTTGTGGTTCTACATATATAAATGTTAGATTGTGTGTGTGTATAAATATATATATACAGTACAGTACTGGACATTAAACTGTGATTTGTACTCACGTGACACCTAAAAGAAAAAAAAGAAAAGGGAAATAGCACTGAAGTTGCTTTAAGCATTTTTAACAACATTTGAATGCAGGACTAGTGCTGTAAGTGAGGAAAGGTAAGACATAAACAGTAGATATAAATTTGAAAATGTCTAAAAACGATGACGTCAACCATCAGTCTCTTACCATGAAGCATTTTGTTTTAATTTTTTTTTTTTTGTGTTGAGCGAGAACCTGTTGTACTGTACCAGTAACCTCAAGGATAGGATAAATTTGTTGATTTTTTTTTTTAATTAGTCAAGATTTGCGTGATATCATTAGTTGTTACCAGTAGTCAAACAACCAAGGCATACTGCAGCCTGTGAATGTGTGGTTTTTTCATGGCTACTTAAAGTGGAAGAGAACCTGTCTTGGGATAACTTGCATTAACATGTATTAACATGTTCTGTTGTTTGTAACAGATCACATTAGTGTTGCAAGCCTTTACATCATGTTTGCATGCTTGTTAAGTCAGTTGTGAATATACATATTGCTTATGTTGTATGGGTGTTTCCACTTTTGTATTTAAAGTATTTCCTTTTTTATAATTACTTTAAAAAAAATCTGTTTGTGTTCTGCTTACTGTTTGCAGATACGACAGTTCGGCCACAGATTACTGTCTCTTCCAGCGATGTTGCTGATACCCACGAAACTGAACCTCTGAATCCTGGCATTCAAGAAGCAGATGAAAGGGCCTGGTGGTTTAGCCTGCTTTGGAGTCGAGTCATCCAGACTTCTCTACAAACACACCCTAGTATAGGTGACTGGTCCATCACACTGCTTGGGATTTGTGTCTGTAGCATGTGTGTTGTGGTCATGATGCACTTATTGTGAAGATGTCCATGGAAACAGGTGTATGTGATCTTGTTACATTTCACCCTGCAATGAATGCTGTCCTGTCATTCACCAACTAGCTGCCTGATTTTTTGACACTTTTAGAGGTTTGAAGATGTTTATTCTCTGTTCTTAACCCTCTTTAAACTAAGAGACACCTCAAAAACAGTCCTTAAAAAAATCTTTCTGTTATTTTAGTTTTATAAATGGGCTCCAAACTAAGAAACAAAACCCTTTTTCAAAGTGTCCTTTCATTACATTACTTGGTTGTTTTGGTTCTAGGTTTGTAAATGTTATCAGTGGTTTTTGTTTTCGTCGGGTTACTGTTTTTGTTGAGTGGTGTAATTGGGAACTTTATAATTTGTGCATTTTTTATTATTATTTCTGAAAACTGTGAATAAAATATTGTAATTACCTTTTTTATAATGGTATTCTATTTCTTCAATACCTGATTAGAGAGCGTTGTGTCTGGTGGTTGACTGCATGAGAAAGTTAAGATCCCTTAGACGAAGGCATTGTTTCACAGACAAGGGGCAGATTAAATCTAAATGCTGTCCGTATTAATGATGGTATTAAAACAAGAAACTCACAGTGCCATCGATTTGCTTGGTATTTAAACAAAAATTGAAGCGTTGTAGAACCCACATTTGGAGACCAGGTTTTTAAACCCAGCTTTGAAGTTGCATCTTTTACAGCATGCTTAAAGATTCATGTTAAAAAAACAATAACGCAGCAGTGTGGAGTAGTGGTTAGGGCTCTGGACTCTTGACCGGAGGGTCGTGGGTTCAATCCCAGGTAGGGGACACTGCTGTTGTACCCTTGAGCAAGGTACTTTACCTAGATTGCTCCAGTAAAACTTTAGTAATGTGCTGAAAAGAAAAATTCCCTTTTTTGTGTAAAAGTGGGATGGATTTGTGGGAATTGTAACTTCCCTCATAAAGTACAAGTACAAGTGTCATATCTCAAGGCACTTACCCAAAAGCATGCCAAAACAGTGTAGAATAAACCCCAGCTTGTTTATCTTGAAAGGGTTTCCCCTGCACTGCACCCTGGGAAGATTGTATCTGACACTGATCAGCCCAAGGCTGGGAGTTTCATGTACTGGAGTTTCATGAGCTTGGCCATGACAACAGCTTCCTCCCACACACATTCCTTTTCCTGGTAATTGAATACATTCTGCAAGACTACCATAGTATCTACCATAGTATCACTGGCAAATAATTACTGCCAGAATTACCCAAATACTAATTTAGTGTAACAGAATGAGCTGATGGTGTTTCTAATCTCATCACCATTTAAATCTATTCTCACTGCATGGAAACCCTGCCAAAGATACCTCATAGGCCCAGAATGGAATCCCTGTAGCATGCACATACTGTTCTCATTCACTGCTGCACCCCAGCCATGATCCAGTGAGTACATGTAGCATCAAATTATTCAACATGATTTGCACGGGACTAAAGACCACCACATAAACAGGTGGGTTCAAAAATGTTACCGACATCGGTGAAATGTAGTCCCGTGCGAACCCTCCATTTCTTTTTATCCCAGATCATTTTTTCAGAGGCGCTCCGATTTTTTTTCTTTTTTTACAGGACATCGGGACCTTCTATAAAATTTCAAACTCAAGCATACTGTGGGCCCTATTCTGATGAAATGAGTACAATCGCAAACGCAGTGGTTCAAGTCAATCGTGTCTGCCCACAGGGAGTGGCTTCTCCAAAAGTGTGATTCTGATGAAATTAAAAACCCAGTGCAAGCACGTTTAGTGGATTAAATTATAGTAGTAGCAAGCATATCATCCATGATTATTAGGGCTCTACTTACAGTGCCGTGAAAAAGTATTTGCCTCCAGTCTGAGTTTCTGCATTTTTACACATTTTTCACATTGTATTTGGTGAGATTTTTTTGTGGGTTGTAGTAGTACATAGAGGGAGTCTGAGAGAAAAAATGACACCAAAGTTTGGTGCTTCTTTCATTTGTTTGGTGTGCAAGGTAATCAAACATGCAATCTTCAGGTGTGAAAAGGTTATTGCCCCCTAGTTAACTCAACCCAATTAAAGGGATAATTAGGGTCAGCTGTTTGAGTACTTTGGTTAACAACCAGGCCTGATTTGGGCCAGCCCTGCCTAATATAAATCTGACTAACTTTGGCCCTTACCATCAGTGAAGTTGTCAGAACACAGGTTGGCATATCATGCCACGAAAAAAAGAAATTCCTAAAGACCTCCGGAAAAAAAGTTGTTGATGCCTATCTGGAAAGGGTTACAAAGCCATTTCTAAGGCTCTGGGGCTCCACCGAACCACAGTCAGAGTCATATTGTCCAAACGGAGAAAGTTTGGGACAGTAGTCCAAGGCGTAAAATCGTCCAGGAAGTCACAAAGAACCCTAGAACAACATCCAGGGATCTGCAGGCCTCTCTTGCCTCGGCTAAAGTCAGTGTTCATGACTCCACAATCAGAAAGACACTGGGCAAAAATGGGATTCATGGCAGAGTAGCAAGGCAGAAACCATTGCTCACTAAGAAGAACATGAATGCTTGTCTCAAGTTTGCTAAAAAAAAGCACCTGGATGATCCTCAAGAGTTCTGGAACAATGTTCTATGGATAGATGAGTCAAAAGTGGAACTTTTTGGCCGACATGGGCCCCGTTATGTCTGGCGAAAACCAAACACTGCATTCCACAGTAAGAACCTCATACCAACGGTCAAGCATGGTGGTGGTAGTGTCATGGTTTGGGGATGCTTTGCTGCATTAGGACCTGGATGCCTTGCCATCATTGAAGGAACCATGAATTCTGCTCTGTATCAGAGAATTCTACAGGAGAATGTCAGGCCATCCGTCCGTGAGCTGAAGCTGAAGCACAGCTGGGTCATGCAGCAAGACAATGATCCGAAACACACAAGCAAGTCTACATCAGAAGAGTTGAAGAACAAGAAATTTAAAGTTTTGGAATGGCCTAGTCAAAGACCAGACCTAAACCCCATTGAGATGTTGTGGCAGGACCTGAAACGAGCAGTTCATGCTCGAAAACCCACAAATGTCACTGAGTTGAAGCAGTTCTGCATGGAGGAGTGGGCCAAAATTCCTCCACGGCGCTGTGAGAGACTAATAACTACAGGAAGTGTTTGGTTGCAGTTATTGAGTCTAAGGGGGCGATTACTTTTTCACACGGGGGCATTGGGTGTTGCATAACTTTCTTTAATAAATATTATTATTATTATTATTTATTTATTAGCAGACGCCCTTATCCAGGGCGACTTACAATCGTAAGCAAATACATTTCAAGTATCATAGTACAAGTAATAATACAATTAAGAGCAAGATAAATACAATGACTTTGGTTCAAGCAAGTACAAGTGTGACAAAATACAATTCAATAATACAGCAGATAACAGTGTCAGTGATAGTTACATCAGGATATAATTAAATACAAAATACTACAGATTAAACACTTGGCAGATTACAGTACTCTGAAGTACAGGATTAAATGCAGTAAAATAGGGGGCAGATAAGAGCAAGTAAAGTGCATTTAAGGAAGGGTGATAAGTGTCCCAGGGGAAGAACAGAGGAGTTCTACAGGTGCTTTCTGAAGAGGTGAGTCTTGAGGAGGCTGAATGTGGTCAGGGACTGGGCAGTCCTGACATCTGTAGGAAGGTCATTCCACCACTGCGGGGCGAGGGTGGAAAAGGAGCGGGATCTGGAGGCAGGGGAGCGTAGAGGAGGTAGAGCCAGTCTTCTAGTGCAGGCGGAGCGGAGAGGTCGAGTGGGGGTGTAGGGAGAGATGAGGGTCTGGAGGTAGCTGGGTGCAGTCTGGTCAAGGCATCTGTAGGCTAGTACAAGAATCTTGAACTGGATGAGAGCGGTGATCGGGAGCCAGTGGAGTGAGCGGAGTAGTGGAGTTGCGTGGGAGAAGCGAGGTAGAGAGAACACCAGGCGGGCAGCGGAGTTCTGGATGAGCTGAAGTGGACGGGTGGCGGACGCATGGAGGCCAGCCAGGAGGGAGTTGCAGTAGTCTAGGCGGGAGAGTACCAAGGCCTGGACCAGGAGCTGGGTGGCGTAGTTGGTGAGGAAGGGTCAGATTCTTCGGATGTTGCTCAGGAAGAAATCGGCAAGTGCGTGCCAGAGTGGAGATGTGCTGGGAATAAGAGAGGCAGGGGTCCAGGGTGACTCCGAGGTTCTTAGCGGAGGAAGAGGGAGAGAGTGTGGTAGATTCCAGAGGAACAGAGATAGAGAGATCAGAGGAGGGGGAGGAGGTCAGATTTAGAGAGGTTAAGTTTGAGGTGATGCGAGTGCATCCAGGAGGAGATAGCAGACAGACAGGTAGAGATACGGGAGGGGATGGTGGAGTCAGAGGTGGGGAAGGAGAGGAAAATCTGAGCATCATCAGCATAGAAATGGTATGAGAAACCATAGGATGCAATGAGGGGGCCCAGGGAGCGGGTGTAGAGAGAGAACAGGAGAGGACCCAAGACTGACCCTTGGGGGACTCCTGTTGAGAGAGGGCGAGGTGTGGAGGTTGCTCCACGGCAGGTTACCTGGTAAGTGCGGTTTGAGAGGTAGGAGGAGAACCAGGCCAGAGCAGTGCCAGAGATTCCCAGGTCAGCGAGAGAGGATAGTAGAATAGAGTGATCGACAGTGTCAAAGGCAGCAGAGAGGTCGAGGAGAATTAGGACAGAGGAGAGAGAGGCAGCTTGGGCAGATTTTAGTGAGTTGGTGACAGACAGGAGGGCGGTTTCAGTGGAGTGAGCAGAGCGGAAGCCAGATTGGAGAGGGTCGAGCAGAGAGTGGTTGGACAGGAAAGCAGAGAGCTGGCGGTGTACAGTCCACTTGAGGGTTTTGGAGAGGAAGGGTAGGAGGGAGACAGGACGGTAGCTCTGGAGGGAGGTGGGGTCGAGGGTAGGTTTTTTGAGGAGGGGAGTGATAGAGGCTTTTTTGAAGGCAGAGGGAAAGAGACCAGAAAGGAGAGAGGTGTTGAGAAGGGAGGAGTTGAAGGGAAGTAGAGCAGGAGCAGCAGCTTGAAAGAGGTGGGTGGGGAGGGGGTCCAGGGCACACGTGGTGGGTTTGTGACCCTGGAACAGGGAGGAGAGGTCAGAGTTTGAGAGGGGTGAGAAGGTGGAGAAGGAGGGTGAGTTAGTAGGGGATGCAGTGGGTGTAGGGGTTGGAGCAGGAGGGGGTGCGGGGAGGGAGAGGTGTTAAAGAGTTTGTGGATATCTGAGATTTTAGAAGAGAAGAAGGAGGCAAAGTCATCAGGGAGATAGAGGAGAGGAGGAGGAGGAGGGGAGGGTTTAAGAGGGAGGAGAAGGTAGCGAATAGTTTACGTGGGTTGTTAGTGGAGGCTTGGATTACAGATTGGAAATAAGTACATTTAGCAGAGGAGAGTAGAGGAGAAGGAGGAGAGGAGAGTGGTAAAGGTCTAGGGCAGCAGGGAGTTTGGTTCTCTTCCATTTCTTTTCAGCAGATCGCAGTGTGATTCTTGCTGAGCAGAGCGCAGAGGAGAGCCAGGGTTGGGGAGGGAGGGGGGCAGGTCGGGAGGTGAGGGGTGGGCAGGTCGGGAGGTGAGGGACAGAGGGAGTCGAGGGAGGAGGTGAGGGAGGAGAAGAGGGTGGAGGTAGCAGAGTCTACGGAGAGTTGTGAGAAGGAGTCGATAGGAGGGAGGTGAGAGAGAGCAGTGGAGGCAAGGACAGAGGGGAGAGAGAGCGGAGGTTACGACGAGAGGTGACAGTGGGGGTAGGAGGAGCAGGGAGAGAGGGAGAGACAGAGTAAAGAGATGAAATAGTGATCAGAGAGGTCCAGGGGGTGACAGAGAGGGTGGAGGGGCAGCAGGCCCTGGAGAAGGTGAGGTCCAGTTGACGGCCAGCTTTGTGGGTAGGAGGGGATGGAGAGAGACAGAAGTCGAAGGAGTGAAGGAGAGGGAGGAATCCAGCAGAGTGGCTGGGGTTGGAGAGATGGATATTGAAGTCACCTAACAGGACAGTTGGGGTAGACAGAGAGGGAGGGAGGAGAGTAGATAGTCGAGTTCATCTAGAAAGTGAGCGAGAGGCCCAGGGGACGGTACAGTACAATTAGCAGGAGTTGACAGGGAGAGGTTAGTTGGACTGCATGAAATTCAAAGGTATTAACAGAGAGTGAGGAGAGGTCGGAGGGGACAGAAAAGAGTAAGGAGGGAGAGAGGAGAAGACCAGTCCCACCTCCCCGTCCAGTGAGACGCTGGGTATGGGACAGGACGTAGAGAGGACAGGGCAGCAGGAGTTACAGTGTTATCAGGGACAGCCAGGTTTCAGTGAGAGCAAGGAAATCGAGAGAGAGGTGGGAGGCAAAGGCAGAGATGAAATCAGCTTTGTTAGCAGAAGAGTGACAGTTCCAGAGTGCACCAGAGAGTGTGCGGGAGGGGGAGAGGCAGAGGGATGAGGTTAGAGGGGTTGGAGGAGCAGCAGCGTAGAGAGGGCAGAGGACGAGGACGAGAGGACAGAACAGGGATGTGAGAGACAGTCATAGCAGGACAGGTGAGACAAATAGGTACAGTGGGAGCGGTGGGGTGGAGGGTACAGACCTGACTAGTAGATAGCTTCTTCCAGAGAGCCGTTAGGTTCGGATCTATTCGAGCAGTGTCTCGGCTCAGGCCTCCCCTCGCTGGACTCCCACAGCTAGACTCCCGGCTCTTTTGTTGAGGCTCTTTGGTTAGCTGGCGCAGAAATAGGCTGCCTAATATATATATATATATATATATATATATATATATATATATATATATATATATATACAGTACTGTGCAAAAGTTTTAGGCAGGTGTGAAAAAATGCTGTAAAGTAAGAATGCTTTCAAAAAATAGACATGTTAATAGATTATATTTATCAATTAACTAAATGCAAAGTGAGTGAACAGAAGAAAAATCTAAATCAAATCCATATTTGGTGTGACCACCCTTGCCTTCAAAACAGCATCAATTCTTCTAGGTACACTTGCACAAAGTCAGGATTTTGTAGGCATATAGTCAGGTGTAAGATTAAACAATTATACCAAACAGGTGCTAATGATCATCAATTATTCAATATGTAGGTTGAAACACAATCATTAACTGAAACAGAAACAGCTGTGTAGGAGGAATAAAACTGGGTGAGGAACAGCCAAACTCAGCTAACAAGGTGAGGTTGCTGAAGACAGTTTACTGTCAAAAGTCATACACCATGGCAAGACTGAGCACAGCAACAAGACACAAGGTAGTTATACTGCATCAGCAAGGTCTCTCCCAGGCAGAAATTTCAAGGCAGACAGGGGTTTCCAGATGTGCTGTCCAAGCTCTTTGAAGAAGCACAAAGAAACGGGCAACGTTGAGGACCGTAGACGCAGTGGTCGGCCAAGTAAACTTACTGCAGCAGATGAAAGACACATCATGCTTACTTCCCTTGGCAATCGGAAGATGTCCAGCAGTGCCATCAGCTCAGAATTGGCAGAAAACAGTGGGACCCTGGTTCACCCATCTACTGTCCGGAGAAGTCTGGTCAGAAGCGGCCTTCATGGAAGACTTGCGGCCAAAAAGCCATACCTCCGACGTGGAAACAAGGCCAAGCGACTCAACTATGCACGAAAACACAGGAACTGGGGTGCAGAAAAATGTCAGCAGGTGCTCTGGACTGATGAGTCAAAATTTGAAATATTTGGCTGTAGCAGAAGGCAGCTTGTTCGCCGAAGGGCTGGAGAGCATACACGAATGAGTGTCTGCAGGCAACAGTGAAGCATGGTGGAGGTTCCTTGCAAGTTTGTGGCTGCATTTCTACAAATGGAGTTGGGGATTTGGTCAGAATTAATGGTCTCCTCAATGCTGAGAAGTACAGGCAGATACTTATCCATCATGCAATACCATCAGGGAGGCATCTGATTGGCCCTAAATTTATTCTGCAGCATGACAACGACCCCAAACATACAGCGAAAGTCATTAAGAACTATCTTCAGCGTAAAGAAGAACAAGGAGTCCTGGAAGTGATGGTATGGCCCCCACAGAGCCCCTGATCTCAACATCATCGAAGTCTGTCTGGGATTACATGAAGAGAGAGAAGCAACTGAGGCTGCCTAAATCCACAGAAGAACTGTGGTTAGTTCTCCAAGATGTTTGGGCCAACCTACCTGCCGAGTTCCTTCAAAAACTGTGTGCAAGTGTACCTAGAAGAATTGATGCTTGATGCTGTTTTGAAGGCAAAGGGTGGTCACACCAAATATGGATTTGATTTAGATTTTTCTTCTGTTCACTCACTTTGCATTTAGTTAATTGATAAATATAATCTATTAACATGTCTATTTTTGAAAGCATTCTTACTTTACAGCATTTTTTCACACCTGCCTAAAACTTTTGCACAGTACTGTATATATATAAAACAACTGCGTGGCAAAAGAACCAACTAAACTGCATGGAAAACAATCAAATAGCGAATCAACTTCTATTCAATTAAACCACTCAGCTGGTACTAATCACACACTAACTCAGCTAATTCAAACACCACCTTACAAAGTTACCAAATGTAGTTAATTTAAAAATTACTTGAAGCAGCAACTTACCTATCTGCCTCAGTCCCTGGTTCCTGTAGACTGACCACTATTATATGCCCACCCTTAAATAGGTTCCACCTCACTTTGCAAGGGGACTGGCACAACTGCTAACTGCTCTAGAGACAATACTTTCACACACTTCAAAAGGGATCACACCACTACAGGAGCCTGGGTGGAGACTAATCCAAATGCAAACAACTCTCTTCAAGTTAATAAACCACCCTCCCTGATACAATTACAAATTGCAAATCAACCAATCCAAATTGCAAATCAACCAATCCAAATGCAAACAACTCTTCAAGGGACTGAGGCAGATAGGTAAGTTCCAGTATGGGTTATTTGTTCAATTAAAGAAACTTTAATTGAACAAATAACCCATACTGGCACATTAAACGACACATTCATTTTTTATTTTAACAAGCTCTTTATTTTACACGAGGAGCTGGATATATTAAACTCACCATATTGTGGTTGTTACAGTACAACAAATATACTTTGTCCTTTTCCTTATACATTTGCTGGTAGCAGGCCCCTCAGTGCTCTACATGCACTGCAAGTACTGAGTTAGATGTAGAATTGCTTTAATGAGTCGATCATAACACACAGATAATGACTGCGAACAGGATAGTGGCACTGACAAGGGTGTTACTCCCATGAGGAGACCCAGAGACAGAAGCCACAAGTTGAAGTGCTAATGCGCATGTTTATTTACAACAAATAACAGCAAACAAAACACATTACCAAACAAAAAGTTGCAGTGTCCGAAATAAAAGGTCTACATCAAAGTCACGAACAAACAGCACAGCACAGCAAAAGGCTCCTTCACCTCTATCACTAACATTAATTCTAATTCTAACACCTGTGATTACCGTTTTTATACACCTGCAACTAGAGCCTTATTAATCATCACTTATTCAATTTCCAGCAGGGAGGAATTATTATTATTATTAGTAGTAGTATTAGTATTAGTATTATTATTATTTATTTTTATTTTTAATTTAGTGTGTCCAATTATAATTTTCCCCCTGATTTTCTCCCAATTTGGAATGCCCAATCGCTTTTCTCCTCCACGCAGCAATTCCCCACATGGCTCAGGAGACCTGAAGATACAGTGGCCGTCCTCCGATCCCATGACCAAGCCAGCTTCCTCTTTCACCCAGGAACTCGAGAGCGGATGTCAGCGAGCTTACCGACCTCTGGAGGACAAAGACCAGCCCTGCAGGTGTCCGCTCTGAGCTCGCTGCGTGCCTGGCCAGCAGGGTTCGCTGTAGAGCGATGAGGAGAAACAGTCCCTGCCAGTTTTACCTCCCTAACAGTGCTGCCTTCAGAGTCCCCAGCGAAGACTGGCCTACTTCATACAGCCAGGACGTGAACCTGCGCTGTACGACTCACCCTGCACACCATGTGGCTGTGCTTCTACCAGGTGAGCCGCCATGACCCTCTCTGCAGGAAGAAACCCCCCTCCCTGCCAACCCAATATTCCCCACACACAGACACACATATTACACTGGCAGGGCTTTCACCCTGCCACAAGGTGTCAGGATCGAATAGCAAACATAATTCTGACCAAAACTGGCCAGCCAATCCAAATTAGTAAGACGATAAGCTCTTTCAATGCTTATAACACCAATACCTGTCAAGAGAATCAAAATGACTGTAAAACACTAAAAAATAAAACATTTCCACAACAAATGTCATTGTCTGTGTAAACGAAGAAGTGTACAAGACTTCCCAACAAGAGTGGTGATGGCAGAGGTGAACACAGAACTGCTCTGAACGATAAACGTCATTCCTGCCCCAACTACAATGGCAATGTATCCGGAGAGCTAGGAAAAGGGGAATGGGAAATCTGGAAAGCATAAATCAACTATATCAAATAAAATACAGAAAACTAAACAGTTAATATCAAAATATCTATCTATCTATCTATCTATCTATCTATCTATCTATCTATCTATCTATCTATCTATCTATCTATCTATAGTTAATACAAAAACACAGATTCATACATACTAAGGTAAACTTTAAGAAGTCAAATAGACTACATTTTGGCTAATGCCTTCCTAAGTATAATATTTTATTAATGTATTTATTTTTAAATTTATTTTAAAGCAGGAAAGCAAGTTTATTTTGAGTGTCTCACCTGTGTTAAGTATCATTTTAATAACTGTAGCCACTTGTCCCTGCAGTATGGAATTCAGAAGCTTGACAATAAGAGTCAAGCATCTGCAGAGCACCAGCAAGGACAATGCAAGGAGGAGGAGTCCAGCTGCTAGATCAGGTACAGACGCATGTGCAAGTAAGCGATGACCTGGGAAAACAAAACAGCATTGAACTGCCTGCTATACGTATGTATAGAAAAGAAAAGAAATGCTGACATTTTCTCTGTATTTAATCACATACCAGATTCAATAGATGTTATTTAAGAGGTCTGCACCAGGAAGCAAGTTCATTGGGAATGGTATTTTCTAACAAATTCCCCCACGGGTAATAATAATGAAATGTTAAATACAGCAGGTAAGAATCCAGTGTGTCATTTCAATTTGTCAGGTGTATTTGTGATCCTATTTATTTGTAACTAGTCCTAATTACTTGCAAAGCGTACAGTAGGTAGGAATTGGAGAACATAATTTTTCTGGATTTATTTTTTCACACACGTTTTTAAAGTCCATGTCAATTTCCCATCTGCCAGCAGGCAATAGCAGAAGAACAGTTTGTTACGTTCTTTTCAGTCTGCAATAAAATACACTCTATATGTAAAAAATTATAATTAATATGAAACCAAGAGAAATACTTACATAGTGGATTCTGAATTATGTTTTATGCTAAAATATGATTTCTGAATGTGTGCTACATACTCCTGCTACAGCTTGCAGCAGCAGGACGGTATAGTTGAAATAAAAGGGATTACATGACACTTTATTATACTGATAACATTTTTAAGGAAACAAACACAAAACTGATGAAAAGAATACTGCTATTAGTTGATGATCTCAAAAACTATTTTTTAAAACTGTAAGGGGAAATAAATTTTGACTTTACCATATATCGATAATCCATAAAAGCAAAAGCAAACCTGTATTCACAGGGTCTAAACTTAGCTTACTTATACATTCTTAATTATCCTGTATTATGTTGGTATTATAATTTCATTCGGTATACTCAAAACAATATACAAATTCATGTTTTAAAATGAATTTTATCATCATTTTTCAACACAATTGAATTGCTGCAACCCACTGTTGATCAGGAGTATGTCAAAGGGCACCTTCTGTTCCTGCTGCCAAGCCAATAGGCTCCTTTCACCTGCAGAACGTAAAGAACAAATGTTGCCAAGCAACTGAACCCTAGAGATGAGGCCCAGACTGGCTGGTCTCTCCTGCCTTGCTGGACACCTGAGCAGTAGGGAACTATCACATGACTCACCCTTTCACTTGGTGCGCTGCTTGATTTTTACATGTCTAATACACATACTGGAGCGACATTGCAGTCTAACATGCTACACTTACCACGATGGTTTCAGTTATACACCAGATCTTAAACCAGCGGCAATTCCATTGATAACAGATTTGTCAAGCTGGAAGAAATATATATTGAAAGAAACAAGCATCATAGGTGTAATACATACACTGTTCAGCTGCATAGGCAAAAATATACCATTTAAAATGAGGGAAGACACTAATACAATATTATAATTCAAGCTTCAATGTTCATGTATGATCAACAATTTTATATATATTTCAGTTTGCTAATCTTTGTGAGGGAATCTGTGACGACTTTCAGCAAATCTGGTGCATCTTCCCCACTCTTGAGTTTAAAAATAACACTAACAACTGTGAGATATAGTACAGGTACCCAGTTGCTGTCTCAAGGGGTCTCTCATTTGAGACTCATATTAGGGAAGTTACTAAAGTTTTTTTTTTTTTTAATTTAGTCGTTGCCAATTATTTTTTATTATTTTCTCCCAATTTGGAATGGCCAATTATTTTTAGGCTCAGCTCACCGCTACCACCCCTGCGCTGACTCGGGAGGGCGAAGACGAACACACGCTGTCCTCCGAAGCGTGTGGCGTCAGCCGACCGCTTTTTTTCACACTGTGTACTCACCATGCAGCTACCCAAGAGCTACAGCGTCGGAGGACAACACAGCTCTCGGGCAGCTTACAGGCAAGCCCGCAGGCGCCCTGCCAGACTACAGGGGTCGCTGGCCGACCTAAACCCTCCCCCCCACCCCCAGGCGACGCCACAATTGTGCGCCGCCCCTGGGCGCTCCGTCCACGGTTGGCTGTGGAATGGCCTGGACTCAAACCAGCGACGTCCAGGCTATAGAGCGCATCCTGCATTCCATGCAGAGTGCCTTTACCGGATGCGCCACTTGGGAGCCCCCTAAAGTATCTTTTTACCATTTGAGAAATATTTGGGATTTTTCTTGTAGAGCTCCTAAATTATGGAATGCTCTGCCTTCGTTTGTCAGGGAAGCTGGGACCGTTACAGTTTTCAAATCAAGACTGAAACACACTTTTATAAAATGTCTTTCTTATCTTAGTGGGTTTTAATATAACTTTAAAATTGCTGCTTTTATATTATTATTATTATTATTATGTGTATACTGTTATTTAAATATGTTATTTAAATGGTCTGATTATGGCAGTTGTATGTGTGACATGCTATACAAATGTATTGCTGTTTGTTCTTTTTTTCTGCTATGCACTGTACATATAAGCGCTATATAAATGCAATAAATAAAATAAATAAAATGAGAAATTGACAATAAAGATGTTGCATTTCGAAAAAAAAAATAATCTTGAGAAAAAAAAGTTCAGTCCTAGAAAAGGAGTAATATAGCAATAGATTTGTACAAGATCAATATTATACTTCTATATGGTGGTAAGATAAGTGTCAGAAATAAGTTACTGTATAGTTGCATTTGTAAGCCTGTAAAAAACAATGGTTTTACGATTAAATTCAAATGAAGTAATCAATTATTCATACCCGTACATGCTCCTTAATTAAGCATGAATAAGCACACATTTTAAAATACCACATATCTAAGTAAGCACTGAATGAATCCTAAGTTGATATGTACTTCACTAATTCAACAGGAAAAATGTTTAACTATATTTGAATATTTGACAGCTATTCTAAAGAGTACACCTTTTCTGTTAATTTGTAATGTTTAATATTACAAAATATTAGTTTGAATCAATCTGTGCAGATGCTTTTTTTATTTAAAATGTTATCAATAGTTTATTTTTTCCCCAGATTGTCTTCTGTGATGTTTATAAGCAAAGTACTGTAGCTATGCAAGAATAGAAATCAGACTCCCATTGCATAGCAGAGCTGATCCAGCTAAACTCATGATGTAAAACACTCTTTGGCAACGTTATTATTATTATTATTATTATTATTATTATTATTATTATTATTATTATTATTATTAGCAAACGCAGCACTCCATCAACATGTTAAGAAATTGACACAGTAAGTATAAAGGCAGTACTTAAATCAGAAAGTGCAATCTATACCTGTGTTTCAAATAATCTTAAAAATGAAATCTTGACCTTTTGTGTGTTATCTACTATAGATCATCATCAAACAATAATTGGCAATCATGTAGAAATATATTTAATTAAAAGTTGGCAGTGATAACATGACTTCTGGTAATGCCTGGCATAGGCAGAATAGTAAATACTTTATGACAATGAACTACCGAAGTCACAAATAATAATAATAAAAACAAATTTAAAATCAAAACCATTTACAGGCTTGTCATGTAAAGCAAGCTTGTTGTTTGTGGATCAAAACCATCCCAAAATGACACTGTATCTAGGATGTACGCTATTTTGATACAGTACATAAAGACTAGGGTTGCTCCTTTGGTTTAGAAAGTAGTTTCATTGATCCTTTTGTTTTTGTTTTTTCCACAAATCTTACAATATTTAATGTCTCCTAAGTTATTTTCATGTGTCAATGAACTCTCAAGTTTGAGCGTGTGCTGCAACCGACAAGTTAGAAAGTGTACTCTGTGCTGGAGTTAGAACACAAAACAGAGGCTCAAAAACTACCTTCGTGCAGTCAACATACTAGGGTCTAAATACCAGTGGCTTTAACGCTGTATTAATTCTGCTTGTGTGTCCCCCAAGAGGTCATTCATTGTTCCCTGTTTCAAATATAGTGAAAAGGGATGCTCTGTTAATAGCAGCAATTTAGACAATCAAAGTATACTCATGTTTTACCTTTTTTGTTCATATTTAAAATTATTTATTTCATGTTTATCAGTGTGATCATGTTTTATGTTTTGGACTTAAAACATAAAGCACCACATTTACCTATATGGAGGTGTGGCAGGGCAAGAGCCCTGTACACGAAGAGGGTTTTTTGTGTGAATATATTTATGTTGCAAATATTGTGTGTAATGATTATAAATTAATGAAGTACCTGACTCTCCTGAGAGAGCCTGGCTGCTGTGTGTGATTAGCAGGTGTGGAATCTTAATCAGCAGGAAGGTGTATTCCAGCGAGGCATGAGGTATAAAAAGGTCCCATTTATTCACCTCAGGGCTGCTGCGAAGCCAAAGTCAACGTCCACGTGAAACATCTTGCTGAAAGCCTCCGATCGGAACCAACAGAAGAAACCAAAACCGCGGATGGCCGGGTAAATAACTGGAGTCAGGGTTTGTTTACAAGAGTAAAGATTTGTTCAGGGACGGCAGATCCCCATAAAGTATAGCGAGGTGAATAAGCTGGCTCTCCATGCATTAGGGAGTAGCCCACATGGTCTTCACAGCACCTTTTATTTTATAGTTTTGTGTACAGTGTTTTATTTTGCTTTTGTACGCTAGGCTGTATGTCCCATGTGAGCTACCATTGCTGATAGCACCACACAGGGTTTCTGTATGTTTTGTGTGTCTATGTAAAAAAAACCTGTTTCGTATCAATTTCAACCTCCGTCTTGATCTCCTGCCTGTCACTCAGCAGCGAAAGCACGCACCCACACTCTACACCCACCCCCACACCTGTGACAGACAGCTACTCTGTCACAGGAGATATAATAAAACAACAATCAAATCATAAAAAAAATAAAAAATAATAAACTTTATTCTGTATCAGAGTTCAGGGACAATTATATCAGATTACAGACAATAGAACCAAGGGAGGGCTTTGAGTTAATGTTCAAATTATTGTGATTATAAGATAAGTTTAAGTTATATCGACTATGTGATTTCTTTTTTGAAACACAAAATATGCATATTATAATGGAATCTGAAATTGATAACCCAATCTTACCTATTTAATAGTGCCAATATGCATAAGACATCATGCAGAAATAATGGATGACAAAAGGATTTACAGAAAAAGTGCTGTACTGCATGTTTCCAGGGCAATTAATAAGATTATTAAAGATATTTTATTAAAGATACTTTACCAATCAAATATAAATAGATGAAAGTTGATGCAGGATGCAAGTCAAGTGGATTGGAATATTTGGCCTTTATTATGTTTCCCTGGAAGATCTTATTATGATTAATCGTTTGTTGCTGACAGCGCCAAGGCTGGCTCCTCCAGTCAGGGCAATCCTGGCAGTGGCAATGCTGCCCTGGGCAACGTTGGTACCGGCAATGCTGTCAGCGGACGAGCTGACAGCGCCAAGGCTGGCTCCTCCTGCAAAGGCAGGTGTGTCAGTGGACATGCTGCCAGTGATAGCGCCCGCAGCGGAAAAGCGGACAGCGGTGTGGCCCACTCTGTCAGAGGCAACAGTAAATTTCCGGGGGTCAGCAACAAACGACCACCAGCAGGTGATAAACAGGCCACAAATAGCAGCAGGAACATACTTACTGCCACGTTCACAGTCAGCACAAATAGAAACAGGAACATACTTACTGCCAAGTTCACAGTCAGCACACATAGAAACCGGAACATACTTACTGCCACGTTCACAGTCAGCACAAATAGAAACAGGAACATACTTACTGCCACGTTCACAGTCAGCACAAATAGAAACCGGAACATACTTACTGCCACGTTCACAGTCAGCACAAATAGAAACAGGAACATACTTACTGCCAAGTTCACAGTCAGCACAAATAGAAACCGGAACATACTTACTGCCACGTTCACAGTCAGCACAAATAGAAACAGGAACATACTTACTGCCACGTTCACAGTCAGCACAAATAGAAACCGGAACATACTTACTGCCACGTTCACAGTCAGCACAAATAGAAACAGGAACATACTTACTGCCAAGTTCACAGTCAGCACAAATAGAAACCGGAACATACTTACTGCCACGTTCACAGCACAAATAGAAACCGGAACATACTTACTGCCAAGTTCACAGTCAGCACAAATAGAAACATGAACATACTTACTGCCACGTTCACAGTCAGCACAAACAGAAACAGGAACATACTTACTGCCACGTTCACAGTCAGCACAAATAGAAACATGAACATACTTACTGCCACGTTCACAGTCAGCACAAATAGAAACAGGAACATACTTACTGCCATGTTCACAGTCAGCACAAATAGAAACAGGAACATACTTACTGCCATGTTCACAGTCAGCACAAATAGAAACAGGAACATACTTACTGCCACGTTCACAGTCAGCACAAATAGAAACCGGAACATACTTACTGCCACGTTCACAGTCAGCACAAATAGAAACATGAACATACTTACTGCCACGTTCACAGTCAGCACAAACAGAAACAGGAACATACTTACTGCCACGTTGTTTAGACTTGTTTATGTCTGCGTACTACACTTGTCAGGTCAGTGTTAATGCTGTACCAGGCTTGTTTATGGCTGGTATTCTGCTATAGGGTGTCTATGTGTTTATGTTCTCCTCCCTGCCTTTATCCTGTTTCTAAATATCCTTTACCTTGATGTTACAGAGAAAATACACGACTGCTTATTATTTTATACAAATTGATATGTGAGATCTGTGATGTTTCCAATTCATACTTGGGGCTAAATTTAAAATCAAATGTGACCCTAATTATGTACAATCTATATAAAATTGTAAGAAACCTACATATCACGTTAAAACAAGTACGTGTTCTAAAGTAGGCACTAGTATACCTTTATAAATAGTGTATTTGTACACCCTCTGGTGGTCAAACTTAGAACCACATGGTAATGTTGTTGAGCCAACACCCTGGGATCCTTCAAGAAGCTGCTTGATGAGATTCTGGGATCAATAAGCTACTAACAACCAAACGAGCAAGATGGGCTGAATGGCCTCCTCTCTCGTTATGTTCTTCTTCTTATGTTCTTATTAAAACAGGGGTTCTCAAACCTGGTCCTGGAGCTCCCAATCACTTAACTAGACCCTTCATTGATGTGATAATTTGCTTAATTAGACCTTTTTATTTTTTTTTCAGCTCTTAAATAGTTTCAAAGCTCAAGTTACTTATAAAATGTTATAGCTAACTTGAAATCAGCAACTGTTTAAGAGCTGAAAACAAGTAAAAAGGTCTAGTTAAGCAAATTACCAGTTCAATTAAAGGTCTAGTTAAATAATTGAGAGCTCAGTTGGAACAAAAACCTGCCAAGTACAGGCCTGGTAAAGTTTAATATAAATGTTGCTAATAATACCACCCTCATGTATTTTCCCCATGGATCAGGTCATGAGAAAGCTGTCGTTGCAAAGAGGTTTGAGCTTTGACATTTGAAAACATGGAATCCTGTTTTCAAAGAGAATTGTGTTATGTTTTGCCAGGGGAGCATCCCTAAAGCACTTCATTTGTCTCTGAAGATATGTGTTTGATGTGTGTTTACTACCTTCTGATAACACATTTGTTTCCTGCTTACATAAAACACTGAACATGTGTCAGTCAGGTGTTGAAGGACCGAGGAGAGCCCTCGCAATAGTGTTAGATTTGTGGAGTGGTGAGCATTGACCCCTGCACTGTATTTCCTGTTTCTCAAACACATGGTTTGTGTAATAAGGCTGCTTTGTTAGTGCCAGGAAACAAAAGAGTGGCTGGTGTAAATTTTCATTTGAAAAAAATAAATAAATAAAGGTTTACTGTAATCGTCTCTAAAAGAACACCCTTGAAAAACAATTCCCACAAAATGTAAGGGGATGATGAAATAGGTCACACATGTTTATCATTCAGCATCCCTAGATATAAAAAAAAATATTTTTGAGGATAGTTGTTATTGGTTTAGATATCAGCTGGAAGTCATTTAGCTGACAGGGTCACAGAACTACACTGTATAGTGTTATTTCTGAAGTCAGTCACAATCATGAGCAGCAACAGGAACATACTTCCTGTCACATTCACACAGTGGAACGGTCAGCACAAATCTTTTTAAATTGTGTTGTCCCAGTACTTAGGAGTTGAGGCCTTATCTTCTGTGCAATATTCATCCGGTATAAGAAATCAAGGAACACCTAAACTTCATAATATCCTGAATAATTGTACAGTATCTGACTCAAGTAAGCACCAGGGGCACGTTTCACAAAAGTCCTGCGATGTGCTTGCGATGAGGTTGCGAGGACGCAGAGGTCGGTGCTGCGTGCGTTTCATAAAGCACTTCGCAGTGCAGTCGCTATGCTCACTCTTTTGCGATCTGCGATGATTGAAATCACTAACTCGGTAATCAATTTTAACCACCCAGCTGCCCCTTTATTTTGACAATTTCCATGTTAAAAATGCCCTTTTTTTGGCAGATTATTCATTCTTAGCCCTCAAATAAGCAATTATTTTTTTAAACACACACTTTTTAAAAAGACGTGTTAAACTTTGCAGATGCACATATAAGCACCTGCACACTATTCTCATGGGAGTGACAAATTTGGACTTGCACGCGCTCCATGTGGAAATTGCAGGTTAAGCAGCTGGTTGGTGACCGATCAGGTAAATGCACAATGGCAGAGTTGCAAAGGAAAGCTATTTTTTTTTAAAGAAAAAAAACGATACAGTTATTGAAATGGCTGGTCGACACAAATCCGTTCTATTTGGCAAGTTATCTGGAAGTTTTATTCACAAAGAAAAAAAGGTGCAGATGATCACTGATGCAGTAAACACTGCTGGGGAGGAGCAAAGAACAGCAGCCGGAATAAGAAAGAAATTGATAGAGCTAGAGAACAGAAGAGAGATGAAAAACCTTTAAAGTTGATTGAAGAAAACCAAAATCCCTCACTGTCGACAAGAGATTTGGAGCTGTGAAAAGTGACAGGCTGTACTTTGAAGTTCTATACATACACAAGGAAAGCCCTTCTTCAGCTGTGTAGAAAAAAAGTCAACACTGTGCAGCAAACGTATTTAAAGAAAAAGTGTACTGATCTGTGCTTACTGTTCTTTCTACACAGCTGAAAATGGGCTTTGGGACCAAACGTATATAGCCAGCCGAGCAGACTCGCTACCTTGACACTTATTAGTCTTTAGGGGCATGCCTGATAATCAAGCTGAGTTTAGCCTCACTATTTAAACGTGTGGGGCAGGTAATAACATGGAGGTGGCTGCTGCAACAAAGCTTTGTTATTGTGCTGAACTGTGGCTAAGACGAATTGAGGAAAGTGCTTTTTTTCCGTGATTTGGGGATCTGGGTTTCTTTTAGATTTTATCTGTGAGAAGGAGGCACGCGTCACTATTTTTGTCACTTGAGTTTGGTCCATTTTATTTATTTGTATCACGTTTGTGTGTTATTTAACTTATTTATTGTACACTTTTAATTTTGATTGTATTATTATTATTATTATTATTATTATTATTATTATTATTATTATTATTATTATTATTAATATTATTCAAGTAATAATCCTGCCCAATAATGCTATTATCATACCTAAAAAATCGGGACTTTTGGTATATGATTGTATTTAATAAATAAACCGTGTTTACTTTTACAACTTGACCTTGTCTCAGTTACTGTTATTTTTCACCCTCATAACTTTCGGTTACACATCATTAAATAAATAATTTTGTTTTGTAATTATTTAATCCTTTTGTATATATCCAAAAACAAAAAAGGTATACTGCAGTTATACCTCCATTTCAGCCCTATATGTGTGTGTGTATGGGGGGGTTTAGAAGATACAGAGACAAGGTCATATTGTCATCAGAATGTTTGTTTTACCTGAGAAATCCGTTCAATAAAGTGTGCAGTTCCACAGCGAGCTAGTAGTGTGAGCGTCATGGTATGTCCCCCACTGGGGATTGAACCCACAACCTTCCGGTCAAGAGTCCAGAGCCCTAACCACTACTCCACACTGCTGCCCTAAAAGCCAACTTTAAAATACATACATCTGTAGAAAGAATACCCTGCATCTTCATTGCCTACCATCTGGTAGTTTATATGTGTATAATAAATGTACATTCACTTGAAAAAAGATATTGTGTCATTTATTTATTTTTTTCTACCTGCTTAGGAAAATAAGTTTTTTCAATAATACTGCAAATTTCAAAAGAGATCTTTTCAAATATATTTTTGTTTTTAAGTTCAGAATCAGTAGAGGCGACTTTTAGCCTTGGGTCCCCAGAGGTTTCCTCTCTTTTAGCCTTGGGTCCCCAGAGGTTTCCTCTCTTCTTTGCTTTGGCCTCATTCTTTCGGGGGTCATCTGCCAGGCTACCAGCCCCTTGGTTTTACCCCTGATCAGCATTACAAAGAGGCACTTCATGAGCCAAATGTGGAAATGCTGGCAGCTTCTAAAATGCAGCACCTAATACATTATTATTTCTCATTCAAATACAATTGCAACGCTTGCTTATTCTGCAATCTACTTACTTTAATATAGCATAATATGGTTCATATAAGAGGATGTTAGTCTCTGCAATTCTGTGGTAGTATCCACGAAGATGGGAATTCAAAAGAACCAAACACTGAGTTGGTTAAACTGGAACTATTGTGTCATATGTAGCATCTTAATTGTATACTTAAAAATGTAATTAATAAAAACCAATCATATAGTATCCATACTAAATTCTTACTATGTTCTGAAAATGAAAAGTTTTTGTGTCATGAGGTGCTCACTGAGAAAAGTGTTTAAGCTAGAACTTGAGTTCGTTCTGTGATGAAATCCAATTTCTAAAGAACTTTCCAACAAAACGAGATTAACTATTAAAATGAACGTTGATCGCCCCTAAGGCACACTGAGGTAAGGCAGACCTGTCAACTCTCCTTTATGTGCCAGGACTCTCCCGTTTTTTTGGCTACCTCTCCCAGACAACTCCTGGGACAGATTTTCTCCTGAATGTTGCTCAAAACTCAACTGTTAAACCTTTAATTTCTGTAAACTATGCAGAACTGATTTTAATGTTGGGGCAAGAATGATGTTTGTGGTAAGCATGAGAGATCACAGAAAAAAAGCAGCGACGCTCTGAAAACCAGTGCGTCAATAACATCTTTCATTGCCAAAGGAAAAACAAAGATCAAGAAAGTTACATATGCAGAGGGCTTTAATGTTGTGACTAGTTCAGCAAATCTGTAGTAGACATTTTCCCAGACTCACACATTGCAAAGTGTTCTGCAGGAAAGTCTAAAACTCACACAAATAGTGAAATGAGTTTATATTACAATTTCAGCATCAACATTGCTTTAGAAATTCAGATTGGTTGATAACATGTGTTTGTATCCAGCAATATTGTGTTCTTTTAAAAGCTGACAATGAAATGTTACTGACATCTGCCACACATGTGCAGTGTAATGAATAACATTGCAAACCACGATGCTGCGTATTTTGGCTTTTTTTTTTTGTATTTAGCGTATTACTTCAATTTGGCACCGCAGCGTTTATTTTAAATTGATCAAAATGACTACGGCCCTTCAACGAGGGCGGTGATTACACGAGGGCGGCCTTTATTAATAATACTATGCTTTACAAACGCTGCAATATTTTATTACATGATTTAAGGAATTTCAGAAGCGGTGCCGTGAGAGGCTCCGATCTGCAGCACTATACACTTGTGTTTTTGGGACTTGAATACAGTACATTTACTGACAGTTAACGAGAGCCTATTAGGTGGGAGTTGGGAGGTCAGGGGAGTACTGTACCAGCGAATCAGGAGTGTGTATTGGTTGCTATGGGCGGGACAAGAAAAGGAGAGAGAACGGTAGTTGAATGTGATGCAGTTGTTTTGATTTCTGTTAAAAAGTAAAATATATACTTGTGGCAAAGTGGCTGCTGCTTAGAAACAGGTGCAGAGGTGATGCAGTGCAGAAATAATCACATAGAAACTGTAATCCATTATGAAAAGGGGTTATTTATAAACTCCCAGTCTGGCGAATGAATGAGTGAAGGACTGCTGTGCTGTAAGTAGTTCATCTTTTGGGACTGTACCATAAAATAAAATTTGCTTACTAAGGTGTGTGTACATTAGTTTGTATTCCATGCTGGATTGAGGTTGCAGTCTCTTCGGGGGTGTCATGTACATAGGCAGAGTTGCACGTTTCTTTCTTTATTTTTTGAGCAGGGGTAGAAATAAAATACCTTTACGTTTCTTTATTGAGAGCGACGTTTATTCAAGGGCGGCGTCTATTAAAAAGCTGATATCTGAGTGAGAATTTAATTTGAGGGCGACGTTAATTCGAATACGTTATTTAGTTTTTTTTTTTTCTTTTATAAAGTAGGCTCCATAGCTCTTCCTTTGATGAGGTCAATGTGCAGCCTTTAGGTTTGCTGTGTGATGAAAGTAACAACGGCAACTGTGTATGCTTTGCTGTCGTGCAAAATCAATTATAGTGGACCTGTTTACAAAGCATTCCCTGCTGCCAAATCAGCCGCCTACAACTACAGTACAATAAGAACCACAGGGCCCAAGAGAAATGATTCTGATTGTGAAGCATGGCATGGTTGTTTTTCTGTTTGATATTTTTCTTTTTTTAAAGCAATTAGAAGGAGCAGCGTATCACAGTCTATCATTCTACCAAGTAATACAGTGGAATACTTGTATTCCTTTGTCTTATGTAGGTATTCACTTCAATTCAGGCCACTAAGATTTCAGCTTACAAAACCTCAGCTATTTTGAAAACTCAGTGTTGACAGGTATGGGTAAGGTCATTCAGAAAATGAGGCAAGGATTGGAAACAGGATTTTTTTTCGGTCTTTCTTTGTATTTGTGCTTGCAGTATTGAGATGTACATGTGCTAGCTCTGCTGGCACAAAGAATAAAGTAAACTAAAACAAATGCATAATAGTGTTGCTGGAGCTGTGGTGGAGAAACAGGATTGTTTGCACATCCGCGTCATACAGGGCTAATACAACTAATCAGACAGTAAAACTTTACAAGCGTTATTCTAAAACAATAAATAAAATACCTTGGATCTTATAAAGGACAGCGCATCCTACAGCACAATGCTGCCTAATACATCATTGATTGAGCTCTGATCTCATTGATTGAGCTCTGGTCTCATTGATTGAGCTCTGATTTGATTGATTGAGCTCTGATTTGATTGATTGAGCTCTGGTCTCATTGATTGAACTCTGATATGATTGATTGAGCTCTGATTTGTTTGATTGAGCTCTGATTTGATCGATTGAGCTTTGATCTCATTGATTGAGCTCTGGTTTGATTGATTGAGCTCTGATTTGATTGATTGAACTCTGGTCTCATTGATTGAGCTCTGATTTGATTGATTGAGCTCTGGTCTCATTGATTGAGCTCTGATTTGATTTATTGAGCTCTGATTTGATTGATTGAGCTCTGGTCTCATTGATTGAACTCTGATATGATTGATTGGGCTCTGATTTGTTTGATTGAGCTCTGATTTGATCGATTGAGCTTTGATCTCATTGATTGAGCTCTGGTTTGATTGATTGAGCTCTGATTTGATTGATTGAACTCTGGTCTCATTGATTGAGCTCTGATTTGATTGATTGAGCTCTGGTCTCATTGATTGAGCTCTGATTTGATTTATTGAGCTCTGATTTGATTGATTGAGCTCTGGTCTCATTGATTGGGCTCTGATTTGATTGATCGAGCTCTGATTTGATTGATTGAGCTCTGATCTCATTGATTGAGCTCTGATTTGATTGATTGAGCTCTGATTTGATTGATTGAGCTCTGGTCTCATTGATTGAGCTCTTATTTGAGGGAGGACTGTCCCTGGACAACATACACAACTTCCTGCAGCCCCTTATTTGTGTTGGAGGTTATCTAGCAAAGTACTGACAACTCAGTCTTACTTATTGTAGCTTGTGAACTGACAAGATAATGGCCAGGCTGCATTATTATTATTTTATTCTCTAAACTGCCTAGATTTTTACTTGCCATGTGGATTTTCACTCTGTAATATATTTTGCTAAAATAACAGCAGAGGGTGCCAAAGCTTTAAAAAACACATCTGCGTTTAGTTATTACAATTCTTAGACTGTATGTTATGTTACCGACTTAATACAGCAGATATAGAAGAGCAAACACTTCGGTGTAATATTTACATGTATTCCAGTTCTTGATGTCATATATCTAGATATAGCCTATATAAGATAATGTTTTTGTTCATATGCTGTGTACGCTTTCTGTATTGGATGATAATTTTGGATGACCCCTTAGATCAGTCAATATTTAGATTCATATAGAACAATATACAAAGGCTTGTATTTTTACCTTATGCAATTGCTTTAATCTTGATAAATACAAGTACAACATCAGTATTCTGTTTGAGTGGTGGAATAGTGTACTGTACGGCAGCAGCAGGAAACGTATGCATACGACTGGAGATTTACCAGATACATGCCACTTCTACTGCTGCTTCCATTAGAAGGTTCTTCTGTTCCTTTCAACCCTCTTTGATGCTTGATATAATGGATCGTTGTCCACTTGGACCCTGTCTGAGAAACACTGACTCACTTATTTGTATCAACAAACAGCCTGCAATGGTGTTATTCTCTTTATTCTGGCCTAGTCTAAAACAGAGTCTATTGGTGAAGGGCCAGTGCATTACAGGATGCATGTTTGTTCAATACGTCACTTATTTCTGTTTCTCTCTAAGGACTGTAATTAAAATGTCAAACTGTACCATTTTATTGGTTTTGTTTGGAATCGGAGGAGGCACCTCAGTATGTATTTCTTCTCTGGCTGATCCAGCCTATGGATTATTAGGCACAGCTTCAATCCTGGATTAACTTGAATAGAGGGTCCAGGTACGGTGGCCCTGAAGTGCAAAACACAAACACAAAAAGAAAAACACAACAACATTATGGAAAATGCTGCAACATTAAGGAAAACACAACGACATTAAGAACAATACAACAACATTAAGGAAAACACAACGACATTAAGAAAAACACAACACCACTGAGGAAAACACAACGACATTAAGAAAAACGCTGCAACATTAACGAAAACACAACAACATTAAGAAAAACACAACAACATTAAGGAAAACACCACAAAATTAAGAAAAACGCTGCAACATTAAAAAAAAACACAACGACATTAACCCTTTGCAGTCCATTTATTAAGTGCATGTCAGGCGCGTCAGGTCCAATTTATTTTCACACGCGCAGTTAATTTTAGACGCGCTGTTTAAAAGTATTTTTTCCACAGTCAAACAGGTTTAAAAGACTCTGCAGATCAACAAAGCACTCACTAGGCAGCTCCAGCCCCGCCCTACCCTTTCATTCGCTATCACATATGCTAAGAAATAAATAATAATAATAATAATAGTCATACATACCGATCAATCATCTCCTGATCACTCGTTTTATCACCAAACTCCTCAATAATGCAATCCAAGTCATTATTTTATTACTATAACATCTCAAAAAAGCTCTGCAAATGTCCGTGACAGTCTCTGTGCGCTGATACAGTAACAGCCAGCTTGTTTCCTTATGACCGCCCCTATGTGATGCCAGGGGCAAGTATGACTATTCATGAGATACGCCTTTTTTTTATTTATTTTTTTTAAATCGGCTTGTCTCTGCTCCTGTCGCTCCCACTTGGCCATTGAATGGTTTTCTCGGCTTTTTCTGGAGAAAAAACGACTAGACTAGAAACCCGTTTTTTGCGTCCGACAATAGACCTGATAGGAATAATTGCAATGTCGGACAAGGTCCGACAATGGACCGCAAAGGGTTAAGGAAAACACAACGACATTAAGCAAAACGCTGCAACATTAACTTCAAACCGGAATGGGTAGGTACATTGGAAACGTGGTTCCACATCACTGATAGGAGGAACAACCTGTCAATCACTGTGCCACAGAACTGTTATTAATACAGTATTTAATTTCCCAGCGTTTTGTCCTTGCTCTCTCATATATATATATATATATATATATATATATATATATATATATATATATATATATATATATATATATATATATATATATATATATATATATATAAATTATAAATAAAGGGTTAATGTCGTAGCGTTTTCCTTAATGTTGCAGCGTTTTCCTTAATGTTGCAGCGTTTTCCTTAATGTCGTAGCGTTTTCCTTAGTGTTGTTGTGTTTTCCTTAATGTTGCAGCGTGTTCCTTAATGTTGCAGCGTTTTCCTTAATGTCGTTGCCTTTTCCTTAATGTTGCAGCGTTTTCCTTAATGTTGCAGCGTTTTCCTTAATGTCGTAGCGTTTTCCTTAGTGTTGTTGTGTTTTCCTTAATGTTGCAGCGTGTTCCTTAATCTTGCAGCGTTTTTCTTAATGTCGTTGCCTTTTCCTTAATGTTGCAGCGTTTTTCTTAATGTCGTTGCCTTTTCCTTAATGTTGCAGCGTTTTCCTTAATGTTGTTGTGTTTTTCTTTTTGTGTTTGTGTTTTGCACTTCAGGGCCACCGTATCCAGAGCATGTCTCATGGCTGTGACAGACAGGGTCCTTAACTGAGGAGCACTGTTAAGTGCAAATGTAGCCTTTCTGTAATTTTATAGCATGTACACCAAAACCATGGAGAATTAACTTGGACAACACCTGGTTAAGAAGTACAGTTAACCCTCTTTATACCACCTGGTAACGGCTATGGGCAAAGATGGGAAGTAACTGAGGGTGGCGTTATAGTGAATGTGCAAAAAAAAAACACACACACACACAACCTTCTATGTTTGCAATAATTTTAGTTATACGATTACAGTATTTATGACATTTTAATAAAACAATCTTTTCTTAAAACTACAGTACTAGTTCTTAACACAACAGTAGGTCTACTAGTGATGTTCTATCATCTTTTCCCATCTGTATGAAACATACCTGGATACTTTTGAGGAACAGTTTTAAAATAAATAATAATAATAATAAAAAATAAACATTAATTTAGTGTCAAATCACCCAAACACAAAAAAGTGTATTTTTTTTTCTTTTTTACTGTACTGGTCATTTGAACTTTGTGTTTCTGGCACAACTGTAAGCCTGCTGAATATTATATCCCACTGAACGATGCCATCTATTTATTTCACAAAGCAATTTAAGCTCAACAGCATTCTTTTTTTAAGCAGTTAAAAAAAACGTTGTACAGGCAAACACTTTTTTTAAACGAAAAGTTAAAAAAAAACTATTCTGCTGTTTACAAAACTGATGCTTTAGTTTAAGTCAGCCTTCATTTGTGCAAAACTTGCACATAAACAAACAAAACTCTTAGCTTACATTACTTTTTTACTGTGGTTTATAAAAGTCACTTATTTTAGACTGCGTCAAGCCTTTTTCGGTCTTTTTCATCCCGTTCCATCAAGGTAAGCCATTTGTTTTTATCCATTACAATGTCGCCAATTGTCCTTCAATTAACAGTATGCCTCACGAAGGCGAGAAAATTTATTTTCAGATGCATACATGCAGATTTTTTTTTTTTGCTCTGGTGTTAAATGTAGGGTCTACTCGCCATTTTGTACTTTTTTGCTTTGATAGCAGGAGTGTTGATGACATTGGTATGAACGTTCAGTTAACAACGAATTAGGAAAGTGAGTCAAATGATAACTTTGTTGTTTTAATTGGCCATGATTATTTCGCTGGTGCTACAATGAGGGAAACTACAATGCTTATATTTACATTTGCTTGGCTTGGGAAGTTAGCAGGTGGCGGACAGTGGGGTGACGATATAACGGGTAAAAATAGCACTGTTTTTATATTGGTGACATTTGTTCAGAGAGAATAGCTGGAGGTATGCGAGGGTGGAGTTATAAAGGGGGGCAGTATAACACAGGAAAACTGTATATGTATTTCTTGCAACAACAAAAAAAGAAGGCACAATAAATGCATTTAAAAACAGAAGAAAGCATGTGTTTATTATTTTAGGGTTCAGTTCAACTTTTTTTTTTTTTGGTGACTGATCAGGTAACATGGCATGACCCTGCTGTGTCTTTCATCGTTAAACAGCAATATAATTATCACTGTAGGAGGATGTTTGAATCATACTGTAATTCTAGTAATAATAATAATAATAATAATAATAATAATAATAATAATAATAATAATAATAATAAACCCTGCTTAAAGCAGTGAATCAATCAGGGGTGAGTTTATGTTTATGAAACAGTGAAAGTTTCACACCATATTGCACACTGTAGACAAAATTGATAATTTTGTGGTGCGCATGGTTCTGATGCTCGATCAGTGTTTTTTGCAATACCAAGCAAGCCCAAATTTCCCACCGACTGTATCAGTAGCACTGCTATACTGTATATTGTAACGCTCCATGAATATAAACAGGTTCACACAGGCAGTGTTCGTCCAAACTGTTTATTGTGAACACAGGTAAAAGATATAAAAAGAAAAGTAACTCTGTCAGCCCCGGATCATGGCAAAGAAATAATAATAATAAAATAACTGTCTATTCTCAGTCTCTCAGTTGCTCTCCGCTTCACAGCGCTGTTTGAAAATGATTATGCCAGAGAATATGTTCTTGTGTGTGTATATACTTATATTAAACATTTTCCTTCATGTAAACCTACAGATTTTTTTTTTTTCTAAAATAGGCAGTGTTAATCACGGGTATGTCAAACTGTATAACAGAGCAAGTGTAGTAATAAAATATGTCTTTGAAAAAATAGTCTGCCGAGGCTGTCGTTACTTAAGACTTGACTATAGAAAGCATTCAATAACTCCTTTATCGACAGCATTTTGCTTTCGTTCACTCTTATGAATAGCAGGTTGGCGCTCAGGACTGATGAAAACTTTATGCTAATGAGGTCATCGTTAACCTTTCTCTCAATTCGTTAAAAACATGCCTTCATAGACGAAAATCGCTGGGGCTTAACGATGCATCTGAATGATCTTTTATGAATAGCAACTGCTGTTAAATAGGTGACTGTGGACGAAATCCGATCATGTACTCCTGTTTTCTCATTTCGACAGGTGTTAACTCTTTATGAAAAGACCCCTCTGTGTTTTAAAATCAAAACAATGCCATTGCCATGATGTGTGTTTATTTTAAACCCCACAATATGTGACAATGTGCAGATGGTAAGATGTCAGACACACATTATCCATTCAGTTACTGCACTTCTCCAGATTACAACAAATCCATCATTATTGTATCTGAATATAGAACTTTTAAATATTATGAGAATAAAATTCAATTCAGATCAATGAAATGAAAGTAAATATTGTGCAGTAATCCTAATTATCTCATATTGTCAGCCTTGTTACCCTTCAGACCTTGGGTCTGTTCAAGACATGGGTATGCATTACATTGCTATGTGAAAAACAAATACATTTGTGGAATTATTAAACTATGTTTTTCATTCTATAATATATCATATCTTTCATATGAGAATTAATTATACTTCTCCCAAAAGAATTCTAGCTCTGGTTGCCATATTCTCCAACATGTGAAGCAGATGTGTGACTAGATTAATTAATACCCTTGAAACATGGCTTGTGTCGGGAAAAATAAATATAGTAAACTCTCGTGCTAACATTACAAGAGTCCAGCAGAAACAAATGTATCACAGTACTTTTTCACTTTCCTCTAATTGCCATTAGTATTGCAAAAGCACAGTGTAAAAAAAAGTGGTTATTTATCGCCATGAAATAATGGGTAATGGTATGTTTGAATTAGGGGTGGGAGGGTGAACTGGTTTGGAAATTATTCAAACCTAAGAAGATGCATTCTTAAACTGAGCACAGTTTTTTTGTGATTTAGTGCTGGATGACATAAGTAGAAACAGACCAGGCTTCACTGAGTTTACCAGCTTGCTGACCTGACGTAACATAATTCTGTGGGTAACATTCTGCAAATCATGCAGGTGGTGCTTTGTCTTTATTAGTGTAATCAAGCATAAGCATGCATGTTCTGAGGGCTGTCAAGAGGTCAGGAATGTACAGCGAGCAGTCTGACTGGTTTATCTTGTAACTTACATGGGTAACAGTATGATGAAAGGTGTGGATTCAATTTATGTTAGACATTTTAAAAAGAGTACACATTTGAAGAAACTAACCTGCACAATCTTAAGATTAAAAAAACAATAAATAATACACCCAGCAGTACTTAAAGTGCGTTACTGTAGGTAGTCCAAGATTAGGGCCAGTTTGTCGGGTCCATAAAACCATTCGATTGAGGAAAGAGGTTTAGGATTTATCAGGTTTTAACTACTGTATTAAGATTTGACACAGTTAAAAACAGAACCGAAAGTCCCATTTAGGTGTGTGGAAGGGAAGCGTCGCAGTTAAGGCAAATAGCAGATGTAGCACAGACAGAGTATAGCAGAGACAGAGTATAGCAAAGACAGAAGACAGAGTATAGCAGAGACAGAGTATAGCAAAGACAGAAGACAGAGTATAGCAGAGACAACTCAGCTGAGCCCTCTGTGGCATTGAGAGCCCCATCCTCCCCCTCCTCCATCTGCCTTCGAGCCCTTCGCAGAGTGTACCCTGCACACAGGCTCCAGCTCCCCGGGAGGCAGTTCCAACGCTGCCCTAGTCAACCTCCAAAGCAGGCTCCACCCCAGCCTCAGCAGCCCCAGCAGGGCCCCTGAAGGCTTGCAGCCTCAGACCCACCCCTTCTCACAACACCAGCTACAATATTGGCGCACTTGCACCTCAGACTCTTGGGTACTCGCCACCGTACACACCGGTTACACGCAGGCCCTCCTTCATTTTGAGGAATCATGGTTACATGAGCGACCCTCTCCAGGTCTTGGCCCTCAAGGAAGAAGTAAATACATTACTTCTCAAACAAGCAATTTGCCTCGCAGAACCCACCTCCCAAAAGGAGGGGTTCTACTCAAGGTATTTTGTAGTGCCAAAAAAGGACGACGACCTTCGCCCCATCCTAGACCTGAGACACCTCAATGGGTTCTTGCGGGAGAGGAGGTTCCAGATGGTCACACATCGCCACATCCTCCAGTCTGTCCTACCGGTTGACTGGTTTACCACTGTGGAATTAAAGGACGTATATTTTCACGTCTCTATTCATATCTCCGCTTCGCCTTTCAGGGATGTGTCTTCGAGTTTTCCATGCTGCCATTCAGTCTCTTAGCCCCCCACACATTCTCAAAGTGCATGGATGCCATCTTAGTCCCCTTGCGGCTGCAGGGGATCAGGCTGTTGAACTACCTAGAGGACTGGTTGATCTGCTCCCAGTCACAGGAAGGAGCAGTGGCCCACACGGAGATCGTGACGCAGCATCTGGCGAGACTGGGTCTCACCCTCAACAATGCCAAAAGACAATTAATACCAGTGCAAAGCCTGGGTCACTTTCTTCCCCACGCCACTTCACACTGGAATCAAGACACCACACTACTGGCTTCACAAGGCGATTGTTTTATTGTGCTGCAAACAGAAAATGATAATCAGGGTTGCTGTCCCTCTTCGTTAGCGCAACTCTCAGCTAGAAACAGCTACGAACAAAATAACCCTATTGAATAAGGTAGTCTAGTCTGTGGGTAATCAGTGAAGCCATGCTCTTTGCTTTCAGTTTATGCTAATAAAATGAAACAACAGTACAACTGTGCATGAAGCCTTAAAATAAAAATAAATAAATAAATATATTGTTCCGTTCTTTTAAATAGAGTAAAATATCACACATTCATACAACACAAAATGACATAATACCATTTTAAAATAAGTGTTCACCATAACATACAAGACTAAATTAATATACAGAAAAAGCAAAGAGCACCTTTCAGTGTTAGAGCACGGACTGACTAAAATAGCGATTGTGCTACTCTAATCAGCAAGATTGGATCGCACCATTTATGCCAGAACTGTGAAATGCTAAAATTACAGCAAATTACTTCACAGTGGGGTAAATCAGATAATATCAGAAATAACTGTATGCATTTGCACCATTGACCTAAATGCAACTGTACAGCAAAGGCTCCTCAATTATTATTATCCACCCCTACGCCACATAGCAAAATGAATCGTGCTCTAAGATCGTACCATGCAACCAACTCTCCCCACAGACTTCCCAAACAAGGTATCTAAAGCATTTCGGTTCCCTGATGTCAAATTTTGTGAAACTTCATTTAGTTGTTTTCTATCTTGGTTACACAAAGTATGGTTTACTTGGGTCTCCGGCTGGACTCCCTTACAATGTGAGCCTACCTGTCAGATGACAGAGCAGCCACCATTCACAACTGTCTAACCCTGTTTCAACAGGGATCAACAGTACAACTGGCGTTGTGTCAAAAATTACTGGGTCTGATGGCCGCAGCTTCATCAGCTATCCAGCTGCGGTTACTCCATATGAGCCCGATTCAACAGTCGCTCAGTGATTTCCGACTACATCCTAAATGCGACAGACACCATCAGCTGACTGTGTCTCACGTATGCTGGGAAGACCTGCGCAGGTGGAGACAAGTCTCTTACCTGCGTGAAGGTGTAAGGATGGGAGCAATCCACAGCTGCCAGGTGGTGACGACAGACGCGTCCAACTCGGGTTGGGGTGTGGTCTGGGCAGGCAGAGAAGTCCGCGGGTCCTGGTCGGGTCACTGCACATAAATGTGCTGGAACTGCGAGCGGCTCATCTCGCTCTCCAGCATTTCCTTCCAGTGCTCCAGAGGAGACATGTCCTGGTCCGCACGGATAACATGTCGGTAGTAGCATATGTAAACCGCTAGGGAGGACTTCGGTCCCTTGGGGTGCACCGCGTAGCCTTTCGGTTACTGATCTGGGCACAAAGGAACCTGCTGTCCCTCCGGGCTATTCATCTGCTTGGAGTGGTGAACTGGGTGGCTAGCCTCCTCTCGAGAATCTGGTTTTCAAGGCCAGCCCTGGGAGATCCTGCTACTCATGGATCTCCTCAGTCAGGCGAGAGGCACTGGCACTCAGAACCGGGCAGACTCCAACTGTGGGTCTGGCCCCTGAACAGGATCATCTGTCCGCTTTAGGGCTCTCAGATGCAGTTGTCAGTGCACTGCAGAATGCTGGGGCCTCCTTCACAAGGTAGTTCTACGCCTATAAGTGGAGGCATTTTCCAAATTGGTGTAAGACCTGCAAGACCTGCTAGAGGATGGTAGATCGCTCTCTACGCTGAATTGTACCAAGCAGCCATATCTGCATGCCATGTCCCTATTGATTCGGTGTCCCTTTTCCTGGTGACCCGTTTTCTGAAGGGCGCTCGGCAGTTACGTTCTCCTAGAAAGGACGTCCTCCTCAAGTGGAGTCTAGACGTGGTATTGGAGGCACTCACTAAGGCCTCGTTTGAGCCTATACATTCCGTTGAGTTAAAATATCTCTATTTGAAGACAGCCTTTTTGTTAGCCATCACCTCCACTAAGCGGGCCAGTGAGCTACAGGCTCTGTCAGTGCACAGTGCCTGTATGCGTATTTGTGATGATGGAAACAGGGAATCGTTACGCACAAATCTGGCTTTCCTCCCTAAGGTGGTTACGGTGTTCCACTTAACCCAATCAGTAAAATTAGAGGCTTTCCATCACCCTCCTTTTTCTTCAGAGGAGGGTTGGAGATTGAATTCCCTCTGCCCGGTTCAGTCATTGAGATGTTATGTGGATAGGACGACAGCGCTGCGTCAGTCTGACCAGCTCTTCGTCTGTCATAGTGAAAGGACCCTGGGTCAAGCCCTCTCAAAGCAGCGACTGTTCAACTGGATTGTGGACACAGTCTCGACTGCATATGCCAATGCTGGCCTACCCCCACCTGGGCGGCTGGCCGCACAATCTACCAGAGGAGTGGCTATGTCATGGGCCCTCTTTAGAGGAGCTTCATTGACTGATATTTGTACTGCAGCTAGCTGGGCTACTCTGCATACATTCACCAGGTTCTACCAACTCAATGTGGTAGATCCCTCTATGCCTTCATTAGGCACAAGCGTCCTTGAGGTTGCACGCTTGCACCACAAACATTAGTTTGGCGATAGCAAGATGTCCCTCGCCTGCTGTCTCCGCTCACGCTTCCTTGCAACGGATTTGACATACTTTCCCAAAAGTATTGGTTGTTGGTCGTCTTGGAATTGAAAGGAAACGTTCCTTGAAACAGAAAACGACCAACAAACCTTGCTAGGTCGCTTCACTCGCATTCGCGGGTTCGATGCAAAAGAGAAAGTGATCTCCGCGGAGTGACTACTTAATCCCTCGGTAGGTGGGACCGAGATGGTCACTCCCCGGAGGGGCCTATCGGCAGCTCTGACATAAAATGCTCAGTGAATACCTGGCCTGCGGCAGGCATATCCCAATAATATTGTTGGTGGTCGTCTTCTCTTTCAGGGAACCAGGGTTACATCCGTAACCTAACGTTTTCACTGTGTGTTTCGTTAATAATTATACACCACAAAATATTTATATGGAAACTGATTTACTGACATTTTCTGTAGAGTATGTATTTATACTTTATGACTACACTTATGAGGTTTTGTGCAATTATCTTTAAGTATTTTAAATACAATGCTTTTTTATTGATTCAGATCTGGAGTGGGTTTTGTTAGAGAAAAACACAGAATCCAAGTTAGGTGCATTTCCACAATAACCATAGAAACATATCAGAAAGTATCAGCAGTGAATAAATAAAAATGTATTCTTGTAAATTATATTTTATATTTCATGCATGGATTTGTTTTAGTAAAATCCTGTATAAATTCAAAAATCTCCATTCCGTTCAAAATATTACATATTTTAAAAAGCCAAACACTTTCTGGAATATTTCAGGTAAACAAGAAAAAAAACCTGCGCTCCGAGACAATTTGAATGCCGCCACATCCTTGTCTGTGTTACTGATGTACCCAGGGGGTTCGGCTCAGCCCAAGGCCTGCTGTATAACAGTTGGATCTGGCAGTATTTTTAGGCAGAAAATTGCTTCAATCTTGTCTAATGTGCTGAAAGTTCCTGCTGGCTGCCAGCAACACTTCACTGCTGCACTGGCATCAGATCTCCTGATCTTTCATTGACTACAATCTAAAACAGATGGATCTGAAATGTGAGAAGCTTTTTCACACTAATCATTTCCGCACCATCTTTTAAAATCTTATTTAAGAAAAATATAAATACGATATGGCCTTATCTTTCTTGTTTCATCCAGCTGAGAGTGTAGGCAAGTAGTAATTATTTGAAGTCAAGGTTAGCCATCTTCACCACTCTACTGCAAGTGAGATGCTATTTACACTGCCATTGTGGAAATGGTTTCATAAACAGAACAAAACGGGTCTGATCTGTTGCACTGTAAAGGTCCTCACCCTAACTTAACTGTTAACTGTTCAAAGACAGCATTTTTTCACTCGATCGATGTAAATGTTGACAGATTACTGTCGGTTTCCCTTCTCTTACTGTCAAGTCAATTGGGTTTGAGTTTGAGACCATTTGTTTGGCTGCCAAAAGGTTACAAACGACAAGTCTGCTTAGAATACCATACTATACAAATGTGTTAGCATAGTGATCTGAAGGATATCAAGTTAGGTTTTAGTTTTATTTTAAGTCTATATATATATATATATATTTAAGTAAACTAAGTGTTAAGATACTCTGGCGATCCTTTCCTAAAATGATTGTCTGAGAGTTTTTAAAGAAACATGTTTCTGGAAACAATTTCCCTTGTGTATGCTGGGCTTTACATACCACAGCCATGTGTTTATTTCATACATATTATTGTGATTAAAAAAGAACATGCCAAGCAAAAAAAAGTAATTGTAAGAATAACGCTTTTTACACAGTGAAATAGAAATGAAGGTTGAAATAGCTACATTTAATAATAATAATTAATATGAAAACAAAAGATTTAATACATGCTTTTAGTAGTTCAAATGCACATTCCCAGCCGTGCCAAATAAATAAAACAAAAAATGTTAAAATATGAGTATCGATTTGTGATTATTATTTCGGTTTACTGGAGCATTTATACTTCTAAAAAATGCAGCAAGATTGCTTCACTGATTAGTATTCAATTATACAACAAGTTGAAAACTGCAAAATTCATGAGCAGCACAGAGCACCCTCCATAGGCAGAATCACCAGGCCCTGCTTCACCCACACTAATATCACAGTAGAAATCCACTCAATCGAAATCACACATGAGTACAGGTAGGAAGTATGTTTGTGATTTTTTTTTTAAATCTGCAGTTCAGGGCTTTCGTTTGAGCTGCTAAACAAAAATGAAATATTTATGTACAGTGGTTTAGAGATAATATACAATTAAGTTAAAAAACAAAAAATTCAAGATCATTATTTTCTTTTTCTTTCATTTTTATCTGTGCATTTCTGAGTCGTTCAGCGTGCCCCCATGACCCTTCGAAGTACACCCAGGGTTACGTGTACCCCCTGTTGAAAACCTCTGTGCTAGAGGATAGGTGCCAGATACTAGTTGTGGTTTTACCATTGTCCTTTCTTTCAGTAAGCTATTTGAACTTTGCTTTAATGTCACCCCAAAAAGTTGAATTTTTCTCCTCCCTTGTGTCATCCTGCTAAAATATCTGTCAATCATCCTTTAATTACCTGTCAGGCACCTTATTTAAACTGTAGCCAGCTTCCTAATTCTCGCCTTGCTTTTCAGTTTGTGGTTGCCATGCAGACTTGCAGACCCAATCTTAAAACAAACCTTTGTTTTCAATCGGTTTAAAATGAATACTCACCCGAGGCAGCTTTTGTTTACATCTGATTCAGATGAAGAAATTCTCTTTCCTTCTTGCTGTCTTCCTTCAACAAATAATCCACCGAAAAAACTTTCAAAGAAATTCGCCCGTCCTGCTTCTACATCTGACAATGCTGCTGCTTCAGCCTCTGCTTATCCAGCTGTGCCCACTGCCATTCCTCTTCGCAGCTCTAAACACATCAAACCTCAGCATGATTCTCCAGCGCAGGATTGGCCCATCAGCAAACTCAAAAAAAGCATTACCCATTGAAGCATGGAGCGATTGAAACACGGGGGCTGCATTGTTTGTTTCATATTGCAATTCCATATCTTTCCTCAAAAGTCTCAGCAGAGATCCAAACTTGTCAGTTCACGGTCTGCCCCTGCTGTGCAAGCTTCACTCGCTTCTGATCCAGCGACTACAACCCCTCAGTTTTCAATATCATCTGATCCTTCCTCCGATTTGCTTTATCAGATTTTTAACGATATCAAGCAACTCATTCATCCTCTTTCCACCACAATTTCTACAGTATATGATCGTATAGATGCACCAAATAGCAGGATCACTTGCTTGGAACCAGCAGCCATTACTTCCTCATCAGCGGCAACAGCAACAACTCCGCTCTCCCGCTGCCTCAGCCATGCCCACACCTACTCTCGAGTTGCCAATCTTCACTCTAGCGACCGACTCTGTTCTTTGTGAAGTTTACTCTCACTGACGACAAGAACTGGACATATTTATTTGACATTATTGATCTCTCGTGAGATATGGTGGTACCAGTATCATAAAGCTTTTTCAGCCAAAGCAGCTTCACTGATTGACGGGTCTTGACCTGATCCCGATCTCTTTAACCCTTTGCGGTCCATTTATTCAGCACGTCTCAGGTGCGTCAGGTCCAATTTATTTTCACACATGCAGTTTATTTTAGACACGCTGTTTAAAAGTATTTTTTCACAGTAAAACAGGTTTAAAAGGCACTGCATATCAAAAGGACACTCAGTACTGCATCTCCAGCCCCGCCCCACCCCTTGTTCGCTGTATTTTTCACATACCTCTTCACAATCGTGCATACCGATAAATCATCTCCTAATCACTCGTTTTATCACCAAACTCCTCAATTATGCGATCCAAGTCATTATTTTATTACCATAACATCTCAAAAAGCTCTGCAAATGTCTGTGATATTCTTTGAGTGCTGGATGCAAAAGCAGCTATCTTGTTTGTTTACGTCTGTGTTATCTCTGGCGCAGTTGCAGGGAGCCGGTGGTCCTCTTTTGGGGGCAAGTGAAGCTCACTTCCCCTCCTTAGAGGCCGACAACGTCATCTCGTCCTCCGAGAGGAAGGTTCCCGCTGGTCAGAGGGGACCCCCTACCAAAAACTTTAACTACATTTCGTTTTCCATTCTCCTGCTTAAATCTATTCATTTGCACCCATGCCAGTTTCCCCCTTCGGAGAGCAAAGCTTGCTCCCAACTTTCGTGCTAGTCATTGACAACTTATCGAAGGTTGTTCTCCCTGCATAGATCGCAAGGCTCTCCATGTGGCCTCGGAGTTTCAGCCAAGTCTGACCTCTTTCAATTAGTCAGTAAGCCAGGGAGACTTAGTTTGTCCTTATCCTTCCTTAGTTTCTCGCTTCCCATCCTTGGAGATCGATCAGTTCGGCCTCACCTCAGCGAAACCCCAAGCACTTTGTCTTTATTCTAGTAGTCCCTTTACGTAGGCCTGGCTCCTGCCTCATGAATATTAACAATAATGCAAAAATATATAAACCTTTTCCTGCTGTATCTCCCCACTGGCACAGCACAAAAGTCAATCGGAATAGAACTGAGCACAGGGCTACATTGCTATGCAGTAGGACCATCAGAGCCCTAGTGGTTAAAGAGGCCTGCGATTTTTGACATGGCTTTATGACTCAATTCTACTAGGATTAACAATATCGTATTGACTTTATCACTAATTCTGCACTCGATAAAGCCATAAGTTGAGTAGACTAATGTTTTGGTTAGGGCCTTCATCATTCCACTGACTTGTACAAGGTTGACATTTACTTTGTTATATCCCCTTTCATTGCAATGCAGTTTAGTCGCTTGTCACCATGCATGTCACTGTGTAAAGAGAAGACAGGAGAGAAGGCTACAGTCTACACTAAATGGATCCAACATCAACAATGTGATACTTCTCATAAGGTCAAGTTTAAAAAATATGTCAATAATCTAAAAACGAACCATGTACTTGTCTTTTTAATTTTAAGTGGAAAGAACAATTTTCCCTGATTGAGAACACAGGAATTTTGGAGAATTCATGTTGACTGGGAGGATGAACACTTGTTTCATTGTTAGAAAACAAAACAAAACAAAACAAAACAAAACATAATTTGTTGAAAAATATGTTTCTAATCATGCTGTGCATCTTGGCAGGGCTCCAGCTTCTGAGCTTTTTCTGAGCTTTTTTGCTTAATCGAAGCAAATATTTACCTTGACGACAGTCACTGTCTCTCCTCCTATACAGCTGGTTTTCTTATCAGTCACATAATAATTTATTTTTGACACACACATTTTATTCATTAAACACACAGGACAATGCATTTATAAGATCACATCAACAATTTATTTGAATGTCTTTGTCATTTTAATGAAAAAAACAAAACAAAAAACTAACATACAAAAAACATACAAAAAAGTACAGTAAACCCAGATGAAACAGAAGCAGGGAAGACATGGGTTAGTGGTAGACATGGGATAGTGGAAGACATGGGTTACTGGTAGACATGGGATAGTGGAAGACATGGGATAGTGGAAGACATGGGCTAGTGGTAGACATGGATTAGTGGTAGACATGGGATAGTGGTAGACATGGGCTAGCGGAAGACATGGGATAGTGGAAGACATGGGATAGTGGGCTGGTTTTTATGAGCCCTGTGTTTTTGGTGTTGCTCTTGAATGCTCTGTGTTCACTGCTCTCACCTTTCCTGCCCGTGTTGGTTCTGGCTGTGAGATGTATGCTCATTTTATATACTCTGACAACAGGGAGTCTCCCTTCGGCAGCAGAGCTGCCACTGGGATTAAAGGAATCCTGTCAACCCTAATTGAACAGAACACCTTTTACTGTAAGGTACAACTGCAAGCCTGTCAATCTGTATTTATTTATTTTTTTATCAAACCCCGCTTTACATCTTTCAGTCTGAGGAAAGAAAAACATACAGTTTCCCACAATGCTGAGTCTTAGCCCTAGAGACAGCAACGTTTCCATAAAAATGTCTGGAATGAGTTTTAAGAGAGGTGTTTGTATCTTCGGCTGCATTAATATGCAAGGCACTTGCAGAAATTAGGGTTGTAGCTTAACCACATAACTGGATACATTTGGTCAATTTTCAAGAAAAACAGCCATTACATTTTTAAGTAAGAAATAAAGATGGGGGCTGTGTGACTGGTAATGTGATATACTTTTCTAGTCGACATGCTTTTTCAGGCCAGAAACCATGGATTGAGAGCTGCCTGCATGAAAAAAACACACCATCACAATTGGTAAACATCACTCTGAGAGGTCTGCAGATGGACATTCTGGTCCTCAAGGCAGAGTTGTAATGATTTGAGTCAGTGACGCGACTCAAGTCATTGTTATCAAAAGACTCAACTCGAGTCCTTGCTCAAAAGACTCGACTCGACTCGAGTCCCTGCTCAAAAGACTCGACTCGACTCGAGTCCCTGCTCAAAAGACTCGACTCGACTCGAGTCCCTGCTCAAAAGACTCGACTCGACTCGAGTCCCTGCTCAAAAGACTCGACTTGACTCGAGTCCCTGCTCAAAAGACTCGACTCGACTCGAGTCCTTGCTCAAAAGACTCGACTTGACTCGAGTCCCTGCTCAAAAGACTCGACTCGACTCGAGTCCTTGCTCAAAAGACTCGACTTGACTCGAGTCCCTGCTCAAAAGACTCGACTCGACTCGAGTCCCTGCTCAAAAGATTCGACTCGACTCCCTGCTCAAAAGACTCGACTCGACTCGAGTCCCTGCTCAAAAGACTTATTATTATTAATAATAATAATAATAATAATAATAATAATAATAATAATAAATGAAATCATTAAAAATACATTACGTTTTGGCATTTCTTTTTATTTTTTACTCACTGTGCCAGGCTCTATTTATTGACGTTGATGTGCTTGCACCCTCTCGCTGCTCTGCTTACTGTCTCGGCTAAATCCAGCCACAACTGAACAGCTACGAAATGACCGTATTACACACAATTGTAGATTCATATTGAATAAATAAACTCAATGAAAACACATGGCGCACTGAGGAATAAACATGTATGTCTGTGTTAATCACTTTATAAAATGTATGTTCTTGCTCAGCCTAGTACCTTGCATTTTATTTATTTTGTTTTCACTGTAGGTGCCATGAACAAAAAGCAGTTGTTTATGTTATTTTGACAAAAGGTATTTAGAGTGTGTCGCGCTTCAGGAAGTGGCGGAAAACCAGGACTTTTTAAAGACTGAGCAAAATGTCAGGACACCGGGACCTTTGATGGAAAACTGGGACTGTTTGGTCACCCTTTTACATGATCTGTTTCATTTTCAATAACCGCAGCCCGTCTTCTGATGTGTACAAGCCCTGCCTCTTTATGAGTGAGAGGAACACGTGACAACATGGAGACAGAGAGAGAAATAAGCAGTCTGCATCTGCCAGCACTGAGAAATGCCAAACTAAAATAAACTGTGTCTAAAATAACTGAAATCGTTTTTGGTCTTTTTGTTAAATTATTTCTTACCAATCAATACTTATTTGGTGGGTCACTCAATAGATTTTTATTTATGTAAGCTTATACTATGTTTAAAAAAACATACTATGTTTTAGAAAACAAAAAAGAACTGGCAAAAAGTGATCAACACTGGCTGCCATCAGTAAAATTGTAAATAAGTGGTTAAATGCATGCTTTTATTTTGTGGTATCCAAAAAAATCCAGAAAAATGTGTTAAATATTGCTGCATTTTGTAAGTACAACCTGGTTTTATCATTACATGGCAAAAAAAACAACAAGCAAGCTTTATTAGGATTTCGGTTTCCAGGGTCAGGGCTATAAAAACAACTTCATACAAATATATTAGTTATTAAGAACATTGGTCCCTATTTATCACAATTGTTTACTCCAGGGTGCAATTTGCCCTTTTTTCCATTAAAAGAAAATACAATCTAGTAAGATGTACTTCCGAGTACCCTAATGACATAACATTGCCTTATTTTTCTTTCACAGTAATGGTGCAAAGTTCAGGTAGAAAACTGTGATAAATAGGTGCCATTGTGTATTTTTCTTTTTTAATAAGGCTCAACAGGAACCATAATTCTCAGAATATATCATGTTCCCTTTTACATTGAAGAATAATCTTTCTGTGTTGTATGCACAGGTTCCTCAATTCGTCTGGTACAAAATGGTACAGGACCATCCAAACTTTAAATAAAATCTGGACGAAGCATCGATGTGCATTGTGTACATGGAGTGGTGTTTCCTCAGATTAAAGTTTTTGATAGGGTATACTAGGGCGTTTTTGATAGGGTAATAGTCAAGAGTTGTGGATGTAACTCAAGTGTGTTATACTCACTCGGTCAAGTGTGTTATACAGAAGGTACAATACCAGAAATGACTGTACTCTTCATGCAATGTTATCTGTGTGGTTTCGTTTTGAAGAACAAGTCTGGTGAATGTTCAATAGCACACATTTTCTCTGAATTTCTTAATCACACAAATAGGTGCAGTTAATCCTTTGGTTTCATATTTAAGCCCATGCATCTATCCAAAGCTGAAGACTTATGAGGTCCATTAGTCTTGATGGGGTTTTAGTTTAGTTGGCTTAGGGGATTGCAAGTAATACCTTTGTTGCAGGTGTAAATGAGTGGCGATGTAGATTCTCAACGGATTCTAGTTAACAGAGGTTTAATAGTAGGGGTTACCTTTACCTGGTAATGTGCAGTTCTGCAGTCTATATATACACACGACACTTTCAATTTCAAGTTGCTAATGAACCAGTTCCTGCAGATATCTGGTCTGGTCTGGATGTTCTTCCTTGTTTAAAATATTAAGGTTAATAATATAGCATTGTCAACTGGTTTAGCTTTAATGTTTAAGAAATCTGGTATTACTGTAGCATGGAGATCTTTTTCTTGCACTAAATAGATTCGGAGCACAGGTTCAGGTTGTTAGGTTTTTCTAGGTCAATGTAATCTAGTTATCCTGTGAAATAAGATAGAGTATTGTGTCTGTCTACAGTAAATACTGTAACAGTAAACAGTGACAAATGCTATCAATAGGGATTTAAATAATTTAACTTATTATTATGATTGTATATGTGTTTTGGTTGTTTAGAATGTGTTATGTGTATATCTGTAACGCTACACGCTGTTATCATTTTCTGTTTGAATTATGTTTACACAGGGCTTTTGTTTTTGGCACGTAATGGAATAGCTTGTGTTGGATTCCGAAGGAGCCAATTTACACCATTAGCCACCAGGTTAATGACATCATTGCCTGTTAAACAAGCAGCAGATTTACACAGTGGAGGTGGGCAACCATGGACGTTTTGCTAGCAGTAATGATTTCCATTACATGAGAGTAAGTGTTAAAACTTCATGCTGATATTGGACTCAGCTCTAGCCAAGATAAGCACCAACTAAGACATAGCTTCTTTTACTGTAAACTAATGTGATCCATCTGCGTTTCCTTCCATCTGATGATGTAGATATCCTTCTGCTTGGCGTTGATGGCTGAAGTGTAATGTTAGCTCCAGGGATCAGCCTAGTTTGCCTCCCTGGCGCATCAGCATGACAACCGTCTGGACTGATCTGAGTAGGGTTCTTCTCTGGGGTCTTCAAGTGGGCACCTGCCATCCTTGGTGTTTCGTCGACTAGTCCACGACACCTTAAGAGGGCTTGACAGTGATTCTGGCGTCCCAGCATCACCCCCCACTGTCCCCCACTCAGCTAAGCTCAGCTTACTTACTTTCCTTTACATTTACTTTTTTTATTTCTACTGTGCTTAAGGTCCCCAACCAGAATCTTTTTGTCTCAACCAGAGCCAGTTGCTGCTCCTCTCTGCTGCTTCAGATAAGTTCTTCACTATGTGTCGCAACCCTTGACCACTGAATCCAATGTCTCTGAGAAACCGGGATGTGGAGTGTGCCACAAATCCTCAACAACCCACCTCCACTGGGTAAACCTGGACTCTCCATCCTCGCTGTTCCACTTCAGCAGCTAGATGAGCGTACCAAAGTTTCTTCCTTTCATACACCTCATCCACAGCATCCTCCCATGGCACTGTTAACTCTACCAGGTGAACAAGGCATGTTGATTATTATTATTTTAATTATTAGCAGACGCCCTTATCCAGAACAGACAGTTGTTACAAGATATCACATTATTTTTACACATTATTTTATATACAATTACCCATTTATACAGTTGGCTTTTTATTGGAGCAATCTAGGTAAAGTACCTTGCTCAAGGGTACAGCAGCAGTGTCCCCCACCTGGGATTGAACCCACAACCCTCCGGTCAGGAGTCCTGAGCCATGTTTGTCATGTTTGTTGTTTTTCTTTCTGGAGTGTACTGTGGGGCATTGGTTTCATGGTTTGGTTCTCGCTCGGCTTAACAAATACCCAGTGGAGAACCACTCGTGCCCTTACCATACCGAGCCCTCGCGGGTCGGATGTGTCACTGGAGAAGGGGTATAAGAGTCTAATCTCACCTGAGATAAGTAGCTGTGGTGATGAGTAACGCCATTGTAGGACAAATAAAACTGATAAACAATATTATTGATAAATATATGTTTATTGGTATAGCTCAGAAAAAATAATAATTTTAATGGCCAGAGTCACGAGCTCTAGGCTTCAGTGAGTTTGAGAACACATGCCTTTGATTCCAGCACACGCCTTTGTAATGACGTCATTTATGACCCCTCCTTTCTATACTCTGTGTACTTGTGGCAGCTTTCCAATCCTACACAAAGACATTCCTTTTGAATCTGTTATCTCTGAAATTCACCCACCCACCATGCAATACTACACCCAGCTTCTGAGTTTGTTTGCTGGAGAAAATCACATTATAAAAGAATAATTCATTTTAATTCAAAACTATTACAAAATTCCTTACACCGTGGTAAGTCAATGCAATTTCTGAAGTGACAGTCCTGTCACTTCACAAATAATTTTTCCAGACAGTCACTATTAAAATAATTGTGTGCCGGTAAAAAGAGACAAAATGAGTCAATGCACTCAAATGTGGTCCAGTTTTTCAGTGTTACAAACAACTGAGCTACAGCTAATTAAACCATATTTTATTTATTTTTGTATTTGCTGTAAAGATTGTGTATTTAATCACACGTAGATCAATGTAATGTAAAGCATCCAGATGATAAATATAAGCAAACCAAGTATAAGCATTACGATTAAATACCAATAAAAAACATAAAAATATGTTTTTGTTTTTACTCTGTTGACACTTAATCACAAAACTGAATTGTCAGGTTACTCGTTTACGACTACAGTGGGGGATGAAATGTGACCAGGAGGTGCCATTTACCATTACACCGCCATATTTGCTTGGATTTTCAAGTTCAGGGTGAAGGATCCTCAGATGTAAAATCCTGCGAGTCACACATCAGCTCAGTTCTGTATTGGATTGTTTACATCACGTGGATATGTTCGCTGTCCCCAGCATTGACAAAGATGAATGTACAGATCAGTACTAAACAGTACATTTCTAATAAGATAGTGGAAATCCTTTAAGCAAGTAGTGTACGTCAAAGAAAATATTAAAAGAAGGTTGGTGTTTCACTTAAAACTGGACATTAGGGCGTCCAGGCTTGTTAATTCCTGCCACCCAGACACATGCCAATTCCTGGACTGCCCAGGTCAAACCCGGACAGGTGGCAACCCTAATCCCAAAGCATCATTATAGGACCAATGAAACAAAGTCTTCATCATAAAGATACATCTTGACACCCTGGAGCCACTACGTTTAATCAAGGGAAGACAAGCATTTACTGATCGCAAACTGCGTCTAGGGGCATAAGGAGTATGCTTCTTACTAAGATAAGCAGGACCTAGAGTAAGGCCCTCACACTATGCATTTAAACCATATTAATTGCTTTTAAACTGGCTTAAAAGTGCTAAATAGGGTTAGCATGTGCACTACAGAGCGTTTAATACCGTACTCTAGAACCGGAATTAAAACTACCTCAGGAGGCAGTCTCAAGTGCAGTTCTAAATTTGATTACCTCTGGCAGTGCGGTTTTTCAGGAGTGTGGACCTTGTAATATCAAACTACATTCAGTGCTGAGTAGGCTGGGGAATCTGCTATCCAATCAGGGCCAGGCAACAATCCCTTTAAGAGACAGATTGCACTTGCGTCACCGCAAGGCTCCTTTTTGAATGTGGAAGTGACGATCATGTCGAGCAGCAGTAGCACAGAGCAAGAACAACCAGCACAAGTCAGAACAGCAAGTGGCAGGTCACTCGCCGACACAATATGTAAACCACGCTTCACAACACAGGAGACTGCTATACTAATCTCTGTTAACATTCATTTGTTGGCTACTTCTGGTCCTGTAGCCATGCCCTACTTTATTGCTTTATGTGTGTTTCCCACTTTTTATTTATTTATTTATTTATTTATTTATTTTGGTTCTGTATCAATGAGTGGTTTATGTATTTGCTCTTACAATCATACTGTAATTGAATTAGTATTTAAAGACTAGTGGCAGATTTATAACAAGGGAGAGGGGGTATGGTGGATGCAATAACAAAATGAAAAGGAAGAACATGGAATGTCTATTCTGGCAACATTCTAAAGTACAGAAATTCCATTGGCAGTTTGTTTTTTCATGCAGGATGAAGCTTGTAGGGATCTGGAATAGAGGCACACGCTTTAGTCAACCACCATTTAACAGACGAGGCAATTCGACTATCTGACTATGCCAGGACTGTACATGGGTATAATCAGACAGTCATCTCAAATGCTTTAGGTTACATTCCCAATTTCTATTTAATCTTCAGTGTGGTGAAGCAAGCGTAATCTAGTGCATAGCCAGGATCATAATCTCTAGACCATACAACACCAATAAACTTTAAAGAAAACAGATATAATTTATTTGGGGTACGACTGATTTCAGATGAATTGAGAGTTTTAGTCAATCATGTATTTTTTTTTACAATTCATTTTCTTATTGGATTTTTCAAGATCACAAAATGTTTTTTATTGTCCAATACCCGGTGACTTTGAATAAGAAAGATATCTGTGTGAAACAGCTTTGAAGATGGCAAGCTCTACAACTCCCATTGTAGACTCAGCAGGCCCCCTTGTTCTGGAAAGAAATTCAAAATAATCTTATCCTTGTGTTTGACAATGAATGGAAACGTTATATCCTGAGTGTTCAATATAAATAAACATATCCTTCTGGCATTTCACAATGCACTACTTTTCTTTAATTCTCCTTAATAGTGGGCTCCCAATTCACTCATGCAACATCAATGGCCTTTTATTGACACTGTCTCCTGCTGGGCTCAGCTGAATGAAAATGTTCTTAGCAATAATTGGGTTACCCCAGGCCCCAAAGACTCCTGCAGTGACGAAGGAGAATGTAGCTCATAAACTCCTTCTTCAAAGTGACTTTTCCATCTGATCCAGAATGGTCCAAGACGCTTGTTTTATGGAGCTTTAAGTAACACCGTGTTGGACACATTAAAAACGGTTTAGTCCCCCGTTCTGGCTCGCATCAGGAACCTATAAACACAAAGTGCTTTGGTCATGTAAGACTAGGGTCTGTAATTAACTCGAGTCATTTGAGACTTGGTGTCTGTAATTAACTCAAGTCAATTTTGGCTCACAAATCAGAACGTTGCAGTGGCCCCAGAGTTGAAAATGTGAAGAGATGTGTTCCAACGTTGTAAAAAATACGTTTGTGAAATATTTAGGTATGAAGAATGCTTTCATTTTCTGGTAAGGTTTCAGTGTAGGTGGAAGTGTATCTCACATTTAACCCAAATATGTCCTTTGCAGTATGGGCTCTGGTTTTTGTAGTAGTAAATTGGTGTGATCACTTCAGCAGGACTGCATGGTAGTGATAGCATTTGAATACAGACTTTAATTGGTTGCTTGTACCGTGTGTGAAATTGATGACTTCTATTCAGGTTTTTTGATTTGATACTGTTGACCATGGAACCATGTTGGTCATACTGTGACACATATTGACCTTTCTAGGCGTTTCTTGGGTGCTTTATTTAGTTATTTCTTTTCCTAGTAGATAGCACAGTAAAGAGTGTATTCCATCATCAAACAGCATTTTTTCAGTTTTATCACTTCAGAAGAATGGATTATCAAATTTGGGTTCTCAAATGTGTACTTTATGGATCCAGCATCTTCACAAAAAGACACAACACCTCCTGGTGGATAGTACTGGCATCGTTCTAAAAGGGTCAACGTCATTGCTACAGCTGATCTACTATATGAAAGCAAGGGCTTAGCTAGGTACATTTTTTAAAAAAAAAATTATTTTATTTATTTATTTATTTTTTTAATTTAGTCGTTGCCAATTAGTTTTTATTATTTTCTCCCCAATTTGAAATGCCCAATTATTTTTAGGCTCAGCTCACCGCTACCACCCCTGCGCTGACTCGGGAGGGGCGAAGATGAACACACGCTGTCCTCCGAAGCGTGTGTCGTCAGCCGCCCGCTTCTTTACACTCTGCAGACTCACCGTGCAGATGCCCCAGAGCTACAGCGTCGGAGGACAACGCAGCTCTGGAGAGCTTACAGGCAAGCCGCAGGCGCCGGCCAGACTACAGGGGTTGCTGGTGCGCGGTGAGCCGGGACACCCTGGCCGACCTAACCCTCCCTCCCCGGACGACGCTTCGGCCAATTGAGCGCCGCCCCTGGGAACTCCCGTCCACGGTCGGCTATGGAATAGCCTGGACTCGAACTGGCAACGTCCAGGCTATAGAGTGCATCCTGCACTCTAGCGAGTGCTTTTACTGGATGCGCCACTCGGGAGCCCCCAGCTGGGTACATTTTGAAGAAAAAAAAAAGTACAAAAATGTATATTTATAAAAAAAAAAATAATGTGCCCACTTTCATTTTTAAGAGTGACTAATTGACATGTTTTTATATTATTCATTTATTTGCCATTTCTTCATAACATTACTGTGATCTCAGGCTGTATACACATTTGACAGGTATTGAAACTTTGTGCCACACAGACATGTTCGTTTCTCATTGGTCATTTCCCCTAGTTACACCACGTGTAGCTCCAGAATTGGATCAACATTACGGATCAGTGGAGCCTGATCCAGGCTTTTTTTAATATTGATGTGTTGTAAAAATGTGTAACCTGGGCAGTTGAGTTTGCTTTATTTATATGTTTTTTTAAAATTTTTTATTTCTCATCACTTTAATTGCACACTGATGCTCTGTTCAAGTATTGCCCTACCTGGCGTACGTATATAGCATTATACAGTACTGGCTGGAACTGTAGCTGGCAGTGCACTAGCCCACCGTTTGGGACTTGGGAAGTTTCAGTTGGTCTGCTTTGTATGAATATCAGTGAGCGCTGCAGTGCTCGGTGGGTAGTTGATTGCTGTCAGGTGTGTTACTGTGCTGTTGTTGCTGTTCGTGGTTCTGAACCCGCTGTGCTTTTAAATAAAAGAGTGCGTTTTTGTGAACCGTGTTTTTAAGAACCGACTTCAGTCGTAGTGCCTCCTTTCACCTACGTTTTATTCTGTTTCATTCAGTTTGATGCTGTGTGGCAGGATAGCTGCAGAGGGAAGACTCAGAGTCCGAAAATGCAGTGAAAAAAAAATACTTTAATTGACAAAAACACAAATAAACAGGCACGAGGGCCAAACAAAAGTTATAAACACAAAACAAAAGGTTTCAAACAAAACAATAGAACAAAATAACTCAAAATAAACAGGTATCTATACATATTCTTACAGACAACACTTATGCTGGATTATTTTTCTTCTGGCTGGAACGCTGCTGAGGGAACTGGCCAGAGTTTCAATCATTGGATCCAATGGGTTTGGAAAAACTATTTTTTTTTATTCTTATCTTTTTGTGCGGGACAGTATAGGATGGAAGGCTGTATTTTGTGGCTGTTACTATATGTGATAACCAACATAGCTATCTTTTCTAAACAAGAAAAAAACAAAGGGATTCACATTCACGTTTTTTTTTGTTACTTTATTGTTGATTTAATTTTGGACACTTTAATTTTTTCTGTTTTCTTTTGTTCACTGGCTTTTGTTATTGCACTGTTTCTGGAACAAGATACGGGTTATTGGTTAGTGTCCCAGTTTTTGGAAACCTGGGCTTTTCTCCCCACGGATCTGGGAGAGGGGTTATATTTTGAATTCTACCCGCGCTGAAAGAAATATGAAGAAAGGATTACTTGTGTTATTGTTTACATAGACAGACAAATTCCTAGTCTATTTTTTTTATTGCAAAAAAAAAGGAAACTACTTACCTATGCTGGTTGGCCCCGTACCACCCTTCTGGGTGTATTCGAGGCCTACGGTGTGTTACTTACCTTACCTGCAGGTTTTCCAGTCCAGCTTCCAGGTTGGGCGAGGTCCGAGGGCGTGGTAGGAACGTGGGAGAGAGGAGAGAAACGCAAAGTGAAAGACTGGCTGAAGGGAAGTGACCAGAGCTTCTGGGTGGAAGTCGTGATTTACTTACCTGTGGTACAGTTCCTGACGGCCCCTTTTTCTTTACCCCACTTTCTGGTCTCATGTTCTTCGGGGTGGTGGTCGATCGGCCGTGAGAGGTCCAGCAGAGAGCGGCTGTCCTACCAGAGACGAGGAGTCCGATTACGGACCAAGTGAGTCGGAGGGAGACCCGGGGCGTGGGATTTACCCCGGACTATTTCTTTCTGTTTCGTCCCATCTTTGTGTTACGTCCGTGACTGTGGACCTTGTTTTTATGTTTTTATTTTTTCTCAGAGCCAGTGACCAACAGGAGGGGATTGCCTTAGTGTGTTGTGGATTTTTGCTTTTTTTTTTGTTCTGTTTTTGGTATTCCCTAGTGTGGTCCTTTTTTGATTTTAGTCTAGCGATCTCTTTTTATACCGTGTTTTTAGTACCCTGTCGAGAACAATAAAATTTGTTTTACCCGATACGGTTTCATTGTGTGTGTGTGGGAACCTGGGGATCAAAGAACCTGAACGGGAGAGTATAATTATCATTCGGTTACTAAGGTCCTTGCCTTATTAAAAACAAGGTGGCGTAGTCGTCAGCTACATAGGTATTATCGTCAAGGTTATCTCAGGTCACCCCACCCGTGACACTTACTCTGTGTCTCTCTAACCCAAACCACACTCTCCAAACAAAGGATTTCAACTGCCTTTTATAGGCTGTGGCTGGAGCCCAATTAACCAATAATTAACAATTAAGCACTTAAGGCTCCAGCCACATTCTCACATGTATTTTTGCAGGGAGGAATTTAACCCCCTCCCTGCCGATCCAAACCAAACAAGAATCACAATAAAAAAACATAATGAAAACAGTAAAAATAATAACAACAACAACAACACAAATTATAGGGGCGAGCTGGCACCCCATCACATTTCCCCCTTGTGCGAAGCACACTGGGTCCCAACCGCCACCTCCCCCCTTACTCCCAAAGTCCCGGACGAGGGGAAGCAAGTGGCCCATGGGGGCGGCCGTGGTGGGAGGTCCTCCTTCTCCCATTGCTGATGGAGGGTCAGTCCATAGCCTGGCGCCCTCTTGGCGTGACCGAGACCTGGCGAAAGGGGACCCAGGTGCCTTGGATGGGGCGTCGGGAGCGCAGGCAGGCGACCGGTCGGCTGCAGCCCCAGGCAGAGGTGCGAGCCCAGGCGACAGTGCAGCGACGTCTGAGCAACCAGGGGGAGTGGAGCAGGAGACCAGGCGACCTCCTGTGCCTGGTGGTGCTGCGACCTGGGAGTCAGGCCCAGCGACCAAAGGTCCAGATGTAACAGGAATTAAAATACGATTATGTATTTACACCAAACTCCTGATCCCTAGTTAGTTTATTAGCGTCCGTTTTGATGGGAGATTCTACAGTCTGCATTTTTGTTGTATTTTGTTTATTTCTGGCGCTCTATGACCGCGTCATCCTTCTGTTTCTCTCTTAGTCTGGATTCCTTTTGGCTGAGAGGAGGTAAGCATGGTTTTGCGCTCATAATAAAATAATTAGTTAAAAGTATTTAGACTGCTTAACTTTTAATAAAACTTGTGATATATTTGGTATTGCTCTAAAAACATCGAAACAGTTATATTATTTTTCTTGAACTTTTATGATTGTTTTTTTTGTTAATATCGCTGAACAACTGAAATGCTGCCCGCTCTCCACGTGTGGTACATATTTTATTGAATTCCTTTTTCTTATAGGGGATAGATGACCAGATTACGTGTAAGTTGAATCTTATTTTTTATTCTGACAATATTTGCAGGTATGTTGAACTCCCCCGTTATTAATAAATAAGGAAATAGTTGCTGATTGCGATGTTTCTTTTAGAAAAAAAATGATTAAACTACATTACATGTGTATTTGAATCAATACTATATTATGTGCTAAATTAACAGCAGTCTGTATTCCTTTTGACTGAGAGGAGGGGATAGATGACCAGATTACGTGGCAGTTGACTCCACTCCACTCCACTTCTCCCTCGTACTCTGTAACTGGTGGCTCCCAAGTCGATGCGGAGCAGCAGGCAACCCCAGGCGATGCAGACGTGATATCTCTGAGCGGAGCAGCCATGGTATCCTTGGGCGGTGTGAGGCAGGCAACCTTGGGCGGTGCGAGGCAGGCATCCTTGGGCGGTGCGAGGCAGGCATCCTTGGGCGGTGCGAGGCAGGCATCCTTGGGCGGAGCGAGGCAGGCATCCTTGGGCGGTGCGAGGCAGGCATCCTTGGGCGGAGCGACTGGTGTTGCGGCTGGTTCCTCCGGCAGCAGTGAAAAGGCTGGCAACTTCAAGGCTGGCTCCTCCAGCCCCACCAACTCCCCAGAGGTCAACAACAAATGACCCCCAGGTGATCCAATACAGGAATCCCCGGACGGTGCGGGTAGTGCTGCCGGCTCCTCAGACAGCAGGGGAAAGGCTGCCGGCTCCTCCGACAGCAGGAGAAAGGCTGCCGGCTGGGTTAATATTGTGGCTCATGACGTAGAAAGAGTTTAACTTAGTGCATCCTTTCGATATGTTTGATTGGTCTCGCAGCAGTATGGGTGAAAATTGACTGAATGGCCTTGACCTGTGACATGTCCCAGGAGAAAGTGTTACAGTGTTTCGATAGATCAGGCTATTGGAGGATTGGCAAACTCTATTTAAAGTAAAGCCTTCTAAATCAGGGGTTTTAATCGTGGCATTATACAGTCCCAACAGTCCTATCAGTCTTAGTACTAGTATAAGAAATCTTATCAGACCCAGCAGTGGCAGCACCAGTCTTACGAGTCCCAGCAGTGGCAGCACCAGTCTTACGAGTCCCAGCAGTGTCAGCACCAGTCTTACAAGTCCCAGCAGTGTCAGCACCAGTCTTATCAGTCCCGGCTGTGTCAGCACCAGTCTTGTCAGTCCCAGCAGTGTCAGCACCAGTCTTATCAGTCCCAGCAGTGTCAGCACCAGTCTTATCAGTCCCAGCAGTAGCAGCACCAGTCTTATCAGTCCCAGCAGTAGCAGCACCAGTCTTACCAGTCCAGCAGTCCCAGCACCAGTCTTACCAGTCCCAGCACCAGTCTTACCAGTCTTCTTATCCTTTTAATAACACATATTTCTGACAGTGTGAATAGGGTCATTTAGGTTGGTGTGGTTTTAATGGGAGGCAATTTGTTTTAAAAAATATGGGTCATGAAATTTCAAACATCATCCAAGGTGGGTCACTGGCTAAAGAGTTAGCAACTTATATTGCTTTGCAGTTTGCATTAATGGTCTCCAGGCTTTAACTTTTACCATCGTAACATATAAAGGATATGCAGGTTTTATTTAGTCAAAAATTAGATTTTTGCCTCAGTAAAAATCTATTTTTAGCTACACCCCTGGAATGCATATTGACTGGAAGGTGTGTTGATGCAGCTGATTACAAGAGATCAGCACAGTATGCATGTAGGTATAGTGAGTGGAGAATCAAAATTCACTGATGACATGTTATTTGTGTATTACTCCACAGATGGCTATGCACATGGGTTCAAGCACTTACAGTAGGCTTGTCTTTCGATAACTTGTGTGAATAGATTTTATGACTGCTAACCTACAAGTAAACAAGGTGAAAACTTCTATTGATAATTCGTTTAAATTGGGTTGACCGTAACAGATCATAACGGATACATTATGTAGAAGTGTATGGGATGCTTTATCCTTCTGATTTGAAACAGAGGGTGTAAGGAGCTTCGCACTGTAATTTACTGCATACCAGAAGGAATAGCATTGAGCCAGTTCTGTTCATTATTCTTTGGAGCAGACACTTTTCAGTGTTTTTCTTTGCTAAATATGGCTTCTTATAAATCATTTGATCCTGTCAGGGAAGACAATATGGACTCAGCTAAGTTGCATTCTTTTTAAATTACCCTTATTTTTCCAGTTCTTTCTGTAATCTTAAGCGCATAGTAACCCAGTAACAGTACTGTTCTGTGTTTCACAAACTTGTCATTTTTCTTTCAGTAATTTTCCTCTACAAAGTCAATATTTGCACCAATGCACTACAGTCTGTAATGCGTTTTAGTGTCTATAAATATACAAATAATAAAAAGAAGCTTTAAAAAAAAAAACATACAAAAAGCTTAAAAAAATCTTGCTTTAGAAAATACCCGTTTTAACATATTGTGGTGCTGTTTTTGCTACTAGTAGTTATAGAGAGTGGTTATACAGCTTGATTGCAGCCTGGAAGACAATGGGTTAAAGCCATGGCTTATGTACGAATCACACGACCACCTTCAGTCAACCAACTACAGTGTGATGTGTCGTGATGCTGCCAATAGATGAGAGACATGTTAAGTATAATTGTGCAGTATGTACAGTATGTATACTGACTGAAATATTACAGTCCACTGGATACACATTACCTAATTTTGCACTCCCCAGAAGATGACTGCACAGATAGATTCCGGCCATTAGTCTGTCTAAATCAGGTTTCTTTCATATGGAGTTTTCAAGTAGCATCTTTCTGAGTTTAAAAGGTGTGAACTTTGGATAGTTTTACACACCCTGGTACAGACCCTGCCTCTAATATTTTAAACTGGCATCCTCAGGTTAACCGTTCTGTTCTGGTCTTCCATGCAAATAAGTTGTACAAAACTTCTAAAACGAGGGAATGTTAAAGACTGGGACACATTTTTTTCGCACTGTACATCAATATGGGCTCTGGACTCTTGACCGGAGGGTCGTGGGATCAATCCCAGGTGGGGGACATTGCTGCTGTACCCTTGAGCAAGGTACTTTACCTAGATTGCTCCAGTAAAAACCCAACTGTATAAATGGGTAATTGTATGTAAAAATAATGTGATATCTTGTAACAATTGTAAGTCGCCCTGGATAAGGCTAAGAAATAAATAATAATAATAATTTACCTACATCTCACTAAAATTTGGAACGTACTTATTTTGTGAAAGCTTTCACACTGAAATAACTGTAAATATAAAAAAATAATAAATAAATAAATAATTATACTATTGATAGTCCAATACAAGAGTCATTTTTAAAAGACAGCACATCCCACTACAGTCACTATTCTGGTCACAACTGCAAATTACAATTAAAAAATCAAATAAATAAATAAATGGCTCAGCGTGGGTTACAGAAGCTAATATATTATACTTCAATGTTTCCTGGACTCTGATTGGCTAGGTGACCTTAATCCCTCGTACTGTATATGCCCGTAGAATTACAAAAACAAATCTCAAAGCATGCCTTTATAATAATAAGCTCACACAACAAATTAATACCAAGTTAAAAATACTAATACTCATTCCACAATAAAGTGCTTGTCTTGTCAAGCCCCCCTTTCTAAGATTCACATTTAGTCCCTCTCTGTTTCAGTTCTCAGTTATTTCCTCTCTCTATGTCTGTGGGCTTATAGTACACACATGTAATAGAATGGAACAGTAAAAGCAACACCATCACATGTAGGGTAAAACTCAATTTCAACGGCTTCATCACTTCTTACTGGGTTGAACATCTGGGATAAAGTTTACTGCTTGGACACAATTAATTCGATGTATTTTAAATTTTTTTCATAGCATGTCCTACTAAGATAACTCCACAGGCACATAAAAAAAAAAAAAATATTTTTGGTGTTCAAAGTCTCCAGTGCGCTTGTTTTCAAATGCAGGCTTAGCAAACATCACACCCTTTCCAAACTCCTATCCTCCAATATTTTATAACACCCAGAGGGCCTTGTTGTAATTTGTTTTGAAAGTCTCACTTCCTTTTCACAGTTGAGATTTTCAGTGCAGTACATTTTTTCGAATAAATAATGAAAGGCAGTTTAATCCCATCTGATTCTATAGTGGGGCCCCTACCTTCACCCCCAAATAAAAAAAAAAGTGTTTCTATCAAAACGCTTTTCATAATCATACAGTAGCCCCTTGCTAAACTGGGCATGTTTGTACGACATTAGGTGTCAGCTTTAAAAAAAAAATACAATAAAATCTCACACACATACATTTATACTGCTAAATGTATTTTAAATGTATAAATCAATGCTCTGAAATAACACTGTGCGTACCTATGGTTTGCAAAATGTCGTCTTCATAAGTGTGGAGTCGCATGTATCTTGTGCGATTGGTTGAAGCGAAACAGACATGTTATTCTTATAGAATCATACTGTTGATTTAGTGGTAGTAATGAGCAATGAAGCAGATACGTTTGGTTGAAGCTTCAAAAAGAGCAAAAAACTCTCTTCTGATGATCCAGAATGTCAGAGGGAACAACATCAGTAAGTTTCTGACAAATACGCTGGAGGCATTGAATGTTAGAAAATGGAGAAAATTGAGAAAACAGGAAAATTCATCAAATACCAGTACAGCAACTCAACAACATTATGGTGTACTGGGAAGCAAAGACAGGTGTTTAATGCAACACAAAAATTAAAGTTCAATTTACTACAGTAGCAAACGTACTTCACAAGAAAGTGTAGGGCAAAACAAACGCATTACAAAAAACCAGGGAAGGGAAATGGCCACATGTGCTACATTTTCAAACTATTGTTGTAAACTTGTGTGTAATTCAGGGGGCCTGAACAAGGGCTCCTCTCCCTACTTCCTTCCTACCAATAGCATCTCCTAACCCCTTGTTTAAACACCAAGCCATGTATTTGTTCTCTGTCTTGCATTTGTTATGTTTGCCTCACTACTCAGCCTACAGACCCAAGACTAATCTTTGAAAATGAATACTTACCAGCAGCATCTGTCTTCCCCATCGGATTCAGAATTTTCGGCTCACATCAGCACTTCGCCGCTTCCACCTACGATTAATACAAGGAGAAAATGCCTGAAAAAATCCAACCATCCTACTGCTCCGTCTTCACCCAACAGCGTCACTGACCCATTCATCCTCGCCTCCGGTGAACCCGCTGCTTCAACCTGCGCCGATCTCGCCATGCCTGCTCCTGGCGCTCCAGCCATCCAGCAGCCAACCAGCCGCTCTAAACGCCGGCATTCTAGAGATACTTCTAAAAGACTGGCCCATGCATAAGCTTCTGAAAGCTCTATTCAAAAAAGGAGTTCCAATACCAGCATATATATATGTATCTCCAGGGCGTACACATGTACTTCAAATGAAAGAGCACTTGCAGTACCACGCCGTGCCTGGGTACGTCACAGCTTGCCGTCTATTCTATGTTTATTTTTTATCTGATCTCTTTGTATACATGCCTGTCAGGAGGTGAGTGGTGTGGGTGACAAAGTGAATTTCCAAACAGTCTTATAATTACCAAAATAGTCTGTTTTTAATTAATAATAGTCACTGTACTGTGTTATTATTTTGTGAAACCTTTTTGTTTGGGACTGAAAACCCGCCATTTTAACCCCATAACATTGCTGGTATAGGGGTAAAACGGCAGGTTTTCAGTCCCAAACAAAAGAGTTTCACGGGAAAGTGCTCCGGTTGTAGTACAGTGGTGCTCTGTTGTGCTGGGTTGTAGTGCAGTGGTGCTCTGTTGTGCTGGGTTGTAGTGCAGTGGTGCTCTGTTGTGCTGGGTTGTAGTACAGTGGTGCTCTGTCGTGCTGGGTTGTAGTACAGTGGTGCTCTGTCGTGCTGGGTTGTAGTACAGTGAAAGCACACAGCATGTTGACTGCGGTATAAAGCTATTGATTGCAGTCTGCAACGTGGGGCTCAGTCTAGCTTCCTCTACCAATAGCCTTATACTGCTGAGTGAGCACAGTACATTGCTTTTTAGCAACATGGGGCTCAGTCTAGCTTCCTCTACCATTTTGTGTGATTGGGATATTACTCTTATGAAACTGGTAAGCTGAACAAGCTGAAGTCAATTGAATTGCTTATTGAAGTCAGCAAGCTCAGTGTTTTAGCCACAAAACTGATTAAAAGCATACGTTTTGGACAGTTTCTGAGCACATTGTCCTCAGGGTCCTTTCCAAATTTGTTGGCAGATTCTCACTTGCATTGCTTGATTTTCAAGTATCACTTACAGGTATTATTTGGGAAACCACTACAAATCTGCACGTCTACATTTGGTGTGTGTGTGTGAGAGTTCTCCCAATGGTATTGGAGTGTGTTCTACCGCAAAAACATTCCACAACTAACTCAGACCACCTTGAACTCAAGTAGAAGTTCAAGAGCATCAGGAGAGACCAGGGAGTCTGGGAAACACTGGAGTACTATGATCTCGTTGCTGATCTGAGGCAGATTTATTCTTGAGCTGAGCGCGTGAAAAGTGAGTGTCATTGTAGGCGAACAAACTGTTTTACCTAAAAAAGTGAATCACCATATAAAAGATTAAATATGTGTGCCCACAATTAGATTTAAAATAACGTTGATGCACAAGAAAGAGGTGGAAGCACTTTTTAAAATGTATTATTATTATTATTATTATTATTATTATTATTATTAATAAAATTAATTTACTTTGCCAGTTATATTATCCCTGTTTTCTCTCTAACTTAGAATGTGCAATTATGTTTCTTCATCCCCATAATAGCTCAGGAGATCTAAAAGGTGACTGGCCATCCTCCGATCCCACGAACAAGCAAATTGCCTCTTCATACTCACAAGCTCCACAACTGATGTCAGAGAGCTACCAGCCCCTGGAGGATAAGGACTAGCCCTGCAGATGTCTGCTCTGAGCCTCGCCTGTACCTGACCACTGGGGGTTGCTGTAGCTCTGTGGAATCCTCAGTGAAGGTGGGGTCTTTGCATAAGCCAGGACGTGAACCAGCTCTCCCCTGACTGTATGACACACCCTGCAATAGCTGAAGTTATAAATGTGACAATGGCAGACTTCACAATGCTTGTGCCTCACAACAAACCAGAGGCATTGCTATATCATGGAATGAAGCACCATGTCGTGCCATATTGCTTAAATACTATGTTTTCACAGGTTATATGCGATGACACAAGCACCGTAGATGGGCTGAACAATATAAGATAATTTCAGTGTAGGTCAGTGGGATTAGTCACAAGCACACATTTACTGTATGTTGAGCAACATTCATTAAGTTCTGAATATATTATTATTCCTTCTGCCTTTTTTCTCTTAACCTTGCTTAATATGCCTATAGTTTTCCGTAAGAATAAATACGTGTGGAATTTGGAGACCTGTTAGTTGACTGATTCCCCCTTCATGTTAAATTTAACTGGCTGTTGTTAGCAGTGCTAAGCTTTTGATCATCTGTACCAGTGCATTCCAGTTATTGCTGTCATTTTTATAATTACTACTGCATCGTTTAGGCATCTGTTCAAAAACGGAAAGCAGTTATTAGTTTTACATTTTGACAAGGACTACCAATATGCAATTTCAATACAGAAACAACTTTAGGTAATGTATGTTGCATTCCTTTGTATAACAGTTTAATGCTGTGTTTTATCAGATTTTTTGTTATTATTGAACTGTTAGTTTTAAAAACTTGCACTCAGAATCCCTAAAGCACCAAGCTGAGTTGATCGGGAGTTCCTGGTTGGCAGGGGGTACTGCCCGGGGAGCCTATGTCCTGCTCAAAAAGATCCTGGCTGCTGCTAGGCCATTGACCCACAGATGGGCGCTGCGCTGATGCTCCGTTGTTACCGCAGAAGGGGAGAGCATCCACTTCAGGGGAAAATGACTACTACAAAACCGTTCAACTGCCAGGTGGATCCTGTGAAGCGTTGCCCAGGCAGCACCGTCTGAAAGAGCCAGATTTGCCAGGCCGATGCAGGCCTGTTACTGTTACACAGTTTCTCCACAGTTTTTCAAAGTTCTTTAATGTTGTCATGTACCTTTAATGGTTATAAATGTGAGACCCTAGTAAAAACAATGTAGCATTTTCTAGAAAGGTTTATCCTGCAAACATATTTAATGAAATACAAACTGCTTGTTTTAATGCTCTTAGTAGCAGAATGCCTGTGCGACACATTTGTCATTGTGTATTTGTGAATGGCAGGCATATAAAAGCCTGTTATCTTACATATTTGACCATATTTAATGTTTCCCCAAGCCAGTCATTAATCAACCTAAACTAGCAACATGACCACATTGCAGGGCCTAGAGTTCAGTGTTCTTCAAAAGAAAATTCAGGTCTACAGCAGTGTCTCTGTGTTAGGCCTTCTTGAAATAAAACCCCATTCTCACAGGCATGCCTTGTTAAAGTTAACTTTTCCCTTGAGTGGCTACTTTCTTGTATGCAAGTCTAAAAGCCTTTTGCACTTTTACTAATATTGGCCTCACTCAATAGACTCACACGGCCTACATGTAAACGGATCAGGGTGTGTTTGGATTGAAATTTGGGTGGGTGTTACTTTTATGCATATTTACCTTCTATCCCCAGGACTGGTTGGTCAGATGCATTGGTATTATTGTTTTTATATACCTGATATGACTAAGCTGATAATCCTTTCTTGAAGATTATCATTGAATCCACATTAGTTGCGGAGACCAAAGCATGATAGCATTGCTATTCAAAGGTAACTCTTTGTTAGTTTCAATGGTGGTGCATTGCTCTAGAAACAAACCAGAACCAACTATACGATCCTTATCTTTGTAAAATATGATGCCAGACTAACTTTTTTTGTGGCTCTACAATTGATACTGGCATGGTTCTGCTCTTTGGCATTCACTGAAATGCATTTTCTTTTCCATGTAGTTCTAATTAATTTTGGGGCAGACCTGCAGAAGCACACACAGATTTATTGATTGTTTGGTTTTATATCCAGTGACTGCCAGCCAGTCTGAGTTCATGGCATTTCTGAAAACCCCTCCAGAATATTCACTTACTGTAAATGGCTGCCTCCCAAGGTGGAATTAAACCTAGAATTGATAACAGAAATCTAGTTTACTAGTTTGATACTGCCTAACCCATTCGAAACAGAAACATCTGAAAACATCAGTACAAATTAATACATCTTCGTTGGACCTCCACTCCTGTGTAGAGCAACGATGAACTTTGTCAAATAGTACAGTACAAGACTTTTTAATTTAATTATTTGTTGGGTGGATAAACTGGGAATACGTTTTCAAACAGGATTTTATCCAACATGTAGCAGTAACAGGTGTAAAACTGTCCATGCCTCAACATATATTACCAGTAAGAATAAAAAAGAAACATTAAAAGCAGGTTATTGCTCTGCTCATATTGGCTTGAGTTGGCAGATACTTGGCAGTAGCAGAATGTCATCAGTGTAGACAGATTTCACTCCACTGCAGAATGTCATCAGTATAGACAGATTTCACTCCACTGCAGAATGTCATCAGTATAGACAGATTTCACTCCACTGCAGAATGTCATCAGTATAGACAGATTTCACTCCACTGCACTTTGTGGTTCTTTAAATCATCACTTACCCATTCTTTGTGAGATACTGACACATTGAGTCAAACTGCATGCTGTGCTTTTTTAAACGCACTACATACATGAGACAAGATAGCTACACCATGGATTAAATGTCATGGTTGCACATTATTTGAATGAAGACTTTATGTGCTGATACTCTACATGTCAACCCCATTTCCCTTTTCACTAATACACAGTTTAGTTTTTCATTATCTTCAACTCGTTCTCATGTAAATTTTCTATTGCATTTCAGCTTTTTTGTGATTGCTAGTTATACTCATTTCTACATGTTATACATAATACAGCATAATACAATACTGGTATATTACAGTGTTTTTTTATTTGTTTAGCTGATAGATTCCTGGAGCTGAGGTACTGTTACATGTTTATTATTATGCATTTATTTGGCAGTCACCTTTATCCAAGTATGTGCTGTATGAGCTTCCAAACATATAAAGAAAATGTGTCTCTTTTGTTTACATCAGACCTCCAGAAGGTGGTGCTAACTCTACAGTCAAGGCATAACATGCATACAGGAACATGCTGCAGAAACGCTCTTTTAAAAGTTTTTAAAATCCACTACCCTGTTTTTTATGCTTTTCGGGGATAAAATAAATGCAGACTGCTTAGAAAAATAAATTACAACAAATGTCCAAAAAATGTTCTATAAGCATACTATAGGCCTCATTATTATTGAAAAACTGTATTTCAGAAAAAATGCATTTTATTTGTATTTATTCATATGATGGATGCAGGCTCTAAGTCACATGCCATGCAATTTAAAATGCCCCTCTAATTCAGTATATCTGGAGCCTAGACTTGCACACAAAAATAACGAGGGAGCAATTCAGCCTCTGTCACTAACAGAGTAAGCGCTGGTAAAAAAAGGAATAATAAAATATCTAGATTATTTTAGAAAGATATTTATATGAAATATGGAATTTCTTCAGGTTAAAAAAAACATTCCTCAGTTTTTGTTTACATGAGTAGGAAAGCTCCAGTGATTTTGCTCCAGTATAGTTTTTTTTTCTTCTTTTTTTCCTTTAATGAAATAAAAAGGTTAACTAGTAAGGCCAAAAGACAAGTTTGGGAATGAGAAAAGGCTATTTGCCCATCAAGGCTCACCCCTTGTTAGCACATTCTTCCCTACTCGGGGGAACACATTTAAAAGCACATAATCTAGTCTATTTTTAAATGCTGCCAGTGATTTGATTCCTACCACTTCACCTGGTCGGTTAGTTCATGCATTTATAACTCTCTGTTCTAAACTTACTTACACCCTTTTTTTCTTCTCTCAGTGCTAAATTTGAAGCCATTTATATTTTTGTTAACTGGCCACTGAGCTGCGACCCTCTGCTCCTGGATGACTCTAACATACCAGAGATGGGATGCTTTTATTTCTCTTTAACAGTCATTTGGAATTTGCTTTTCTTTGTCCCCCCCTTTTACTAGCCTGCCAATAGTTGACGTGCATTGTCCAGGAATATCTCAAACAGAAAACATCTTAGTAAAGTACCTTACAGAGATATTCCTGAAATTAACACTGTTGTGGTACCATCACAAATTCTTGAATTTAGGTCAGTTTACTTGATGCCATCTGGACCACCATAGAGTACCTAAGGCAGTATCAAATGTGTTTATCTGTTGAGCATAACATTGGTTTAACTTAGAAACTTAAAAGAGCATTAATGTCTTCCTGATTTCAGCTTGTGGTCTGGTCTCCTTTTTATGTGCTGTTTGTGAAATCGTGATCCTTTATCAAAATATACACAGAGGTAAAGCATACCTTTAGCACGGGCCATTGATGCCTGAAGACTGTTAGGCTTTTTCATGTTTCTACTCAGTTTTCTATTATTGTAATGAATACTGAATATATTATTTTAGGTATATAACATACTAGATTACAGCATTTTCCTTATAAATAATGATGCTAAATGGGATCAAATGTACCAGACAAGATTCTCATCCACATATCTGTTTTTGGTTGTGCTTCCATTTGCATATTTCCAGCTGTGTACATAAACAATCCTTTTTAATGATTCATACAGGAAGAACCTATTTTATTGTCATTTTGTAATGAAAGCCGCAAAAAAAAATTCCATGAGCTGCCAAGATCGCAATTAAGCTGTTTTCAGGGCTTCAATGTATAAATCTGAAAGGATTGGTGGGCTGATAAATGAAGTTGCATTTTGGGCTCTATAACATTGTAGCCAGTCAGCAGTGTTTATTGGCAGGGTGGCTTTGCTTGTTCTCAGTGGGGGACTGATTGTTGCAAGAATATATTAACAAGTCGGAATGATATCCACATTATTAAATTGGGAGGGTTCCCTGATTAATTAGTCTTTCACTTTCTGATTGGGTTATTTTAATTGTCACTGAAAATGGGAGTGGTTAGTGAAGCAGTAAATGCAAGAAGGGGTCAGATTAGCAAAGACAAGCACTGCCTTGAAAACAGGGTCTGCTATCATATACTGATGTCTCCACAACAGTGTCTATTATGTAACTGCAGAAAACTCCATGCTCTAATAGAAGGGGTTATTCACACTTAACTGGGAGGTAGCAAGAATGTGAAACCTCACCAATTCCCACTGCCTTTCCAGAAAGGTTCAGGAATGTTCCCTTTCCCCCACTGGACATGGGCATAATGGTTTCAGGTTATTCTCCTGACTTGGGAGGAGGTAGGTTTCTGGAACCAGGTGCTACTTCCTCTTCCTTTCCCAGGGTGTATCACTGCATCCAGGTGTTACTTCCTTTTTCTTTTCCAGGATGTATCACTGCAGCCAGGTGCTACTTCCTCTTCCTTTCCCAGGGTGTATCACTGCATCCAGGTGCTACTTCCTTTTTCTTTTCCAGGATGTATCACTGCAGCCAGGCGCTACTTCCTCTTCCTTTCCCAGGGTGTATCACTGCAGCCAGGCACTACTTCCTCTTCCTTTCCCAGGGTGTATCACTGCATCCAGGTGCTACTTCCTCTTCCTTTCCTAGGGTGTATCACTGCATCCAGGTGCTACTTCCTCTTCCTTTCTTAGGGTGTATCACTGCATCCAGGTGCTACTTCCTCTTCCTTTCTTAGGGTGTATCACTGCATCCAGGTGCTACTTCCTCTTCCTTTCCTAGGGTGTATCACTGCATCCAGGTGCTACTTCCTCTTCCTTTCCCAGGGTGTATCACTGCATCCAGGTGCTACTTCCTCTTCCCTTCCTTTTTTATTTAATCAAAGTACAGTTGCATGATATTTTACTGTAAGAAAAAAATGTATTTTTGGTTTTGCAACTTAAATAAAACAATATGGGACAATTCGTATCCTCAAACGCCACAGTGTGACCTTTTTTCCACCGATACCGAACATCTCATCTGTGTGTTTTGGCTCCAGGAAATGTCTCAGTAAATGACAAAGACGCATCTACGGCTCCGTATACATGGGTACATTTTTAATCCAGTCATTTGGAATCCACTCAAGTTGTTCCCACCAGCCTTCTGGTCGGAAGATCACCCAAATGTTTCGATCTACCGTCATGGTACTGCAGATCGAAACATGGTACTGCAGATCACCACTGTATTTAGCAGTGCAGAAAAACCAAACCGGCATCTCCGCTAGTTTTGCAGAAAAGAGCACAGGTGTGCTTGACGAGCTCTCGATCGATTACGTACTGTACTTTCTTCCAAAAGCATAAACAAAAACACAGCCTCCATGTTGTCACACAAAACCTCCCGATCGACATGTAATGATCGCCCGAGTTCAGTGGTTTGTTCAAACAGGGAGTGCACTCACTTCAGTAATGAAAGGTGTGTGCCGTTTGTAAATACAGTTGTCAAGCCAACTGCAGTGTGTGTGTGTACGTAGCCTTAGTGAAGCAGTCGTGTTCTAAAGAGAAGCTAGTTCCATCTAAATCAGCTGGATATTTGAATATAATAAAAAGAAAACATTGCTTTTTCAATATTAGTATTGGAAAACATTGAGAGGAACGGTAGTTCCTTGTGCCAAGTTACAGCGAAGCGTGAGAACTGCCAGTGACTATCTATACAGCAAGGATAGTTAACGTGTTTTCAGCGTATTGGCGCAGCAAAAGTAAATCAGCCAAAAGCACCATTTCACATTTAATTTGTGGTTCCCAACACTCTTAGGTGAAATATAGAAAAAAAGTAAATACCTGTCATACAGTATGAGAAATAAGTCGCTAAAGGAAGGTAAAAATGTCCATCTCCTCCTTTTTTTTCTCCAAACGTATTTTTTTGCAGACCCCCTAGTCAAAAATCCTATTGGAATCCCATAGAAAAAATCCATTAGGAAATCCCATAGAAAAATCCTATAGGGTTTTGGAACCTTTCCAGTAGGATTTTCTACTGGATTCCAGTAGGATTTTTGACTGGATTCTAATATGATTCCTATAGGATTTTCTACTGGATTCCAATAGGATTCCTATAGAAATTCTACTGGATTCCAATAAGATTCCTATAGAAATTCTACTGGATTCCAATAGGATTTCTATAGGATTTTCTACTGGATTCCAATAGGATTCCTATAGAAATTCTACTGGATTCCAATAGGATTCCTATAGAAATTCTACTGGATTCCAATAGGATTCCTATAGGATTTTCTACTGAATTCTAATTGGATTCCTTATTGGATTTTTCTACTGGATTTCTTACTGGGTTTTTTCTATGGGATTCCAACAGGATTTCTATCAAGATTCCTATTGGATTTTCTTCAAATAATAATAACAATATAATAATAAAAACAATAATAATAATAATCATAATAATATTAATAATAATATAATTCCTTAGGTTCTCTCAAACAGTATTACACATCTTCAGAGCAAAAATATACATTGCAACAGTTGACTCATTTCTAATGTTATTTGCAAACAGATTTTCTGGAGAACTTCATTTAAACACGCACAGAAAACACAAAATAAAATCCTGCAAAAAAGTGTATTATTAATATATTTTTTATTAATTTAATGTTCAGAACTCAGTTTCCTTTTTGATATTTTTTCTTCATCACTACATTTTTGAGAGATGGCTTGTTTGATTATTTTTTTTTCCATTCCTGTTTTTGCATTTATGAAATCTGCAAAAAAAAAAAAAAGATTAATAATAATAATAATAATAATAATAATAAATCAGCACATGGCAAAGTGGAAGTTCTTGGGCAAAGTCATATCTTTGTTTTCATTCAGTTTTGGAAATAGGACTTTTAATTTAATTTACTACAAACACATTAATTTTGTATGATTTGTATCAATTATATCTTAGGTTTTTTAATAACATTTTCACATTGAAGCACAAGTTAAGATGCTCATATGAGAAATTTTATATTAAACATAATTACAAAAGTGCCATGTGATTTCTCTGTGAATAAAAGTAAGCAAACTACAAAGCAGTTAAAGAAAAAAAAAAGGTTTAACTCACGAATGATGTCTGCAGTTTTCCCTGGATCCAGTGATGGCTTGGCTTCTTTATTTCTAAAAGCATTAGAAGTCTTCCCTGTCAAGCTGTGTGTTGCTAGAATTTTCCGTCCAAAGACTGCACAACACAGCTCTTTGGTTGCCTTCTTGGGATCCCCCCATTTTATGTAGGAGTACTGCTCCGACGTTATACTTGTATTAGGACCTATCTTCACCTAGAAGTAAAACAACACTTATTTAAAAGTGACATTCCTTGTATTTGCAATTCATATTTTATTGATATTTAAGCAATAAAATAACAAGAAATATTTGTCCATCTGCTTGAATGCGATTCATAATGCTACAGTATTTCATAGTGTTTTACAAATGTCATAGTTATTGGTTATACAAGAAACTTTTTTTATCCCATTGAGAATCTGTGGCACTATTTGAAAATTGCGGTCCACAAGCGTCGTCCAACCAATCTGAACAACCTGAAGCAAATCTGTCTAGAAGAATGGGCCAAAATCACTCCGACACTGTGTGCAAAGCTGGTACATACTTACCGCAAAAGACGTAAAGCTGTTATTGCAGCAAAAGGTGGCTCTACCAAATATTAGTGTGTGGGGGTTGAATACTTATGCAAGCAAGATATTTCAGTTTTTTATTTTTCTTAAAAATATTTCCCAACATAAAACAAATGTCACTTTACAATAATTGATTTTGGTTATGGTTTATGGTTTAATATGGTTTAAACCGTCTTTCAATGCTTTGCTTTTGCACATAAACTCTTTAAAGTATTATACAAACATTTATTTTCGTTACAAATACTGAAAAATGTCTCCTGCAAACTCTCTGAGGGTACACATTTTCTCTCAGTTTTGTAAAATATTGATGATGAGCTGGACCATTTTACAAAAGTGGTTACTGTGTCATATTGGTACTCTACTCATAAGTTAATGAAGGGCCACAATAACACTGACACATGCTAAAATTAGAAGTAAAGTGGTTATTTTGAAATCAACCAATAAATATACACTTAAAAAAACAAAACAAACAATTATTTGATCATTAAAACAGTTATCTGTAACTCATCCTACCTGTGTATTAATTTTGTCCTCCTTATATTTTTGTACAATCTTCTTTGCATTATTGCTCTTTGTATTCATAGCATTTCTTTTTGCTTCAAGCTTTGCAATCTTGCATTGAAACCCCTAAAGAAAAATTGGCTGATATTAGTATAAGTTGCTAAACCTTGACATTAAAAAGTAATACATCAAAACATGTACCAACCTCATCCTCAGTCTCACTATCACTGTCTGTAAATTGTTTTACATGTTTATCACGAAATCCTCTGCCAAGAGAAGTTTCATCAGTTCTGAGTTCATCAGGGATTTTCAGTGAATTCTCTATTTTATTCAATTCTTTCATTAGTGTTCCCCGAGTTCCTGTGGACAAAGAAAGTCACCAATTAGTGTTGCAATTAGAAAAAAACAAACAACAAAATCAGTTCCATATAGTCAGCAGAAATAGGCTCGTTCTATCAAGACACACTCTTTCAGGTTTATACAGTATACATCTGAGACACATCTAGTAATAAAGAGGTAACAACAAATTAAATTCTCCCAAATCTTAATAAAATAAAATATTTAAATCGATAAAATATCCTATTAAAGCATTAGGAGAATAGAACCCACTTTCAGTTACACTGTATCAAAGGTATGAATAATTCTGGAGGCTACTGTATTTAGAAAGATAGGTCTACTCACCAATCTTGAGAATTTTTGCTGGACCACTTTCTGTTCCATAGGTCACATCGCAGATGTTGCCCACAATGCAGTTGCCATTTACAATTTTTACAATAGGCAAAACATCCCACGTTGGGGGGTCTTCAATCCACTGAATTAGCATATACTGTGTCATTCAAGTTTTTTTTTTTTAAACTGAAAAAAATATGAAAAAAATCCAACCAACAACCACACTTACTATTGAAACAAAATACAATTTTAAAGATACTTTAAAAGAACAGATTAAAACTAAAGTGCAAGAATGAAGACAAATCGAATCAGGAAGAAGAAACAGAAAGGAGCGATTTCCAGGTAATTTATGTATATTATTAAATATAATCAAGTGTCTCATTTTAGTTTTGTGTGTGTGTGTGTGTGTGTGTGTGTGTGTGTGTGTGTGCTGCGGCATATGCACAAGACAAAGATAAATAATTATTGTCTATTTTCTAATATGTGCAGGTAAAAGCAAAAGTTAGTCAAAGGCCTGGACCAAATCAAAGTTTGATATACCCGCTAATCGCAAATTCCAAACCTGGTACTGATGGCGCTTTTTTATGTTATTCCTTCTACCCCAGAGGGAACCCGCTTAATACTGGGTTTGTAATTTGCGATTAGCGGGTGGGTCAAAGTTCTGATTTGGTCCAAGCCGAAGTCAGTATTAGCTCATTCATCTTTTTAAAATATGCTTACCATCCTGTGGCAATGTGCCCCGCCCCTGTGTGCATGTGTGTGTTATATGTTGCATGTTGCATGTGTTAATGTTGGTGTATAGCGATTGGTACACGGGATATAAGCGGGTCTGTGTTTCACGTGTGTTTAAAAATGTATAATTGTAATATTTGAGCACGAGGTTGCACTTTAATTAATTCACGTGCAGTTGTACCGAGATTCCAATTGAATGATTGACTAGCAATCGAGTCTCGGTACAACTGCATAAAAGCAGCATGTTTTCACTCACTCGGGGTTGGGTGTTCGTGAGTGGAGAACGGGTGTGGGGAAGGAGAGTAAATATAAGTAAAGAGAATAATAAGTGTTTTTGTACTCGCCGTGTTTGTTCGTCCCTGTTTGTTAGTGTGTGTTCGTTTTGTTTACCTGTTTATTTTGGCCGCAAGTGCCGTGTTTCTGTTTTGTGTTCAAACCTTTTATTTTTTTGTTTAATTATTAAATGCTGAGCGCAAAAAGTTTATATATATATATATAAAATGTTTTGCAATGTGTGTGACTCCCTAATGTAAATGGAATGAATCTGATGAAGCTGCACCATTTAAAAAATAAATTAATGTATATTTCTAAATCCTATGTTAAACATGATGTGTATGTGTACGGTAACTTTACAATGTGTAGGTTTGTGGTTGTGGTCAATTTTCAATGTGAAATAAATTATATCACCTTTATATCACCTTTACATGTGTTTAGTATTTTTGTTTGACTTTAACTTTATCAAATTACAGACACTTTCACATATGTGTATATGTGTGTGTGTAAAAATATATATATAATAGGTAACTAACTTGGTTTGTGTTTTTCAGGCACAATGAAAGCAGGTCAAACGCATGAAAAACACAAGCCAAGTTAATAGAAACAATTGGGGCAACCTTGGCCCCCACCGCTTTTACAGTTGTGCCTGTTTGCTTGGTGCTGGCCAAGGTTGCCCCAATGGTTTCTTGAAACTTGGCTTGTGTTTTTGATATCTCCACTTTAAATGGCTGGGCATTTTTGATAACTTGGTATTTTCCACTGTGTTTTTGTTTCAGATACATAAAGCACATGGAAAAGGAACTGAGGTCTAACACAGAATAAAACCTTTGTAGGCTTTATTTTAAACCCGATGGCATTGTCGATTTGTTTTCATCTTACTGTCATTGTTATTTGAAGATGAAAACCTATTTCATGCCAGTTGCCCACTTCATAGTAAATGTATGATGTTTTCTGTCAAAGGGAAACCAGACACTAAGTTATTATTTTTCAAATGTTATATGTTTTTTTTTTGGATTATTATTATAATTTTAGACTTCATCATTTATTTATTTTTTTAAATCAATGCTCCAGAGAGGAACCATTGGAAATGTATAATGTTCTTATTGTCACATTGTATAAGAATCACTAATGTACAATTAGATGCACTTATTTTGTTACTGAATGGGCACTTGTACTTATTTAATGTACCTATTTTACCATCCCTGTGTTTAAAGAAACAGAGACCAATGCCCTTCCAGAGACCAAATCTTTGTTTATAGAATAAATTGTTCCGTAAAGCCAAAATGACTGCTTGTCTAATGGAAACTGAAGCGAGGCGTGCAAAGAGGCGCAGCACACTAACGAACCAGGTCTTTAGAAAGATGCTTTATGATTACGTCTCTTAAGTATATACAGATTTATACATTACCTGATAATATACCAAGAAAAACTAAATTCTTCATATCTTTTCATTTTCAATTTGGTTGGTTCTTAACCTTCTTTGTGCTGAAACATGCACTTTCAATATTCTTCAAACAGTATGAAAAAAAATGCTGAATTTACCAAATAAAACAGCAGATCATTATATCTGATGTGATGATATAGGTTGCAGCAAATGTATCTGGTATGAGTTTATCTAGATAAAGTTTACTGATAATACTGAAAGCAAACAATTGGTTTTCTGTTTTTAACTATGTAAACATTCCCATTGAAAGAAATTGGACACACATGCTCTTGTACAGATGTTTTCTGGAAACCCCTCTTTTTATATCCCAAAGGAAATATTACACAGTCATCTCTGAGATTGACAAAGTGCTATCCTTGTAAGTGCCTAAGGGTCTACTTCGGTCCAAAGTACAGATATAAAATTTGGAAAAATACCATTGGGATACAGTACTGTTAAAATACCACTGGGATACAGTACTGTTAAAATACCAATGGGATACAGTACTGTTAAAATACCAGTGGGATACAGTACTGTTAAAATACCAGTGGGACACAAATACCACTGGGATACAGTACTGTTAAAATACCACTGGGATACAGTACTGTTAAAATACCACTGGGATACAGTACTGTTAAAATACCACTGGGACACAAATACCACTGGGATACAGTACTGTTAAAATACCACTGGGATACAGTACTGTTAAAATACCATTGGGATACAGTACTTTTAAAATACCACTGGGATACAGTACTGTTAAAATACCACTGGGATACAGTACTTTTAAAATACCACTGGGATACAGTACTGTTAAAATACCACTGGGACACAAATACCACTGGGATACAGTACTGTTAAAATACCACTGGGATACAGTACTGTTAAAATACCACTGGGACACAAATACCACTGGGATACAGTACTGTTAAAATACCACTGGGATACAGTACTGTTAAAATACCACTGGGATACAGTACTTTTAAAATACCACTGGGATACAGTACTGTTAAAATACCACTGGGATACAGTACTTTTAAAATACCACTGGGATACAGTACTGTTAAAATACCACTGGGATACAGTACTTTTAAAATACCACTGGGATACAGTACTGTTAAAATACCACTGGGACACAAATACCACTGGGATACAGTACTGTTAAAATACCACTGGGATACAGTACTGTTAAAATACCACTGGGACACAAATACCACTGGGATACAGTACTGTTAAAATACCACTGGGACACAAATACCACTGGGATACAGTACTGTTAAAATACCACTGGGACACAAATACCACTGGGATACAGTACTGTTAAAATACCACTGGGATACAGTACTTTTAAAATACCACTGGGATACAGTACTGTTAAAATACCACTGGGATACAGTACTTTTAAAATACCACTGTGACACAAATACCACTGGGATACAGTACTGTTAAAATACCACTGGGATACAGTACTGTTAACATACCACTGGGATACAGTACTTTTAAAATAGGTGTGCCCCTGAATAAACTAACAGACCACACGCTTTCCAGCAATGGCAACACAATAGATTTTAAACAAATATTTGAAATTGTAACATGGTACTGTACCATGTGTCGAAATATAATCATACCATTTTATCTCTGGCAAATAATAAAATTGTAGCTTTAGTACAGAATCACTGTACTTGCATTGAAGAAGATTTGTTCAAGATACCTTGCTGTACTGAATCAATATCAGCTAATAAATACTGTATTTCAATTTTTAAAAAGTCAATTTTTATTGCAAGCCTTATGTAAAAATGACCTAACTACTTAGCTGTCAGTAGCATAAATGTTAGGTGCAAGTGTTGGGTGCCCCTTTTCAAAAGAAGATAATCTTGTCATTATAAAGTGATAGCCCATGCACATGATCAAACTTTACAATGTGTGACAGGCTAACTATTAGTTGTATCACACATAATTAACTTTACACCTCATTGTGAGTGAATCAGTCAGATTGAATTGGGTGTAAATGCATTCTTTGCTCTACCTGTCGATTCCTGAAAACTGTGATATAGACAAGTCAAGCAACGGCAGCACTATGATTGAACTAGGTTAATCTAGACTACTCAGCTGGCTGATTGTACATGTATGTGCAGCTCAGTTGCCTGAATTTGTTTTCAATAAAGAAAACATTCTGAAGCATTTCTGTTGCTTTCCTTTGAACAAGAATGAGATCTGAAGGGTTCAATGTGATGAAGCGTGCATCACAAAGTCAATAGTAAATGAGTTCATTTTTTAAAGAACGGTTCTTTTTGTTGCATTATATCGTTGGAGTTCTTATATAAATAACACAAGCATACATGTTTCTCATAAACAGTACGTTCAGCTGCTGCTTTGTGGGCTTGCTTCCACTGAGGGAGGCACAAGATGTCAGAGGGTTGTGATCACAAGAATACCTCATTTTATTTATTCATTTATTTTTAAATATTTTTTTCAAACAAAGAAATAGCAAACATGGCTGTACAATCACATGGTCCAATCACTTCTGCACAGTTATCGGGAGACATATACCATAAAGTAATGGCTATTGTGCATTGCATATTATTATTCATGTATTTCTTTATTATACTATAAACAAAGCTACATTTAGGTGTTTTCATTCAACATGTGTCCCCTTCTGCACTGATCGTTTCCATCTGTCACACTTTAAATAGTGAACGTGAGGACTGCCTCAAATCCTTTGGAAACCTTTATCCTAGACTGCTATGGACCATTCAGATTGCATTTGGGTATAATCCTTAACTATTGAGTTTACACAAATATTGACAAATATTGACAAGATTATGAAGACCCTCTATATGTGCATGTATTTATTGTGTTCAGTTTGCTGGCCTGACCTTGGAGATTCAAGGACAGTGAGTGCTTCCGTTTTCATCTGATGTCTGAAGCTGGTCCAAGTACTCTTGGCATTGTTGTTGGTGTTTCTGAACAACTGTTGTTTCAGTCGCATTGTTATTTAATTATGTACTAAAACAAGCCTTTAACCGTGGAACATAAATAACTGACAGAGCCAGGCATGACAATTTATAGGCCAGTGTTTCTGTTGGTGATTAGTGCTGGGTCAGTAGAAGCTGGAGAGCAATGAAATGCAAACGTTTCCTTTTCATGGTCTCCATGACTTTCCTTTACAGAAATGATTTACACAGAAGTGGCTAAGGAGGTGCAGCAGTTTGATTCTGCTTCTGCCCTGTTTTACAACAGGGCAGGACTGAAACATTCAGACACCAAGTGACTTGCCCAATGTCACATTGTGATTCAGTGATTGGGATTTATACCCAGGGCCTCATTCACAAGGGGATTGTTTGTAGTTTAAGGTGGCAGTCTCTGAATAGCTGAATCGAGGTTGATTACACCTGTTTGACTGGAGATCAGATAATAGGTGCTCTGGTGTCTTTTTGGGGAATCCCGGTGCAGACTGATTACAGATGCCTCACGTTAGACAATGAAGTATTTACCTTGACATTTAAAGGCTTACAATATGTTCAGCTGGCTAGCAGAAGACCTGGAGAGACACTGGTAGTAGGCCGGCACAATGTTTCAGATTTAAAATGGCAATGTAAAGGTAAAATGAATGAATGCCAATTTTAAACAACAGCTTTCAGTATCAGTGATTACAAAACATGTAAGTCAACCGTTTTATTCCATTCACGTTTATTTTGTTCTTATTTCCCTTTATAAAAAAAAACATACTGTTTACAAATATATGTGGAATACATTCTTTCACCTTGTTACACTTCTAAAAGGAAATCCGTATTGTCATAATTGATCAGGTGTTAATTTGCACTTGGAAAAGGAGGGTTTTAATTAATGAAAGAGTATATAACTCACCTTGAAACAGAAATTTAACAGACCGTGTCTGACGCTGACAAAACACAGAGAGAGTGTACAGGACCAGGGTTAATTTCTTACACCTAAATAATTCCTAGATAATTCAATATTTGTAGTTATGAAAATATTTTAGCCTTTTCAATATTTGTGGTTATGAAGGAGATTTATTCATTTGTTTTAACTGTTTGTAACCTTACGGAACGTTTTGTTGTATTGCTAAAATGATATACCATTATTTGCACACAGTATAATGTTACTACCAAGAAATTATCAATGCAACTGTAGCCTATCTGAACTCTGGATATGTACATTATATGACAGCTGACCTCTACTGTAGATTTTATTTGAATTATACAAACAAAAACCTTAGAGTAAAAATGAAATTTTTGTATAGAAAACAACATATTAGATATCACAATAAAGTTTCATTACGTGATTGTGGATTTGCAATGCGTCCTTGGCTTTTAAGGTATACAAGGGCACACAGATCCACTTGTAATGTTGTCAGACTCCCCCCACACTTTATGTACACTTTCACCTTCACACGTTTGTATGCATATGAAGTACTTATAATACTGTAAGTGTTCGGTGGCTACTTCTAATCATGTTGAGTCTATTTATCGCAGAGGCAAGCAAGTAGTTGCCTACCACAGAAAATGCATTCAACAGTTTGCACTTAACAATTATAAACACACTGTGTATTTGGTAGGGAGTTCTTTCATAATTTTAAAAGCTTCATAAATATATAATGAAGTGTGCATGGTATGCATGTATAATAACTAACAACTACAAACACAAATGACACTTGAAACGTATTTATTTATAGCCTACAATCGTACATACTAAAATGCAGAGAAAAGTAGATGTCAAGATAAGAAAATAAATCCCAACCAAGCCTACTAGATGGCTTTTTAACCAAAAAAAAGATTGCAAAATGCATATTAAAAGAGCTGTATGTAGTAAGCTGTGGCAAAATATCCCCTCGAATGAGGGTAAATGACTAGTGGGGTTTAAGATTTTTTTTTTTTTAAATCCGTGCTGTCCGATTTTTATCCACGCACCAGATAATTGTAACTCAGCATTTTATATTTGAAGTGTTCTAAAGAAATGTACATTCTGCATGACAAACTGCACCATTTTATAAGAAGTTTAGAAATTATGCATACAATAGATATTCCCATTATTTTTTATTTCCATTTGGCTGCTGCTCGCTGGTGGGAGAGCCGTCTCCCTGTACGCTAGTAGTTTTCATAACAGCGAATTCTGCTTCCATTCATTTTTGTTGATCTCGTTAACATGCAGTTTGAGTTCCCTTTGTCTAGTCGTTGAGACAGGAAGTGATGTATGTGACCTGTGAAAATGAAGGTTTTTAATGACTCAATTTCAAAGCATTATCAGATTGATTTTATTAACAAATTCAGTTTGAAAATCACTTGCTACTTAAGAGTTTGTTCCTATACCGCAAGTCCGATACAATAACACTGAGGTTTGAAAATCCCTCTCCAATGTCCTAATGGGACATTATGAAACCTGATTAATATTTAGGGCCGGACCAAATCAGAGGACGCGAAAGCATTTGCGGTAATAAAACACAAGAAAAATTCCAAGCGAAATCTTGCGGAACCAAAACAAGTCCTTTTCGCCCTTCAAAATGAGGCTATCGCTTGTTGACTACAAGTGGGTTGAGAAGGGGGAGTGGTCTGCTATCGCCTGACCAAATGTACTCAATTCCAGCTATAAATCATATCGCAAGCCTTTCGCAGGACCAGATTTTATAGTCAACTTCGAAGTTGTTGAAACTATTGCTTTTTAAGCAAATAGTAAAAAAATAACACAAAACATCCTGATATTAGCAAAAAAAACCCCAAAAAAACAGTACATGCCTCAAAACGCTCCACTGACCTCATATATTGAACACTTTCACACAACACTGAATAATTTAAAATTAATAATTTACAGTATTAAATATTATTATATGTATTGTAGCGATCTCGGTTAACGCAGGCAGGCGCACCACAAAGGACGAGGCAATACACACACGCTCGCCCTTGCCAAACAATAAATAAAAAACACGGCTTTTCACCGTCATATATAATCTAAATCATAATACAAAAACAATAATAAACAAAGGGGCGGGACACTCCGCCACAGGAATACACACAAACAAAACACACAGCGAAAAGAACTGTGCAGAAAAACACACAAATAACACACACAACATTAAATGCCTGTAAGAAAAATACTACTACTAAAATAATATATATATATATATATATATATATATATATATATATATATATATATATATATATATATATATATATATAATGCGCCAGGGTTTTGCTTGTGTATTAATTATTTCACAATCAGACTCTTACCTTTGTTTGTTTTCGGTAGCCTTCTTCTTGTTTCCACCTCTTTTGGAAGGTCTGGAATGTAAGCTGTGATTGCTTGACAGCTGCTGTTTCGTGCCTTCCTACTTTTGCTTCCCAAACAAGCGATATCCGTCTCCGCCCCTTTCACGGATTGGAAATGGCTAGTTTTGGTTTTGGGATAAAGAAAATGCGATATGGAAACTAGCGATATTATCACATAAACACTTTTGCAAGATAGACGGCTTTGCCCTTTTCCTTCGTTGTTCTGTTCAAGACATCTGGGACACTGGGTCCGGGTCACATGACCAATGTCTTCTATTGGCTACAAAGGTCAGAGGAACTTGACTTTGCTGGAGGCCTGTAAGAAGAGACTTTAGTGTAACACTGAATTAGTAGCTGGAGGGCATGTCTGCTGTTTTTATTGACAAGCTCTGTAAGAATCGAACAACTGTTCATTGTTGATTAAAATATCTGATCTACAACATTGTGCCTTGGTTGTACAGTGGAATTCATGTAGGACTACTTAGTACAAATGCTGACAAATCCATTCTCATTATAGGTATATAACACATAGAGAAAGGTTTCTAAACTGGGGCTTCTGATTAAAGCAGGGAGCACTGTACGTACAGCAGATATCCAGGTTAGGAGTTAGGAGAAACAATGCAATGTGCCAGCATGTAGCATAGGATGCCTCCATATTAACCCATAGCGCAGAATGTGCAGGTACATGTCCTGTTATCAATAAGAGTGAACAGGCTGGACATGTGGTTCTGCAAAAGCTTCTCACGGGAGAAAGTCGATTTCCTACACTACCAATTGACCCAATAACGTTTCTTCTTGTTTACACCTCGAACTAACCATAAGTGTATGCACCAGAACATAGACCATTAATACACCTTAGGCTATATGTTCAAAGATTATTTAAAGAGATAATTAAAGACTGGAGTAAATGTTTTTTTTTTTAAATAAGTAGAAAGCATTTCAACCAACTATCATAGCATTTTCAGAGAATAATTACGCATTGATATCACCACTGCTTAAAATCCTGCCAGTTTTATGATGGGTAAAATGCAATTTTATTTTCATGACATGACTACGTTTTTTGGGAGGGAATAAACAGGAATCCTGCTCTCCATACACATTGAAAGAATGCCCTTTTTAGTTTCTTTCCAGTTAAGCCCCCTAGAAAATCTTCACATACTCTATGAGATCTAGTCATTTGTTTTCTTTTTTATCAAGCCGGGTATCTATACATAAAGTTTGTGTACATGTGGGAAACAACAGTGTTCAAAACAGGAGAGCTAGAATCTTGTGTTCAGTTAAACCAGTTTTACAACCAAGCCCAGGCAGGGATAGTGATTAATCATTTTTCAGTCACTGGTTTATATAGGTAATTTTATCCTGCAAGCTTCTCATTTTAGGGTAAATATACACGATGCAGAATGTGGAATTCTGGGGTAAGAGTTATTCATACTGTACAATATCTATGTAAAATAGGATTATAGAAATGCAAACCTGGTTCTTACTGTACTGTAGTTGGTCATTGAAGGTCTTTTGCCGTTGGCAAACCTGTCAAGAGTTCCAAAAAGTCAATTTTAATCAAGTCTGTCTCCAGTGATCCTCAAATTTGTAAACAGAAGCTGGCTGATGTCAGTTAATCAAACTACTTTGCTAGATGTTTGACTCCTGCTCCGAAGAGGGCATGAGACTTTAAACCCATGAGGCCAGGCTCCAATCACTGGGTCACCACTTCTATGCTCAGAATGTCATGCTCAATAAATCATGCATCACAAAGCCACAAGCTACTTTTTGTTTTGGATCTTGGTAAAAGGATGGGAGAAAGTATTTCTCCAAGACACAGAAGAGTGTTATCTCAAATTCCATCAGTATCAATGCAGCCAGAGATAATCAAGCCAGATAAACTCTGACACAGCAATGAGAGGCCTTGTTAATTGAGTGGATGTCTAAAATGTCAAGAGTTTCTTGAGAATATAAAGCTTGCAAGGTTCCTAGTACATCTCATGTATTCATTGGTCAATCTACAAGCCAATTACCAGCAAGTTCCCATCAACCTATTAGACATATAATCCTACTTCATAAACTCAGTCCTGCCATGCTTCGAATTACCACCTCCTTCCCAAACACCACCACCACCACAACCTCCTCCCTCACCACCACCACCACTACCAGCACCACCACCACCACCACCACCACCTCCTCCCCAAACACCACCACCACCTCCTCAACCACCACCACCACCTCCTCAACCACCACCACCACCTCCTCAACCACCACCACCACCACCACCACCACCTCCTCCCCAAACACCACCACCACCACCTCCTCAACCACCACCACCACCACCACCACCTCCTCAACCACCACCACCACCACCACCTCCTCCCCAACCACCACCACCACCACCTCCTCAACCACCACCACCACCACCACAACCTCCTCCCCAACCACCACCACCACCACCACCTCCTCAACCACCACCACCACCACAACCTCCTCCCCAACCACCACCACCACCACCACCTCCCCAGCCACCACCACCACCACCACCTCCTCAACCACCACCACCACCACAACCTCCTCCCAACCACCACCACCACCACCTCCTCAACCACCACCACAACCTCCTCCCCAACCACCACCACCACCACAACCTCCTCCCCAACCACCACCACCACCACCACCACCTCCTCAACCACCACCACCACCACAACCTCCTCCCCAACCACCACCACCACCACCTCCTCCCCAACCACCACCACCACCACCTCCTCCTCAACCACCACCACCACCACCACCTCCTCAACCACCACCACCACCACCACCTCCTCCTCCTCAACCACCACCACCTCTCCATTTTTGTATTGGAATAAGGTGGTTACTTAACACAATATTGTCCTGACTGAACACATTTTATTTCTGTAAGGCTGACTGAAATGTCCAAAACTCACATTAACCTTTTGTGGAGTTATGTTTGTTATGTTCACGTTAGCATAATTCAAACCATTCTAGATGTAATTGTATTGCTTTTGATTGGTATCTAAACACATCAAAGACAAGGACAAACCAGAATTAACTGGGTTCTAATAGCTTAAATTTGTTTTTTGGTTTTTAACCATTTAGGGATTTTCAGTTTTTATTTTTACACCTAACATATATCATGTAAGTTTTGTTATTTTAAGGAAAATGTATGTGCCTAAATGTATCCATCAATGCTCCCCTTTTTGTAAAACATTTTTTGAATTAAAAACCTATACTTAGGAAACCTGATACATACTGAATGGTATCATATGCAAGATATGCAGCTGCATTAAATCAACTTCTGTCCTGCCTTATTTCAGCTGTTCCCTTTCATCTGTCTGAACATTTAGCATTGCCCTTACAATGTACCACATGTACCACATTATCCTCTTAAGTATTAACACAGTTACAATTGCATATATATATGTATCACAGTCCAAACTCACTGGCCTTGTGTATTTACATAATACATAATGGATCTCAGTGATTGATCACACTTCCCTCCACTCATGAGTAAAGGCCTGTTGATTATTTGTCCATGAAAATGGATTAAATACAGTACTTCTTGACACCTACTTCAGGGGGACATGATTCAGTGGGGAGTATCTATAATCTAAGCACTATACCATTTACCCCCAAAACAACATCTCATAAATGCATAGTCAGGAATTAAATCAGGTCCACTAGAAAATGTCAATACATTATTTTCTAAGAAAATCTGAAGAAATACCTAATCTAATTTTAGACACAAATCCAAAGGCAACATCCCCTGCCCTTGGGGGTGGGGGGTGCTACCAATAATGACTTGACAACCTTTTGATGGGCTGGGTGAATGTTGTGTTAAGAACATTATACAGACCACCAGGAATTTAGTACCAAGAGCCTTTAGGTAAACACAATAATCATTGATCAGAAATGTAACATGGATATCAATTGGGTCATTTGTCCTTTCATCAATCAACCCGTCTAAACAGGTCAGAGAGTTGGGAAGGTGGAGAACTGACTGAGGCTTCACAGTCCCTTTTCTCCTTTTTCTCAGGAAGCTTGCTTGTAAACACTACAGCACTATTGATAAGCATGATGAACTGACATCAAACACTCGTTCTCTTCTAGCAAGTGACCATTGCTGACCCTTTCTCACCTTTGCTGAGTTGTTATAACTGCTTATATGAAATCAATTAAGCTGTCATCTGCTTCTGCATTCTCAGCAAGCTACTGGCATCTTACTCTTGTCTTTGTTTTCTACTCTTCACCATCATTAGGGCGTCTGATTTTCAAGTTTTACACAATTTAACCTGATTTCTCTCCCTGAATGCGCACATACTGTATATGAATAAACGCATGCGCAGTTGTCTGTGATTCAAATGCAACAGAGCAGAACTGGCGCCGATGACGGTAAGCAATATAGCTTTAAGGTTTCCAGTTATTTGTTTTATAAGTGTGTGTTTAAACCAAGAGCATATACAGTACCGTGAAAAAGTATTTGCCACCTGTCTGATCTGCATTTTTGCACATTTTTCACATTGTATTTGGTCAAATTTTTTTGTGGATTGTAGTAGTATGGGGAGGGAGTCTGAGAGAAAAAATGACACCAAAGTTTGGTGCTTCTTTCATTTGTTTGGTGTGCAAGGTAATCAAACATGCAATCTTCAGGTGTGAAAAAGTTATTGCCCCTCCCCCAGTTAACTCAACCCAATTAAAGGGATAATTAGGGTCAGCTGTTTGAGTACTTTGGTTAACAACCAGGTCTGATTTGGGCCAGCCCTGCACAATATAAATCTGACTAACTTTGGCCCTTACCATCAGTGAAGTTGTCAGCACACAGGTTCTAGAGGCACATCATGTCACGAACAAAGGAAATTCCTGAAGACCTCCGGAAAAAAAGTTGTTGATGCCTATCAGTCTGGAAAGGGTTACAAAGCCATTTCTAAGGCTCTGGGACTTCACCAAACCACAGTCACAGCCATATTGTCCAAATGGAGAAAGTTTGGGACAGAAGTGAATCTTCCCTGGAGTGGCCGTCCTGCCAAAATCTCTCCAAGAGCAAGGCGTAAAGGAAGTCACAAATAACCTTAGAACAACATCCAGGGATCTGCAGGCCTCTCTCACCTTGGCTAAAGTCAGTGTTCATGACTCCACCATCAGATTGACATTGGGCAAAAATGGGATTCATGGCAGAGTAGCAAGGCGGAAAGCATTGCTCACTAAGAAGAACATGAATGCTCGTCTCAAGTTTGCCAAAAATCACCTGGATGATCCTGGAATAGTTCTGGAACAGTTCTGGAACAATGTTCTATGAACAGATGAGTCAAAACTGGAACTTTTTGGCCGACATGGGCCCTGTTATGTCTGGCAAAAACCAAACACTGCATTCCACAGTAAGAACCTCATACCAACGGTCAAGCATGGTGGTGGAAGTGTCATGGTTTGGGGATGCTTTGCTGCATCAGGACCTGGACGCCTTGCCATCATTGAAGGAACCATGAATTCTGCTCTGTATCACAGAATTCTACAGGAGAATGTCAGGCCATCCGTCTGTGAGCTGAAGCTGACGCGCAGCTGGGTCATGCAGCAAGACAATGATCCGAAACACACAAGCAAGTCTACATCAGAATGGTTGAAGAACAAGAAATTGAAAGTTTTGGAATGGCCTGGTCAAAGTCCAGACTTAAACCCCATTGAGATGTTGTGGCAGGACCTGAAACGAGCAGTTCATGCTCGAAAACCCACACATGTCACTGAGTTGAAGCATGGAGGAGTGAGTCAAAATTCCTCCACGGCGCTGTGAGAGACTAATCAATAACTACAGGAAGCGTTTGGTTGCAGTTATTGCTGCTAAAGGTGGCGTAACCAGTTATTGAGTCTAAGGGAGCGATTACTTTTTCACACAGGGGCAATGGGTGTTGCATAACTTTCTTTAATAAATAAATGAAATATGTATCAAATGATTGTGTTATTTGTTCACTCAGGGTCCCTTTTATCTAACATTAAGTTTTGGTTGAAGATCTGATAAAATTCAGTGTCAAAAATATGCAAAAATGCAGACAGGGGGCAAATACTTTTTCACGGCACTGTAGATGTAACAATCGAACGTTTCTCTTTGTAAAACAGCATGGAGTAAAGTTGTTTCGTTTTCCTGTATGTTCTGTGTGCAATTATAATAAATAAAACTTGATTGGAATGGAGAAATGCCTCCAAATATAGTATGTGTGTGTGAGAGAGAGAAAGAGAGAGAGAGAGATGGGAGAGAGATGTAGTCAAAGGTTTGCATACCCCAATGTGTGGAAATAGACATACGCTGGGGATTTAAATTGTTGACGACAGCTTTGTTGTCAACACTCTGTGCTTAAGCATTTGCTTATTTCTTTCTAAATAAAACTCGATTTCTACCCGAATATTTATTCTTTCTTGATTATATATTTTAAAAATCCATCCGATTTTTTAATTAAATAATTCTACCCGATTTTTAAAAAAGCATTCACCCAAACCTGGAAAATAATTGCATGTATTAGTTTTTTACAGTACATTATTTCAAATAAAATAAAAATAAAAAACTCAAATTAACTGACGAACATTTCTACAAGAAGTCTTTTTTAAAGACGGTCCAAACGTTTGTCATTTCATTTTAGTTAGTTTTAATATTTCTAAATTATTTTATTTTAAATTAAACAATAGGCAAAACTACTGTTCAAGAAAATCAAACAATGTTTATCATCATTGACCTGCTTCAAGTGTGTTGATTTTTCCAAACCTTGCTTATGTGTGCGTGTATGTTTTTTAAATGTTCAGATAAGGTTTTCTGAGTTGTAAGGCAAGCCTCTGTCTGTAATATTATAGCATTTCAGACCTGTGAGTACGTCAGACACAGCAAAACCACATAAAGCGGTGCTTAATTTTATTAGAAAATATTAAAACTTCAAGACAAAAAAACAGACTTAACCTTACAATTGGAAATGTGACAATAGGAAACATACAGGAAATGCTGCCAAAGCTTGTACTTTACATCAAAGAATTGATGAAAGAAAGCCATTCACACATACTTGCCAAAACAGGAGCAAGCTGAATTACAAACATCTTATTTGATGGCAATGGTAATGCAGTTTAACAGAAAGAAAGGGATATAAGCAAACATTTAAACCTGTAGTGTTCATTTCTGTATCACATATGATACAATGCTTAGCCACCCCTCTGTATTCAAACATGACAGGATTCTTTCATTGGGTGATTTTAACCTTCATGTTGACATTGATTCTGATTCGAACACCTTGGAATTTTTTAGGCTACTGGATTTCTTAGATTATATCCTGTGCATAATTGTGGCCATACTTTAGATCTGGTAATTTCTCGTGGTTTAGCTGTTAAGGGTAATTAATTCTTCAACTGCTGTTAAGCTTTCTGATGTCTTGAGCTCATTTCCACTCTCTGAGTCCTCATCAGTAGATGAGCTGGTTAATACCTACAACACCACCTTGACTGGTATCTTAGATACTGTAGCGCCAATCAAAACTCAGAGAGTGTCTTTTAAAAAAAGCTCACCATGGTTCAATGATACAACATGAGATGAAATATGAGGGTCGTAAACTAGAACGGAGATGGCGGGAATCTAAACTGCATGTTCATTACATCGCAAGGAAGGGCCACCTGGTTAAATACAGGAAGGCTCTGGCGTTGTCTAGATCATCATATTATTCTAATTTAATTGAAACAAATAAAAATAATCCTAGATTTATTTTTGCAACCCTAGATACATTAATTAATCCTGGTCCCTGGGTTTAAACCCCTGCTCAGTCACTGACTCATCTTGTTTAAACAATAGTTATTAATTTAGAACCAAAAAGTAATGTTTTACCTTATCCACTTATATATATATATATACATATATTTCATTGATAAGTGCCTCAAATGATTGGAGCAACTTCTAGAATACAGCATGCTGTCTATCTGCACCAGCCTCAAATGATTGGAGCTACTTCTAAAATACAGCATGCTGTCTATCAACATCAGCATAATGTAACTTGTGTTCTTTGTGTAAGCCCCCAAAATACACTGAATTTCCCAAGCAGTAAACACATTGGCAATAATAGTTATAAAGGATAACATATTCATTTCTATAAGGATGTAGAAACAAATATATAATTTAAACACATTATTTAACATGACACTATGCATCATGCAGCATTCCTTACTAATATTATAATTTACGAATTTGAGACCATATGACCATGTTTGAATTAAAAAGTCTTAAAGCTGTCTGCACTTATCAATGAAATGCAGTATATGAAGCATTAAAAACTATATACAGTCCAATACAGAAAAATGTGAATTTAACATGCCAAACTAGGAGTGACAGTTCAAAAATCTTTTTGTGATCGTGACAGTGAACGCAAGGAAGGGAGGCTCCATCGTTTACTGCATTGCATCTATATAATAAAATGCTTAAAAAACCCCCCCTTGCTACTTAAGGCAACACTGAAAAAAAGCTGACTCCACTATGGCAAGTGTTTCAGTAAAATCATCACAATATAACACTTTTAGCGTACACATATGAAGCTATATTTGCCATTTATATGATAACTGGTAACATTTGATACAACAGTATTTATTTTTATTATTTTTTAAGTGTTGATATGCCACAATAATATTGCAATAAAGCAAGCAAATAATTTTAATAATCATTTTTAAAAAAAACTACTTTCCTCACAGATTGCATGCTTTTTTATTTTTTAAACGTTACGGTAGAAAGTGTTTTTTTTTTATTTTGGAAAAGGATCACAAACCTCCCTGCTGAATTTCAGACAGCTTGACTTTCCCCAAATCTCTTAGCTTTCTGCTAAAGCCCCTGCTTTGTTGGCACAGAGGAGTTTGACCCTGAGTGTTGCACTAAGCAGCGCCTGCTGTAAAAAGAGTAAAAGAGGATACCGTTACTTTGACAGCACTTTACAACACAGAACTAAAGCAGTTAATAGCTGTCTCAATTTGTTTAGCCTCGACATTTCCTCAACTGTAACAGGTGTGCACAGTGAACTCTCATGCAAAATACATCTTCAACTGGAAGGAAAGCTGTTAATTACAACAGGGTGAGCAAAGCCAAGCTAGTCTGAATTCTATTAAACTCCCCAGCCAAGAATTCCCAGCAGTTACAGGCAAATAATGTGATTAAACAGAGCAAAAGCAAGCTGTGAGTACACAGAAGAGCACACAATAAGTAGCTATGTTTAATGTCTATTCAGTTAGTACATTGAAAAAAATATGAATAGACTGCTCGCCCTTAAAGAAAAGGTCAACTGTTTTTGTAGGAAAAGTTATAGAAGCGAGAATAAAGAAGTGCATGAAAAGAAGACAAAAGGATTGGGGCTGTATTTTGAATTGACAAAGGTCTGTATTTAAATGCATGAGGTTACGTTAATTCAATTGCTGTAGGCTGGCTACTGAACTACAAGAAAGGACTTAGTCTCAGACCACCTTAAAACAAATTGAATGGAAGTAAAGAAATCGGAAGAAACTGAAACACACCCTCCTTTTTATTCCACGTAAAGTGTGGGGTGGGGTGGGTGGGGTGGGGTGGGGGTGGGGTGGGGGGTGGGGTGGGGTGGGGTGGGGTGGGGTGGGGGGCATGCTAACCAGATAAAGTAAGTTACATAAGACACATTTATAAACACAGACAAATTGAAATGTTAAATACTTCAGTTCCTGGACACAGCCACATTGCCCAGTATGATGTCACCGTTAATGTCTCAATTATGTATTTTTTTGGTATTACAAGAATCCCAGGGGTGCTTGTGAAAAACAATGGATAGGGTTAAGTTTCTCCTGTACTGTACCCGGCTGACATGACAGAGAAGGATATTTCCAGCCTAGAAAAACATTCATTTCATTTGGTCATGCTGAATCAAGGGGTTTCATGGCTTTTTACTGGTCCCTATGTTGTAGTCTTTGAAGGGGTCTAATTTCTGTCAAGCCTGTTCAATTAGTAACAATTTATGGTCCCAGTTTCACCTCTACGGATTCCCATTTGCAGTTTTATGGCACCTCTCTGTGTGCTGTTCAATGTAAATTCTGGACATGAACATATAAGTATCGCTAGGAAACTTTGTTCACAAATTGGCAGAATGTAGAAGAAAGGTATTCATATGTTCTACAGTACTCTTTTATTAAAATAACACGCTCAACTGACCATGTCATTTTCACAGTGTTTGGTGCTTGTGGTACCACCGGCAAACAGCTCCATGAAATGGCATAATCCTTAACCCTGCTCAAAGCATGACATAGCTTTGTTTTAATTCCCTTTTGCAAATCATTGCAGCAGGATTAGAGGATATCCCAAAACAGCTTTCCTAAACTTACACTTTATGGGTTTTTTGTCATTGAATTTCTTTTAATATTTCTAAATGTTGCACTATTGAGTGTTCAATAGGAATGGATATAATATAAATATAGACACAAATATTGTACATTGCGTATGAAAATATTGCACACTTGCATACAAAGTGGCACACCTTTAGGATGCTTACTGTCAAGTGCTGGCTGGCTGGCAGTTTTGAATGTTTCAAACAAGGAACCGATTTTTCTTTCTGGCTGAGCAGATTCCTTGCAATTACTCATTATTACTGCATTATGTGAGCCCTGAAGGATAGGAAGCAAGCCTCAGAAGACAGGTGCACATCATGCCAGTATTGAGATCGGACCAAATGCAAAGGGCAGACAGCAGCAGGGAGATCCAGATAGATCCTGTAGTGGCTGGCAAGACACCAGGCTAAAGGAAATCAATGTAAGTTGGTGTTGTAGAGTTTTTGAGCACTGTGAAGGGTTAATATATAGGCCAAAACCTAGGGCTGAAAGTGAGGATTTGCACCAGTTTATGAATCTATTCTACATACTCTATAGTAAATGCTATGTAATGTAGCAATGTTAATAGTGTAGGAGGTGAAGGTTTGTGTTTTGTAAAAGTGAAACATTAAGAAGCAACATATAAAACATGTTTTATTATTATTAATTTGTCTTAGCTGACACCCTTATCCAGAGCAACTTACAATTGTTACAAGATATCACATTATTTTTACATACAATTACCCATTTATACAGTTGTGTTTTTACCGGAGCAATCTAGGTAAAGTACCTTGCTCAAGGGTACAGCAGCAGTGTCCCCACCAGAGATTGAACCCACGACCCTCCAGTCAGGAGTCCAGAGCCCTAACCACTACTCCACACTGCTGCCCGTGACATTTAGACATTATTTAACAGATATGTGGAACCATTTTTCAGAAAACCTTTTTTTTCCTTTCATGTTCTCTTGTTTGTAATGCAACATTACAGTAATTATAGTAAACACACATTTCTTGAATAAACTCTTAAGTGTGAGTTGATTGAAAATTAGGAAAAAATTTGATCATAAAACCAATTTGAGCACTTGGAGGGTTAATGAGACGCAGTAGAAGCAATACAAAAACAAATACATGTTTTTTTGTGTGTTTTTACAGCTTATAAATCAACCTTGATGTTAATTAGTCTGTGACACAGTCTGTGTAAATATTAAACACGAAACCTTTCCATAGTCTAAATAGCCCTACAGTAAGTGCTAAGGGTTCATTTTATCTCCAATAAGCTTTTCCATAACTTAAGTACAGACTAGGGAATGGCTAGTATCAACTGGAAACCATGAGATTGCAAGGTGTTGAATGCTATTAAAGTAATGGTATTAAATACATTTTATGAGTATTTCCCGTCAAAGTTTGTATAACTCTCCTCTTTGAATGAAAACACTGTAGCATTGATTTAATTAAGGCAATGTATTTATTTTGCAGCAAATGGTATAAAATCAGGAGCTACAGCTGTATCCGAATGAAAACATGTGCAGTATGTGAAGAAACAGTTTTGGGCAGTGGCGTAAAGACTTATCATTCCCCTAATTTAAACTTGGTCAGGTTGACTATCCGCGATAGAGACCTGGGCTAGCATAGGGCCTGCTTGAATGCATTTAGTGTACTGTGCGTTAGTAAAGCAGAGCTGTTTATACCAGACCTCACTGGCCATTAAAACAGCTGATTTGAAATGCATGCACATTTGTAGTTGCTTAAATGTAGCTAAACCATGTATATCTTTCTCATTTATCTGTGTCGAGCTAAAAGGAAGTCTATGAATACCACTCATTTAATTGAAGGCCCTTTAAGCTTAACTCAATTAACAGCAATAAGAGAATCCAGAATCAGTCCAGTTGAACAATGCATTTACCTCAGTAATGTATTTTCTACAATTTTCTAAATGGGAATACAAGGTGACTGATGTTGCAAAAATGTATTCAAATGTTTATTTCTCAAATTCTGTTTTTATGGATTAACTATAATGTAAACTTAAACAATTGAAACCAGATTGAACCAGTTTCTTCAATATCAACCTCTAGTTCAATCATAAGAAACCCCTCAGTGTGTTATTTAAAGGGGGTCACACTTCACATTGTGTCTCTTATTATTGTGTATTTACATAGTAGTCACTTTGTAACTTCTATGTAATTACAATGGTATTATGCATAGTTAATATGTAAATGTTTCTGAGAGATATAACCCTAACTCTAACCTTAACCCTAACTCTAAACCTAACCCTAAGAAGCTAGGAAAGACATTGCAATGTGGTCCGCTCTTATTCAGCACTGGAACAGCCTGTCTATGTTTTATGATGATTTAATTTCAGCACCTCATGACCTGGCTTTGTTTATGGACGCCTTTTTTTTGAGATTCGGAGATCGATTAATCAATCAACATGGTTTTCCAGTGTATGGCCTATGGAAATTGAAAACCTATCACCGCATCAAAAATCCACAGCTCTTCTTGAAATTTACCCAATAGTCACAGCAGCTCAGCTATGAGGTCATCTTTGGTCATATAAATCAATACTATATATTTGTGTGCAAATTTGTCCCCTAGTTTAGGTCTGTATTTCAAACAGGTTTATTTATATCTTTTATTGTTGTTGTGGACTATTTGGCTGTCAGTGTAGTTTCTGTTCTGTCTCGATGGCAGCGCACTGTGTTTATTTATTTTTAGAAAGGGAAACAGTGATGCAATTTGATTGCAGTTTTCTAATGTGACCGTGTAGGTGCTGTGAAACTCAGGAAAGAACAAACATGCAGCACTCTGATTGGCTGAAACACTTTACAGCATGTTGATGCAGAGTCGTTATCGGCATGAGGTGGGATGTCGGTGTGGTTCAGTTGTGCGTACCATGTGAAACATTTCTGGGGGTGCTCCTGGTCAGTACTGTTTTATAGTGAGTACAGAGTGTTATTGTACTTGTAGCAGATGGCACTATGGTGAATCATGGGAGATAATAAAAAAAGGAATTTAAAACAGATTTTCACTTTCTACCAAGAAACAGATGGGAATTATTTCCATTAAATCCTATGAAGCAGTGGGAAACTCATAAAACTAAACTTTTTTTTGTCATGTTGGGTATCTGTACTTCTTGAGTCAGTGTTGGCTTGCCTGTGATATAATAGAAAAAACACCTTGAGTCTGAGAGCCCCAGATAGATCAAGCATCAGATATCTGACACCTTTTTATTCACCGAGTGAGATTACACCACTATTAATCTTGGATTTTCTGAACAGACACAACAAAGCTCAGCTGACTGAGTTCAATACAAAATCCAGTACTGCTTGTGTGAGAGAAGATACAAAAGGATGTGATGTACAGCAATAAAAAGGAAGTTTATAACAACGCCTTTCATACACTATGAACTGCAGGTGGATAGAAAAAATAAACCAGAGCCACAGCACAGCTAAATCCCTCATCTAGGTGTCTGGACTTGGTCCTGGCTGATAAGGGCCAGTCTGATAAACAATTGGGCTAGTGTATTTAGGGAGTTCATGTACACAATATATTTAAAAGGCCAAATAGAAATGGAACTTGTAGTTTAAATGTGTCACTTTTCTATTGAAATATGTAGTGGTTTTAAAGGATTTGGTTTTCTTTTTAAAGCACAAGCGTTACAATCCCAGTTCTTGTATAAGTTTACATATTGATTTTGCATATCACGTGATATTACTTTATAATATGTGTGATATTCATGATACATTGCTATTAATGTTGGGGTTAAAGTGGGGTTACTGTTTGCTTCATGTGAATTTATTAGTAAATTTTATGCTTGTTCATGTAATTGCATTTGAATTACAGACACTTCACTGGTGGCTAATACAGAGTTACACAACATTCTGGGTTTGAAGGAGTATTAACAAATGGAAGTGAAGTGGCTTACCCTCCAACAATCAATATAACCTTGTGACAGAGACAGAATGAATCTTGGTGATACATCTCCCTCCCGACCTGTGAGGGTGCTGTGTGAAGGGAACAGAGTGTCCTGGACTGGATGGTCAGACAATTCTAGATGGAAGTCGGTCATCTAGAAAGCGGGCGGAGCTACGATACACTAAATCATCGACCCGGAAGGGAAATGACGTGGCAGCCGCGGATTGGAGGAGCGGTTGCACTAGTTAATCAAGGGGTCATGACTGATGGTACAAAAGGGGGCGTAGCGAAGTGATCTGTTCCTTGTTATGGTTAAACACTAAACCGGAAGGAGACCTGTATTGTAATCGTGAGTATTTTGTTTGTTTGTCGTGTCTAAAAAGCTGTTTGCTTGTTATTATAGACTGTTAACACGATCCAGAGCTGTCGTTAAAGGCCAGCACTAAACCCGGACAACACTGCACCTTGATCATGAATAACTGTATTTACACCGTGGCACTATAGCACTCACTGTGGACTTGTGTTTGTGTTTTGTGTTACGTGTGGTTGTTTAGGAAACGGGACTGTTATTATTTCAGGACCAATCCGTGGATTAAAACAGAGCGACAAACGCCGCTGAATTGCCTGTTCTCATTGCTATTATTTACTGCCGTTTGTCATCAGACTTTGGATTATAAAATAAACATCATTGCACCTGGATTATCGTTAATTGTACATTGTTAATACAAACTGAACCGTGTCACGTTCAACATTGTCTGTCTCAAGAAGTCGGCAGCACTCAGCAAATCGATATTTCAACTGTAGAAGAAAATCTCTTGCCACCATGATTTGCAATTTTCCTATTATTTTTTTAAGGGTATCTCATGTCTGAAATTAAATAGATGTTATCCCGAAGGTGATTGGCTACGCTTTTAATTACACTGCATGACTGTAAAATGACCAGCCCCTACGTAGGTACTTCTGTAAAATGACCAGCACCTACATAGGTACTTCTGTAAAATGACCAGCCCCTATGTAGGTAGTTCTGTAAAATGACCAGCCACTACGTAGTAGTCACTAAGTATATACACACTACCATTCAAAAGTTTGGGGTCACTTAGAAATTTCCTTGTTTTCGAAAGAAAAGCAAATTTTTTGTCCATTAAAATAACATCAAATTGATCAGAAATACAGTGTAGACATTGTTAATGTTGTAAATGACTATTGTAGCTGGAAACGGCTGATTTGTAATGGAATATCTACATAGGCGTACAGAGGCCCATTATCAGCAACCATCAGTCCTGTGTTCCAATGGCACGTTGTGTTTGCTAATCCAAGTTTATCATTTTAAAAGGCTAATTGATCATTAGAAAACCCTTTTGCAATTATGTTAGCACAGCTGAAAACTGTTGTGCTGATTAAAGAAGCAATAAAACTGGCCTTCTTTAGACTAGTTGAGTATCTGGAGCATCAGCAATTGTGGGTTCGATTACAGGCTCAAAATGGCCAGAAACAAAGAACTTTCTTCTGAAACTCGTCAGTCTATTCTTGTTCTGAGAAATGAAGGCTATTCCATGCGAGAAATTGCCAAGAAACTGAAGATCTCGTACAACGCTGTGTACTACTCCCTTCACAGAACAGCGCAAAGTGGCTCTAACCAGAATAGAAAGAGGTGGGAGGCCCCGTGCACAACTGAGCAAAAGGACAAATACATTAGAGTGTCTAGTTTGAGAAACAGCCTCACAGGTCCTCAACTGGCAGCTTCATTAAATAGTACCCGCAAAACACCAGTCTCAACGTCCAACAGTGAAGAGGCGACTCGGGATGCTGGCCTTCTAGGCAGTTGCAAAGAAAAGCCATATCTCAGACTGGCCAATAAAAAGAAAAGATTAAGATGGGCAAAAGAACACAGACACTGGACAGAGGAAGATTGGAAAAAGTGTTATGGACAGACGAATCTAAGTTTGAGGTGTTCGGATCACAAAGAAGAACATTCGTGAGACGCAGACCAAATGAAAAGATGCTGGAGGAGTGCTTGGCGCCATCTGTCAAGCATGGTGGAGGCAATCTGATGGTCTGTGGGTGCTTTGGTGGTGGTAAAGTGGGAGATTTGTACAGGGTAAAGGGATCTTGAAGAAGGAAGGCTATCACTCCATTTTGCAATGCCATGCCATACCCTGTGGGCGGCGCTTGATTGGAGCCAATTTCCTCCTACAACAGGACAATGACCCAAAGCACAGCTCCAAACTATGCAAGAACTATTTAGGAAGAAGCAGTCAGCTGGTATTCTGTCTATAATGGAGTGGCCAGCACAGTCACGGATCTCAACCCTATTGAGCTGTTGTGGGAGCAGCTTGACCGTATGGTATGTAAGAAGTGCCCATAAAGCCAATCCAACTTGTGGGAGGTGCTTCAGGAAGCATGGGGTGAAATCTTTTCAGATTACCTCAACAAATTGACAACTAGAATGCCAAAGGTCTGCAAGGCTGTAATTGCTGCAAATGGAGGATTCTTTGACGAAAGCAAAGTTTGAAGGACACAATTATTATTTCAATTAAAATCGTTATTTCTAACCTTGTCAATGACTATATTTCCTATTCATTTTGCTATATTTCCTATTCAAACTCATTTCATGTATGTTTTCATGGAAAACAAGGAAATTTCTAAGTGACCCCAAACTTTTGAACGGTAGTGTGTATATATATATATATATATATATATATATATATATATATATATATATATATATATATATATACATACTGTATAGATACTTTTTGTGACATTTTCTTTTAATCAATTAATTAAAGCATGTTAATTAACTGATTCCCAAATTACGTGCAATTGTACCATAAAATATTCTGTAAAAAATCTAACTTTCATTGAAATTAAGCTCTATAATACTACCATAATGCAGGCAGACAAGTGTTGACTTCCTATTTCATATTTCTAGTGTCTTTTTAACATCATATTTAATTTAACTGAGGCAGATCAACACAATGTAACTCTAAGGGTAACTAACGAGAGAGAGAGAGAGAGAGAGAGAGAGAGAGAGAGAGAGAGAGAATATTGTCCTGCTTTGGTTCATATTAATAATTATCTGGTGCAAGACTGAAGAGATAAAGTAGCTTCTGTAAATTATTTCAGGGCCAGACTGAGACTAAAAGTTCTAGTCTGACAGTGAAATGTTTTTTTAAGCAGTAGATGGTAGCTTTGAGAGAAGTGTGTGAGCAATGTGCAACGTAACCAAACAGCTGCCAGCAGGAGACCCTTCGGCTTCAAAGACTGCAAAAAGACTGCAAACTTTCATTTCAAACATTCACACTTTCACATTTTCAAGCCTAAACAAATGTTTACAGTGTTTTTGTTTAGGTGTAACAACATCAGTATTTAGTATATTTATACTCGTCTCAGAAATGTTGCTGTGAAATTGATCGCTTTTCCAGCTTGGCCAACATGTCTTCTCATCTTCCAATTCCATCATGGTCTTTGTAGTTTTGTCTTTTTCTTTCTTTTTCTTTTTTCTGTGTTATCATATTATCCAGTTCTCTCCAACACATTGGATAACGCAATTCACTCAGTCCTGTGGTTAGAATTGGTCTTTTGTTTATTTGTATGTATTGTGACAGGGGTATACTAGTCTATGGCTGGCTGCAGCTGCACAGGAAGAGTGGCGGAACATCCCACAGCAGTCTATCCAGAGGCTGATCAGGTCTATGCGTCAACGCTGCCAGGATTGTGTTAATGCTCAGGGAGGTCATACCCAATACTAACTTTGTAATGTTTTTATTTTGACAGTGTGTCACATTTCATACTGAAAACTTACCATGATTCTTTGATCTGTATTTTGTTCACATTTTCTGTGATTTAGTTTGATATCTATATTTAAAATATTTCATTAAATCCATTAGACCTGAGTGTTGCATTTCTTTTGTGCATCCGTATATAAACAACAACCAAGTTCTTACAGATAGGGACTCATTTTAAATTGCAACACGATCATAACATTATACATTCTTCTGCTTTTTTTCTGTATTTTGAGCTTGACCTGGTTTAGCATCAATTTACATTTGCTTTATTTTGTAACTGGGCCCATGCATTCTGTCTAGTATTTTGGTAAAATCTTTCCATTAAACAGAAGGACTGTATGACCTTTAGAATCTCTGACTTCTCCCCTGAGTGGTCTGCACTAATTTACATTTTTAAGTTGTTTTAAGTTATTTATTACTACGTTGTTTTAGGACTCTTTACACATTAGTGACACAGAACATCCCTGCATAACGTCAAATGTCATCTAAAAGTGCCAACTTCCAGAGGAACTGCATTTATTCTCAAAACACAGCAAACATGTAAGCAATGTAGAAAAAGCCTGAGGATTATTTCACACGAAAAAATAGATAGCTGAGAGTCAACATCATGGATACAAAGCATTCTTTAAAAATCCTGAGGTCAAACTGCCTTCATTTGTGTTATTCAAAACTGGTATGGAAATAAAAGTGAAACATTTTATATATAAATGCAGATTAAAGGATGATAAGTATTAACATACTTAATAGTCAATTTTACAGAAGGATTGCATTTAGAGAAGAGAGAGTTAAACAAGGGATGCATGTTATACAAGGGCAGGTAAATGAACTGCTCTGTCATGCACTCATTGCACTGGATGCATGTTATACAAGGGCAGGTAAATGAACTGCTGTGTCAAGCACTCATTGCACTGGATGCATGTTATACAAGGGCAGGTAAATGAACTGCTGTGTCAAGCACTCATTGCACTGGATGCATGTTATACAAGGGCAGGTAAATGAACTGCTGTGTCAAGCACTCATTGCACTGGATGCATGTTATACAAGGGCAGGTAAATGAACTGCTCTGTCATGCACTCATTGCACTGGATGCATGTTATACAAGGGCAGGTAAATGAACTGCTGTGTCATGCACTCATTGCACTGGATGCATGTTATACAAGGGCAGGTAAATGAACTGCTGTGTCATGCACTCATTGCACTGGATGCATGTTATACAAGGGCAGGTAAATGAACTGCTGTGTCATGCACTCATTGCACTGGATGCATGTTATACAAGGGCAGGTAAATGAACTGCTCTGCCATGCACTCATTGCACTGGATGCATGTTATACAATGGCAGGTAAATGAACTGCTGTGTCATGCACTCATTGCACTGGATGCATGTTATACAAGGGCAGGTAAATGAACTGCTGTGTCATGCACTCATTGCACTGGATGCATGTTATACAAGGGCAGGTAAATGAACTGCTCTGCCATGCACTCATTGCACTGGATGCATGTTATACAAGGGCAGGTAAATGAACTGCTGTGTCAAGCACTCATTGCACTGGATGCATGTTATACAAGGGCAGGTAAATGAACTGCTGTGTCAAGCACTCATTGCACTGGATGCATGTTATACAAGGGCAGGTAAATGAACTGCTCTGTCATGCACTCATTGCACTGGATGCATGTTATACAAGGGCAGGTAAATGAACTGCTGTGTCATGCACTCATTGCACTGGATGCATGTTATACAAGGCAGGTAAATGAACTGCTGTGTCATGCACTCATTGCACTGGATGCATGTTATACAAGGGCAGGTAAATGAACTGCTGTGTCATGCACTCATTGCACTGGATGCATGTTATACAAGGGCAGGTAAATGAACTGCTCTGCCATGCACTCATTGCACTGGATGCATGTTATACAATGGCAGGTAAATGAACTGCTGTGTCATGCACTCATTGCACTGGATGCATGTTATACAAGGGCAGGTAAATGAACTGCTGTGTCATGCACTCATTGCACTGGATGCATGTTATACAAGGGCAGGTAAATGAACTGCTCTGCCATGCACTCATTGCACTGGATGCATGTTATACAAGGGCAGGTAAATGAACTGCTGTGTCATGCACTCATTGCACTGGATGCATGTTATACAAGGGCAGGTAAATGAACTGCTGTGTCATGCACTCATTGCACTGGATGCATGTTATACAAGGGCAGGTAAATGAACTGCTGTGTCATGCACTCATTGCACTGGATGCATGTTATACAAGGGCAGGTAAATGAACTGCTGTGTCATGCATTCATTGCACTGGATGCATGTTATACAAGGGCAGGTAAATGAACTGCTGTGTCATGCACTCATTGCACTGGATGCATGTTATACAAGGGCAGGTAAATGAACTGCTGTGTCATGCACTCATTGCACTGGATGCATGTTATACAAGGGCAGGTAAATGAACTGCTGTGTCATGCACTCATTGCACTGGATGCATGTTATACAAGGGCAGGTAAATGAACTGCTGTGTCATGCACTCATTGCACTGGATGCATGTTATACAAGGGCAGGTAAATGAACTGCTGTGTCATGCACTCATTGCACTGGATGCATGTTATACAAGGGCAGGTAAATGAACTGCTGTGTCATGCACTCATTGCACTGGATGCATGTTATACAAGGGCAGGTAAATGAACTGCTCTGCCATGCACTCATTGCACTGGATGCATGTTATACAAGGGCAGGTAAATGAACTGCTGTGTCATGCACTCATTGCACTGGATGCATGTTATACAAGGGCAGGTAAATGAACTGCTGTGTCATGCACTCATTGCACTGGATGCATGCTGTTTTACGAACATTACTGTAAAATTACCAGACCAGACCGATGAGCAGAGTTCATATGCTGGCCAACGGCAGTGATGTGGTTTATTTTGACTTGGAAATGGAATTTCAATCACTGGTTAGGGAAAAACCCTAGCTGTTTGACATTGGGCTCTACAGGAAGAGTTGTTTGCAGCTAGTTTAAGTTCACTTTTTCTGAATAAAAGGTTTTTAATAACAATTATATTATCAGCGGTTTCTTTATGGTCAGTTAGGGATGGGAACATCTGGCTGAAGTGCTCAGAAACAAAATAACAATAAAAAGACTAACAGAAAAGAAAAGAATAGTGGTAAAAAAAAGAAAACCTTACAGATGTGAAGAAATGTATTATTGTGTCAATCTCAAATCACAGGACAGTTCTTTCTATTATTTACCAGGTTCAGTACGACAAAGCATGTCCAAACACACTCTTATTTAATTGATATCCATATAGTGATATTGTGAGTGTTGCAAATAATGTAGCTACAGTAGTAGAAGCACTGCATGCAGTATCAGTTTTTACATCTCTAGGCATGTTTTCCTGTGCTCATTACAGTCACCCAATAATCATAGAAATGCTTCAATGGCTAATGACAGCAAATGTACTTTGCAAGGATGGAACACCTGGAGGGGGTGGTACAATTAACATCGTTCCAGGGGTCAAAACACATGAAATTCAATGGACAAACTCAAGAATCATCAGAGATACTTCCTTGTCTCCTGTAATCCTCTTGTAAATCTTGTGTTAAGAAATGCTAACCACACAACTTCTAACTCAAATAACGCAATGCCAGGGAAGGACACAGAGCTAGATCAGTGCTTCCCCATGACTGTCAAAAGTTAATTCTTAGGAATTTCACAACAGACTTTTTGATTAGCAAAGGCTACAACAAACCACACAAAATGTAGCACACTATGATAGTAGCACTGTTATTCCTGAAAGAAAAATCACTTCACCATGTCTTTTTTTTTTATTTTGACAGGTCTCATTTTATGGTCATTAAGGAGGTGATATGCTTTTAATGTATATTTGACAATGTTTACTATACATCAATACAGATGTTCCCTATGTTGTCATAATTCTGAAAAATGCATTTTGTGCTGTCCATACTTGCCACTTCCAATAAAGGTCCCAATCTTTGTTTTCCTGCAAGTTGCTATCTGTCTGAAGTCACATGCAGCAGCTATAAGAACAAAACACATTAGTGTTTAGCTTTTTCTTGTTATGCGTAAAACACATCAGCGGTGGTAGGCCGAAGATAAGAGATACATTTAAACTACAGTAGGGATTTGATAGTGGTCCTGAGTTAAAAGCACAGGTTCTATACTGAAGGAAGAACCCTTATTGCTTTTACTCCAGCTTGAAGCCGAAGGGTCTCCTGCTGGCAGCTGTTTGGTTACGTTGCACATTGCTCACACACTTCTCTCAAAGTTACCATCTACTGCTTAAAAAAACATTTCACTGTCAGACTAGAACTTTTAGTCTCAGTCTGGCCCTGAAATAATTTACAGAAGCTACTTTATCTCTTCAGTCTTGCACCAGATAATTATTAATATGAACCAAAGCAGGACAATATTCTCCCTCTCTCTCTCTCTCTCTCTCTCTCTCTCTCTCTCTCTCTCTCTCTCTCTCTCTATATATATATACCTGTTATCATTTAAAGAATGCTATCTTGTACAAGGCTCTATAGGACCGAATACATTAACTGGTTTGTCACAGGATGGCCGTCAAAAAAAACTAGCAGAGTCACGTTTTTACTCCTCCGTGGAGATCCAGGTTTATTATTTAAAAAAAAATGATAACAAAACAAAAATCAAATTTAAACAAACATGCGATAAGGGAAATGTTAAATTAAACAGCCAGAGGTCTTCCGACTATCTCCTTCTTTAGGCCCTCGTCTGGCTTCCGGATTCTTTTCCTCATGCCAGGTTTCTGGGCTCTGTGAAGAAAAGATTTTACCTCAGCTGATTATTATTATTAATTCCCTTTGATGCAAGTCCTACGCATTCCCATGAACCAACCCCGATTGTTGCAACCAGAGCCCTTTTATGTGACTTGGAACACCCCCCAATCAGCAGAACACCAATCAGCGATTGATATTTAAATTGCCTGCTGATTCTGGAGTTTTCCAGCACATTCTCCTATTGCTGCCCCCAACAAAGATGGCGACTTCCACCCAAAAGCCGGAACTTCCGCGTCACGCCCTCTCTGTTTAAAGCCTCAAGGTTGGCTCACAGCCCCCTGGTGGTTGGGAGGTCAAATTTTAGCATAAGATCGCTTTACCTCGTCACATGGTTGTTATAAATAAAAGAGCACATGTAATGGTGTGAATGTAGAAAATGTTTTACATCTAGAAGGACTGAATGCTACCTTTTGTTTTTGAGAGTAAAGGGAAATTGTAGACTTAGAAAATGGGTTCTGTAGCTCACTCTACAAACAACTGCAATACTAATGCACATCTTGCAGAGCTGTTTCTTAACACTAACGTTTCAGTGAGTCACATGTTTACAGCTTGTCACATACAGTACAGTTTACGAAGTGATAGGATTTAATGTCTTGCATCACCTTGACTTTAATTGTCCCTAGTTCAATACAGCTACAGCTCTGGACAAAAGTTTTGCATCAGCCTATTTAATTAACCTGATAAATAATGTTACGTTAACCTATTGAATTACAAACTGCTTTGTACTTTCCAGATAATGTCAAAAATTGAAAAATGTGACATTTCGAAATCTAACAAGCAATACTGTACTACTAGTATGGCTTCTGGTAGACTTCTGCGATATCATTTTGCAGTTTTTTTTTTATTACATGATGTCTCAATCCTAAAATTCTAGATGACGCAAAACGTTTGGCCATAGCTGTAGCTTTTGGGATGTCAACTGCCTCTCTACGGTACAGTAAAACAAGATGTTTGGTGTTGTCAGCACTAGTACCTAGGCGTGGCAAGTCAACATCATTTTCTAAAAGGAAGATGCCCTGTTTTAATAATTCACTTGTAAGCAAACTATTCCAGCGTTTGAGTATAAACTTTGGAATGCCGCTAATTAAATAAAATAAATCAACACAGACATGGTTTAGACAATGTTGATACTGATTTTAAACAGCCATTATACAGCAGTAAAAACATTCTGTAATACATATATATATATATATAAAGGTTTATCCGATTTTAAAAGACATTTGTCAGATATAAAAACACAAGTCTGCATTGCTGAAAACATTTTGCAGGCATACTGTACTGTCCGTTTGGTGCTTGTGTTGTGAATTGCAGATATTTTCTACTCGGTTGTTTTGTCACATGTACTGTAATGGTTACTCATTCGCTCCGTGTCTCTGTATAGTGGCGATGTTGATTTATTTCAGTGCTCAACTTTGCATATGTCGGACTATCACATCTGCTCTGATAGTGAAGGAGGCGTGGGCACACTGAGATACTGGCAATCCAACATAGTATTTTATTAACCAGCTGATTCAAAGAAAATTGTTGAAAATATATATAGACTTTCACTTTTAAGGTACAAGACCCGGCCATTGCAATGATAAACACACCAGAAAACACTTTATAATGTTTCTGAGGCAGTAAAGAGGAACCTTAAATCCTGTGGAGAAACAGCAATAAAGAAATAAAAACAAACATCTTCCAAAAATCGAAGTAATTGAAAACATGTTCATTGTCTGTGTTCCTTTAATATCCTTCTTGTCCTCTGCTGGAAGTTTATGACATTGATAACAAGACATTTTTAAACCAAATGTGTAAGGGAAGGGGGAGGGGTGGTCCATAGTGTTTGTGTGGGAAATTCCAATCCTATCAAAGTTTGGACTGGATCATGCATGGATTCGCATCTTCAGTCACTGACTAATGGATTCTTCACATTTTCTGGCTTCCCATGGCTTTGACACTAAGCACTTTGAGAGGGTATAAAATGTATCTGTGGCCGATGAATCAGCTTGGTTGTAAAATGTCATAAGTGGGTGTGCATCTAATATCAGAAAATAACTACAGTGTTAACTGAAGCTCATTTTGTTTGTTTTGTTTGTAAATGTAAATGTAAAAACTTGATGCATTATATAAGTTATCTGGAATTGCAAAGGAGTACCAAATAACATATCAAACAAGCATGTCAGTGACATGGAAAAGCAGATCACCTAGATCTATTTCCCTGGTTCAGTACGCCCCCACCCCACCCCCAAGAATTTGATACTTTTAACACCTTGTGCTAAAGTATGTCCAGATCAAGCTTCATCATATGTATCTTAAGCCCCTTTCACACTGGCATGCTCTACTCGGGTCAGAACCTGCCTGGGTCAGGACCCGGTGTCATGTGGGTTGGCTACATGATTTCACACTGCTTTTGAAGAACCACGGTCAACCTGGGTGACAGATGCAAGTACACAATGCGCATATCAATGCCCCAGAAGCAGCCTGTTACTGACGCTCCCATTCAAGCTTCTCTGGATTGAACCGTCGGCCCAAATGCTGATTAGAGCAAACGTTTCTACATCCCTTCAGCAATCTAGCTCATGGTGTGTCTCAATCAACAAAAATATAGCTAAACAGAACAAACAGAAATGTTCCTTGTGGAAGTGAAGCCTTTACACTGGCGTGACTGTTTACTATTTTCAGAGCAATCAGAAAACAACTTCAATGCACATGGTCCAGCAGGGTGTAGCAGTATCCAGAATGACAGAGCAATCAGAGAACAGCTTCAATGCATGTGGTCCAGCAGGGTGAAGCAGTATCCAAAATGACAGAGCAATCAGAGAACAGCTTCAATGCATGTGATCCAGCAGGGTGAATCAGTATCCAAAATGACAGACCAATCAGAGAACAGCTTCAATGCATGTGATCCAGCAGGGTGAATCAGTATCCAAAATGACAGACCAATCAGAGAACAGCTTCAATGCACGTGATCCAGCAAGGCGAAGCAGTATCCAAAATGACAGAGCAATCAGAGAACAGCTTTAATGCACGTGATCCAGCAGGGTGAAGCAGTATACAAAATGACGGAGGAAACAATAATACTTGCAGTTGAAAAAATACCCAGAGCTTTATGACAAAGGTCAGCGCAAATTATAAAGATACAGATTTGAAAGATAATATATGAGAGTCCATTTCAAAGGAACTGGATAAGCCTGGTGTGTATGATTTATTGCCATATATGTTGAAATACTGTCAGCGAAGACACGTAATTTCCACAGCATGTTGACGAATATGTACCAGTCTTGATCATAGTTTTGTCAATAGCAATTTTGAACAGTTGTATAGATCTGGCAGTTTTCAAATGTGTCGCATCGCCTCTGTGTCGCTTCTAATGTGTATGGTTATGCCGCTGCAAAAATGCCTCATCGCCAATTAAAAAATCACATCGCGTCTGGTGTGTGGAGACCTTAACTCCATAAAACCAGGACCATAACCCAAGATCCACGCCGTTATTAATAAATATCAACTTGAAGTAGTTTTCTTTAAGCTTACAGGATAGATTTTGATACAAAATTCTACCAATGAATCTGACCTGATCTCGACAAAATATGGTGATATTAAGACTTGTCAGACACTTTCTAAAAGTTAAAATCCATTTCCAACAATCCAAACTGTTATTTAATACAGTATAGTGATCCATTATTATTATTATTATTATTATTATTATTATTATTATTATTATTATTAGTTTATTTAGCAGACGCCTTTATCCAAGGCGACTTACAGAGACTGATGTCATTGGACATTACTGTAACACACAGCTGTAACAACTTGCTTCATTCTGCCACTCGCTACATTCTGATGTGTATTTTATGTGTATTTGCTTACGATTGTAAGTCGCCCTGGATAAGGGCGTCTGCTAAGAAATAAATAATAATAATAATAATAATAATAATATATATTTCTATTTCTATTTTCTCAAAAGGACAAACAGTAAATAAGATATTTTAAATATGGGAAATATTTTTTTTTTCACTTTGAGCTTTCGTAAAAATATATTCTGACTAGCGGTGACATATTAATTCTGCAACCTGCTCATAATTTCTAAGGATATTTTTTGTCAGCATACAAATTCCCTAGTTCTTAGTTCTTAGTTTAGCTCTATAAATAAGCACAATAATAAGTTGTTTAAAAAACACCCTTAAGTACCAGTTTTGCCGTGTGCTTCCTTTCCAATAGAAGATAATACCGTTCCACAAATCTTTGTACTGAAAACGAAATATTGTTCCAATGTTCCAATGTCTAGGACATTGCCCTAGAATTATGATGGCTTATATCCCTTCTGTTTTATAACTAATCTAATTAAAATAATTCATCAAACTTTTCCAAGTGAGTGGAGTGACAAATTGGGCCTATCTGCTCCCCATCCATCTGATCGATGAGGAGATAAAGACAGTGGAGGCTTTTATTCTAGCTATGAGGCCTACAGTACATCAGTCATTGGGCCCACAGCCAGACTTCCCAAACGGTTGACAGAAACTAATGACTCCTCTACAGCTTTCTGCTGTGCTTTTCTTGACAGAGAGGGATCGCTTCAATTAGCAAAGCTTCACCAGAAAGATGTGAATACAGCATATTTACTGTATGCACTCCTATTCTACCCAGACACACTTACTGATCAGCATGTCTTTACGGATTGCTCAGAATATTGTATTTCAAAACTTAGATCCACATTATTTATGGTTTTAGTCTTACATTTGAAACCCTACTTACCTCTCACTGAATGAGCGACTTGTGACCATTCTACTGTAAGTGACATCATAATTTTACTGTAATACAATATCTGTGAAGTGTTTTGAAAAATGTCATAACTACAACTTTAACGGGAAATAAAGTGTAATCATTTTTTGTTTTAAAAGCCATTGCCATGAAATTCAGGCTTGTGAAAACATGAAGTAAATTGCAGTAAAAACATTTCAGTTGTGAATAATTCAATGTAAATAGACCTGAAATTACCTGTGACCAAACAGCGATAATTTCCAGAACGAAACACAAGTTGATATGTTACAATAAATGCAGATCAGCACATGCTGTAACATCCTTGTTTAAAAACACGTGTTACCATTTTTTGCACAGTGTTTACATCACTTAACCCTTTCTGTAATGCATATTTTCCTTTCTTTTCAGACCCTGTCCAACGAGCATGTTTGACAGTAAATGATCCATTAAGTATTGCGTTATCCCAAATAAATCATAAACAAATCTTAAAAAAACTCTCAACTAAAGATTTCTACAGAATTTACAAAAGACTTCCTGGGGTTTACAATATACTTCCTGGAAACTAAAAATGAGAGCTTTATCATGAATCACCTGTTGAAAACTAACTAGCAAAAATGTAACAGATATTTGCTGCAGTAAAATAATTTGCAATCGTATTTATCTGCCCAGATATGCATTTCCATGTACTCCCATTCTGTGACTTAGGTGGCTGCAGTATTACTGACAAAATTGGTCTCAAAACTATTTTTGACTCTTTTTGAAGCCAGACGTCAAGTACATTATGACACTGTCATTAACCCCACACTCACTCACATTTAGTCACTTCTGTATCGAAACAGGCACTCATTCCAGGGATCAGTGGAGTAACACAATGCTCACAATCTGATACATGTGACTCCAATACAAGGTTACCTTCATTTACCAAAAACAGGGCCTTCTCAGCCTCCACTTTCCTTAAGGCTGTGCTTGCTAACTTTGTTTACAAGTGTAACCAACTGATTATGAAACATCCGGAAGGATATCAAATAAAACTCTGGCACATTTTTATTGTGTACAGATGCTATGTCTTTTAAGAGTATACAAGTTGTGATCCTATCACTGGCACTCTGAAACAAGACTCTCTAAATGCAAACATCTTGCAAGAGTTCAAAAGACTAAAGAGTAAACATGCTGCAGACTGCAGACTTGCCATGACTGATTACATCTCCCGATATTGTTTCAGAGCAGGATTTCTAAGACAGAACTTATTATAAAGACTGTACAATTATAAAAAGAACCATATATATATATATATATATATATATATATATATATATATATATATATATATATATATATATACACAGTACACCCTAAGCTATAATGCCCATCTTTATAACGAACCTTCGGCAGTAACAAACCTGGCCCCTGGACCCCAAATCAAAAAACAAAAAAGATAATATAAACACACACTGTGAACATCCCGGTCTGTACTCACGGGATGCCACCTCCGCAGTGAAGTCAACTCTTTTGTCTTAATAAAAAGCGTGTGCTGGGACTCCGAAACGAAAATCATTTCATGTTGCAACAAAGCTGGAAACTATATTGATCGTTTGAAAAAAGGAGTAACGCAGGCATATTTCTGTAGTGAATATAGGTTGTCAAAAAGCTTGTTCAGCAACCATGCGGCAAAGCAAAACTGATTAAAGAAAAAACAACATGGGGATCTGATGAACTTTTCATGTTGGGTTGATTTGGAATAAAAGATCAGTTTAGGACTGTTGCATGTTGGATTAAGATTTGGTGCACTTTGAAACGATTTATGTCAGATTGATTTTAATTAAAAGTTCAGCTTCAATTCGGTTTTTTACTTTTTGTACTGCGTTTTAATTCTTTAACGAATAGGATAAATGGCAGAATACTGCATACATGAGACGAACAGGTACATGTAATTCTACTTTTATGCACAATCTCATCTCATTTAATTACTTCAACAGTTTATCCTTCATTTTGATTGTCCTTTTGCTATAACGAACTCCTCAATATAACGAACAAAAGGCTTGGACCCCAATAGGTTCGTTATAGCGAGGGTGTACTGTATATATAAACCATAAATGAGAAAAGTTTTTGTAACAGAAAAATAAAATTCAAAACCAAGCTTAAACTATCAGTAGGTTATTCCATAATGGATGTATTTATTCTCTGGTGAAGCAAATGTAAAGTTCAATATTTATAAGAATAGTATTAGGTAATTAACTATATGACAGGGGCAGTTTGGGGACAGATTTTTTGCATCTTCAAAGGAAGAGACAGGTAAAGGTAGCTTTAATACATTGGGATGTAAAAAATAAATGGAACTGTCCCAGTTTTTTTGGGATTCATTGTTGAATAACATTTCTTTCAGCAGATGAAAACAGACCTTGCTTGCTACTTATAGTAAAAAAAAGTTTTTCTTTTAAGAAGAGAAAATTAATAATAATAATAATAATAATAATAATAATAATAATAATAATAATAATAATAATAATTATAATAATAATATAAGTTATGCACCACCCCTATGCAGCACTAAACACCTACATATGTCTGTGTGTTACTCATGCCTGGTGATATACTGTAATTACTGTACTGGCTTGGTCTCAGTATACATTTGAAGGATAATGGTATTAGGTTTGGGGTGGTAAAGTCATTCATTTTTGTTATAATAAACCTTGTATAATTGTGTACAAAACCTGTTCTTTCCACTTGTTAACCTGACTGGTCATAATCTATTTGAGTTCAAGTTCAATGCGTAGCCAGGAGGACAGTCCAATGGGAATACAGACCGACACAGACTGGGCAATGGATCACTCCCAGAATGAAGTCAGCAATTCTTCCTTCAACATTTCTGCTTTTTACCCTTCCCTCAAGACTTGCTTTTCCCCCAGTGTTTGTGAACCTGCATCCCACTGACACAAGGTATGAGCTTGATAATATAATGGTATTTCATCTAAATGCCACATTCGTTTACATGATTAAAAGAAAGGAACTATGACAAAACCAATGCATTTAAGAGTTTTTGTAAGCATCACTAGTGTAGTTATGTTTTTAAAAGTCACTTCATGGAACAGGGCTGCAAGGAATATGTCCTGGGACTTGAAAACAGGAATGATGTGCTTGTGGCTTTAAGGAGATGACATGCTTTCCCCCTGGCTCGCGGAGAGCCGTGCTTGTGGCTTTAAGGAGATGACATGCTTTCCCCCTGGCTCGAGGAGAGCCGTGCTTGTGGCTTTAAGGAGATGACATGCTTTCCCCCTGGCTCGCGGAGAGCCGTGCTTGTGGCTTTAAGGAGATGACATGCTTTCCCCCTAGCTCGAGGAATGCCGTGCTTGTGGCTTTAAGGAGATGACATGCTTTCCCCCTGGCTCGAGGAGAGCCGTCGTCACGGAGGTGAGACCGACCCCATCCAAGGCTGAGAAACAAGCATTACTTCCCCCAAGGGAAAAATCATAAAAAGTATAGATACATTTGAGAAGACTAGAAGTCGCCCCAAATAACAAGGAATGCCTATGATTCAGGAGATCGGCGCAGCCAGACCTCCGAGACAGAGCCACGCAGGGCGACAGGAATTCTGAGAAGATGAAATGAACAAGGGGCCAGAGAGGAACACTGGCATAGATGAAAGCAAGGTGCTAGTAAGGAATACAGAGATTCCCCTGGCTCGGGGAGAGAATGTATGCTGGCCCCAGGGGGAACAAGTGATAGAAAACGGAAACTGTTTTAATTGATTATCTCTTTTACGTGTGATAAAATGAGCAATGATGAGTAAGATTTAAGATACAGAAGATTAAACTGCTGGGGTTCATTGCACCTAAGTATACAGTTGTAGTCAAAAGTTTACATACCCCAATGGAAATTCATAATTTCACGAAATTTATATAAAAAAAAAAAATTACAGGAAAAGTCTTTTGTAGCAAAAGTTTTGCTTTATGGATGAGGAAAAAAAGTTACAAGCAATAGATGTGTACAATTCTTTATTTCAGTAATTTTTTTGCAAAACTCCAAAAATGCTAATTAAAAAGTATTCATACCGTGACAAAGAAAATTAAATGAACTTGAGGCACCTTTAGCGATAATAATATCTTTTAAATGATTAGGATACTTGTCAATGAGCTTTTGGCATGATTTTTTAGAGATTTTTGACCATTCTTCAATGCAAAATTGTTCCAGTTCATTCAAATTCCGAGGACTTCTCTTGTGCACAGCCTTCTTCAAATCATACCAAAGAGTCTCAATCAGATTTAGATCGGGACTTTGACTAGGCTATTCCAGAACCTTGATTTTATTATTCTTTAACCATTCTGAAGTAGATTTTGATGTGTGCTTTGGATGGTTGTCGTGTTGGAACATCCAGTTGCTCTTTAAACCAAGTTTTGTAGCGAAGGGTTTCAGATGATTGGCCAATATCATTTGATATGCTATGCAATCCATTTTACCATGTATTGGAACTACATTTCCTGTGCCACTAGAGGAAAAACAGCCCCATAGATGGCTCCATGGGCTTGGCTGCAGGTATAGTGTTCTTTTCTTTGTACGCCTCACCAGACTTTCTCCAAACCTAACGACTATCAGCGTGACCAAATAGCTCGATTTTTGTTTCATCACTCCATAAAACCTTTGAACAGAACTCAAATCATTCAAATGCTGTTTTGCAAACCTTAAGTGATTGTCCTTGTGACGTTTTCCGAAGTGTGGCTTTTCCTTGGCCTGTGACCATTGAGACCTTCACCATGCAACTCAATGACCTATTGAAATGGAAACTCCATTTGAATATCTTTGACAGTCAATCTGGGATTGTTATTAACCTTCCTCACAATTCTTCTACTTGTTCTTGGTGAAAGAACCTTCTTTCTTCCAGACCGAGGGAGGATTATTATTATTATTATTTGTTTATTTAGCAGATGCCTTTATCCAAGGCGACTTACAGAGACTTGGGTGTGTGAACTATGCATCAGTTGCAGAGTCACTTACAATTACGTCTCACCCGAAAGACGGAGCACAAGGAGGTTAAGTGACTTGCTCAGGATCACACAATGAGTCAGTGGCTGAGGTGGGATTTGAACTGGGGACCTCCTGGTTACAAGCCCTTTTCTTTAACCACTGGACCACACAGCCTCCTTGTGACAGTACCATGAATCTTGTACTTCTTGATAATAGAAAGAATAGTTGAAATTGGGATATTCAAATGCTTGGAAATCATCTTGTATCCTTCTCCAGCTTTATGACAATAAAGACTTTTTCTAGAATTAGGTTCTGCATTATCATATTGAGATTTCTAGCACCTTGCAGACAATACTATCGTAGCATCAAAGGCTATGAATACTTTTGAATTTGCATTTTTGGAGTTGCTGAAATAAATAAATTTAGACATCTATTTCTTGTAACTTTTTTAACTCATCCACAAAAACAAAACTTTTGCTACAAATTATTTGTTTTTGAGAAATTTCTAGAAATTATAAATTTCCACTGGGGTATGTAAGCTTTTGACGACAACTGTATATCACTGTTTGAATCAAGTCTTTAAGCCTGTTTTATAATAATAGTGACATACTTTGACAGCAGAAAAGTTTTTTTTTTTAAATATCTGGTTGAGGCATTGATTAATGAACATAATTAATGATTCATCACATCAACCATTTACAATACTCCATTTCAGTGTTAACGTTTAAAAAGGCTGCCCAATCAAGCTGCAAACCTGCACACCACATGCGTTTTAAATGGCATGGGGTATGTTGAACATCCTCAAGGTTCTTTGGCATGCATCTTTTAGTGTACACTATACTGTGTGGGAGGTCTGAAGATGTGATGTCATTACATCAGCACACATTATGTGACAAAATCCTAAGTATATATTTTTACTAATATTTAATGACTATCAAATTAATTATGATTTTTTTTTACATATTCTGCAAGTTGAGCTAAATTAAAATGTCACAATCTATATATTATCACAGCTCAGTAATAATAATAATAATAATAATAATAATAATAATAATAATAATAATAATAATAATACACAATATAACCATATTGTTGTTTTAATATTTCTTATAGAAATGTACATTTTTAAAAAGCAAACCCTGTGCCCATATCACAAGTTTCCTTTTTTGTGTGCACAAAGACAAAACCAAAAAGCAGCTTTTAAATACATAACAAAACAAACCACAACAGTGACAACTGAAACAACGGTATACAAAGTATAAAAGGTTTTTTTTTTGGCATGTCACGCAGCGTTAGCTCTAAATAACTGCGTTACCGTTACCATAGTTAACATTTCATCCTGGGGTGTATTACATTTTATTCATTAACATTTCATTTTTAAAAGCAAGCACTGTTAAAAGACTTGACTAGCAATTAACACAATTGAGAAAAGTGGTATTTTATAAGAAGAAATACAATAATGAAGCACTTAAATAGTGGATTGTACAATAACAAGAAGTCATTGCTAAGCAGTTTAACCTGATGACTCAGAACTATCTCTGAAACAGCAAAACATATTTAAAACAGTATGGGGAACTACATGAAAAGATAAACAAAACACATTTGCAATAATGGTGCTTAGAAAACATAACAGGAAGGTTACCTATAAACATACTCCTTTTTTATAGGTGAAAAATATAAGTTTTGTATTATACATGACACTGAACAAAATGCTAAACATGTGTGATGATATTACCTATGACCAAAGACGTTCTTCATTTTGAAATATTAGGGTTTTACAGTTCTGGGACAAAGTGAAGTATATATGCTTTATCTATTGTGTACATATTTATGTCATATGTAACTTTAAAGCAAATGTCAGCTCACCAATAGGTACCCCGCTGTTACACCACATGTGTGCATTTATGTGTGTCTGTTGTGCATCTTGAGACCAAAAAACATCTGAAAAAAAACTCATGGGGAGGTTGTTATGAGATATGTCTGGAATGCTGAAGAACAAATGGTCAAAGGCACAGGCAAGTAATAAGGTAGCCAGTAGTGTGGGTTTGGTCCTAGGGAAAGGACAAGGGGTCATTACCTACCAATGCTGCTGATTTAATTCACTGTGGCTGTGAAGGTGGGCTAAGTGATAACATCTTGACAGCTAAGTGTATCAATAAGTGTATCTCGTGGCAAGTGTTCAAGGTGAATGAAAGATAAATAAGAAACTTACATTTTTCTAAAGACATTATAAGTTTGAAATGCTTTCTGGTGGGACTTGTAATTTAGAGCAATAGTAGGGTAAAAGTGACTAATTTGTGCATGGCCCTCCAGAACTGCAGGGCTGGAAATTGGGTTGGTGTTTTTTGAAGTGAAGTTGAAGTCTGCGTCTAAGGTCAGGACATTTTTGGAAAGAGGAAGGGAAAAAAAATACTACCAGCACAGCTTTTATTTTGGGTCACATATGGTGTTTTATGTCAAATGCCAACAGGCGTAATTTACAATGACATGTGTGCCCCAGTCTCTTAGTTTTAATGTCGAAAAGTAAAAATTAGTACACAGTGTTCTTTACTTGTTCAGTGTTTCTAACAAATGGTAACAGAATCCTGTTTTTTCTGTAATGTTCTGTGAGTGCAGCAAGCACATTCTTTAGTCCTGGCAGCCTGGTTATATGCATGATAATTGGGGTTGCCTATTAAAGTCACTGTGAGGGGCGCGAGTAGAAGATTGCTCTCATGCTTGCCATTGCCTCCCGCTCTGTTCGGTGACTTCAGACCACAAGGTGAAACTGTTCTCACTGACTGTTCAGTTCCCAGGGCGCCTGTCTAGCGTGTTTGCTGGGAAAGATCATTGACCTGGCAGTTCAACAGATCCTGATCTCCTGAACTGCACTGGGTCATACACACATTACAAATATATGACAAGTGCACACTATGTGTGGTGTAGTGCTGTTATTCTCAGTATCACTATATGCTACACTTTTATGCAAAAAAAGTGAAACATTATTAAATATTTCAAATATAAATATAACTAACAGTCATGCTTAATTTAAAAAATGTCATTTCTAATTAAGTAGGCTAAAGACTAGTTTTAAAAAGTTTAAACAAGTGCCAGATGTTTAGTTGAAACACAATGTGTTATAACTACCTTTTTAAAAATACTGTGATGGTAGCATAGCCAAGTGCAGTAAAGCATAGTAAAAGGATAGTGAAAGTGTGGTATCGTACATGCATGCCTTGTAAATAGCACAGAAGTAATGTTAGGCGTTGGAAAAACAGTGTGGAACCATGGTAAAGCACAGTACATGGAAACTGTATGCAAGCTAAACAGCACAACCACTGTACACATTATTGTTAAAAAATACAAGTTTTATAAGATAATTTCAAATGTTCCACAATAGCGATATTTTGCTATTCCCATTGTTTTGTATAAGAAATATAGAGTAAGTGGAAACATAGCCCTGCATCACTGCACTCATTGAGAACTACATGATTGTGGCTGTAACTGTACTCTCAAAAAAGTTTCCGTCCGTGTGTCCCTGATTTATAAATGCATCTGTTTCATGTGCAGGATTTTCCAACATCCTGCCTCAACTGATACCTGAAATTGTAAAAAGCTGTCAGATTCTATTGTGGGGAAATCACGCCAAACAGACGCGAAAACTTCCAATCCTCATGTTAGAGAATCAAAGGCAAATGCATTGTTACTGTTACAAATGGTGCCCATGTGCTTGTTTAGTGTTAATTGGTTATAATCGAAGTAAGATGGTCAAGGCAAACTTCCAGGTGGTGTATAGCTGCACATTGTTTAAAACTCACATAGGGGTTGCGTGGCAGAGCTGGAATAGGGCTGAAATAGATTTAGACAAACTGCCATTCTGTGCTTGTATTAGAATTGCTATTATTTTGTATTTATTTATTTAGAGCACTGTTCAAAGCACCAGCAGTAGTGAATGAGATCTATAGTTTTTAGAGCCTTGCTTGCAATAGATATAATGAAACAATGGACTACAATCCCAGGGACACACACTGATTTAAAAAAAAAGTTTTTTAAAAAACTTGCGTGAGTTAGAAGTTATATAGAGTAACTGGAAACATAACCCTGCATAACTGCCCTCATGGCATTGAGAACTACATGATTTTTGTTTTTCACATCAGTTTATATTTGTAGCAAAATGTTCATTTCTGATCAGTTTTTGAAGTAGGGAAAGCACTATAGTCACACATGTGCTCCTATAACAAACTTGATAGTCACACCACCAACGTTGTTTGTCGCATAGCTCTTTAAACTCAGCCCCACTCGTTTCCGTGCACAGGTGCACCAAACTTTACGTGCGTATTACTCAGGCAACATAAAAGCCACCTACGTGGTCAGGGCTTGTTTAAAAGTACAGACCAGCTTCTAGCGAGCTACGATCGCCTGAAGGTAAGCCACTGCATAGGTTTCGTTATGAGTCGATTATTTTAGCAGCTAGATCAGGGCTTCCCAACCTTTTCCTCAGCATGACCCCATTTACACATCGGATAAATTTTTGTGACCCCAAAATGATGCAGACAAGATTAGCATTTGCCTGGCATAAGTATGGCATTAAAATACATATTATGTTTAAAATAATATTGTAATAATAAAACAACATTAAAAACACACTCTAACAAAAAAAATGCATTTATTTTATGTTTTTCAATTGTGGATTATATTTATTGTGCTGCCATACCACTAAGCGCCACTTGATATCATGGTTACTAAATTTAGAATAGTATAATAGACTAGACTGCCATTACTGTTCACTGTTAATTTTGCTATGTTTGCTCAATACAACCGTCTCTCTAAACTCCCACTAAAAATACAGCAAAACAAACCACACACACACACAAAACGAATGCATCATACTCAATGATAATTTCTTTTAGCAAGAAAAACAGATTTAACAATGATATGCCAGTGAAAAATAGAAGTATATAGTTTATCAATGCAAATTATTACACATTCTAACTATAGTTTTAAACCACATATAGAAAAAGCCCCGAATGTTGAACTGGCATTACAGTACCTAGTGTAGGAATTATTTTAGCAGATAAACATGACAAATTCTCATGCTCAGTCAAATTTAAAAGCTTTACTAACTTAACTAGTGTGACACCTGAGCCTGAGCGTCCCGACACAACTTATCGAAGTTTGGTTTCGTGGTAGAGACGGCACACCGCAGCTCTGAAATAATGTCCAATGTTGAGCGATAGCGCGTCTTGATGGAAACTAGGGTGCTGAATCCTGCTTCACATAAATAAGTTGTGGCAAAAGGCACCTTGAGTGCATGTGTTGACAGAGCAGGATAATCTGTTTTCACACTGAACCAGAAGTCAACGATACCAAGTTGTGAAAATGAAGATCGGATCCTCCAATCTCAAGACAGTTCAATGAGCTGCTCAATTTCATTTGATGGCAGATTCATCGCATCAGGGTGACACAGAAATGGGCTACGTGCCCAGTCCAGTCCGGATATGTCCTGGAGGTCTGTAAAGAATGTCCCAAACCGCTCCTCAAGACGTTGGAGATGGGCAGTCATCACCTGTGTAGGAGGCTTAATTCCGGTGTTCTCAGTCAGGAAGGCAGAGAGCTGAGGGAACGACTCATAGTTCCTATTAGTTTTTGTCCCCAGAAAGCAATTTTCTTCACAAATCCATTGATGCGGTCGCTGAGCATGAGAATGTGTGTATGTTTGCCCTGGAGACTGACATTTAGATCGTTAAGCTTCATAAAGATGTAACTTAGGTATGCCAGCAGACACATCTGATCACTATTACACAGAAAGTTCACAAATTCCTCTTTGTTGTAATCCATTGCATACACACGTATCTCGTCTTTGAGTTCAACAAATCGTTCGAGCACTTTTCCCTTTGAGAGCCACCTAACCTCAGTGTGGAACAGCAGAGCATCATGCCGGGACCCCATTTCGTCACACATCTGGGCAAAGAGACGAGCGCGAAGTGGCTGAGCCTTGATGAAATTCACAATCGAAATGACATTTTGCAAAACATTGTTCAATTCTTTACTCAGTTCCTTTGATGTCAGCTGTTCTCTGTGAATAAGGCAGTGTGTCCATACTGCAGCAGGTGCAACTTTCTTTACCATGGCATGCAAACCGGCTCTGCACCCAGCCACACAAAGTGCTCCATCAGTGCAGAATCCCACCAATTTATCCCAAGGGATTTTTTTCCCCTGTATTTAGCCCTGCAGCACATCAAACATTTCTTGTGCCGTTTCGTTTTTAGGAAGAGGCAGACAAAAAAGTAGATCCTCAAAAATGTCTCCTTCCCAGATGTAGCACACATAGGCTAAGAAATATGCATCACGTCTCTCAGTGCTCACGTCGACCTGAAGAGCAAATGCCTCTGTTTGCTGCAGGCGTTTGTTCAGTGTTTCTTCTTGATTCGCAGCAATCGCTTCTACCCTACGCTTGACGGTATTGTTTGAGAGCGGTATCGCTTTCAGTTTTTTTGCTGCATTTTCCCCAAGTATAATTCTGACCATGTCAATTGCAGCAGGCAAGACCAACATTTCTCCAACAGTATGAGGTTTCCTGCACTGAGCAATTCGATAACTAACCTCAAACGAGGCCCTCTGTGACTGCACCGACACGGACATAGCATTCTTGAATTTTAACTTCTGGCAAGTCAATTCTTTTTTATAACGCTCGAAAAATGACCTTGGCTTTCCTTCGTGTTCCTTGTGTTGTGAACTCAGGTGACGTTTAAGTTTATTAGGTTTCATGCTTTCCGCAGACAACACAGCCTGGCACAAAACACACTGCGGCCTTTCTTCTCCGTTCACTTCAGTACTTGTAAATCCAAACTCAAGGAAAGATTCATCACATTTCCGCTTTCGTGTCTTGCACTCCTTTTGTTTCTCATTCTTATCCTGGTCGTTTGCTTCACTGCTAGAGCTCGAAGCAGAAACTTTTCGTAGAAAAGCATCCATGTTAGGTTTCTCTCTGTCATGTAACGTATTTCAGCCAGCCTGTATACACACTGGTTTAACGTCAGCTTCCTGGAACGTTGATGCGTGTGGCGCAGTTGCAACTGTCCTGCGTGAAAGTACTGCAATACGAGAGCGTTGCATCTTCATAAACAGAAAACGTACTTATTAATCATGTGCAGTCTTATACGTGGTACTGTACCCTAATAAAAATAAACCGATTAATTGAAAACGTTTGTTGAATAGACTGATGACGCATTTGCAGTTATGCTGGTAGTACATCAATCACCCTGCCAAGTGAAAAAAAAAAAAAAACAACTAAAAATTACACTGCTGAGGGGCTGTGCGCGACCCCATTTTTTATCGTGACGACCCCAAATGGGGTCGCGACCCCAAGGTTGGGAACCGCCGAGCTAGATGGAAAGGCGCGGTATTGTTGGAAAGCTTAGAATCTACGTAGTTCAGAGAGAACTTGCTAGAGAAGCTACAGACCGGAGAGAGAGAAAGAGAGAGTTTAATCCATTGTGTCCTGTGCCAGACAGGCACTGCTTTACAGAGTGGCACAGAAAGTAATGGACATGGCCTGAGCATGTGAAATTGTTAATAGTTCTCTTCAGTGTTATATATTCTGTTTTGTTCGAACATAGTTGCGATTATGCTCGATTGGTAAAAGTGCTAATAAAATAGTTGTTTTTCATGTTTTTTCCCATGTTCCTTTCATATTGAAGTTCAATGGTGCAGCGTTTTTTTTTTGAGCCATCTATGATTACAAAATGTACATACTGCGCATCAGAAGAAACTTATCACTATTATAACACATTTATTTAAAAAAAAAAGGTATATAAATGATGGACATTGACGAAATGTTTTTGGTTTCTTTTTAATCACTCCATCATTCATCCTTGACCATGACATGCTTGAGTGACTATGACTGAAGCATATGCACTTAGTCACCTAATTAGTGAAACAGTTGATTGGACACTGGATATGGAGTGATTTCAGCTGTTGAAATGCAAGCTTGAATAAAAGCAATAAAGAAAATCACAGCGCCTTCGTGCAATTGGCATGTTGGAGGCTGGACTAGGGCAGCGTACTGTGGCTCACCGTCTTGGGTGCTCAAACCTGGCAAGACAGTATAACCAGACACACACTGTCAATGACAGGCCACGAACTGGGAGACCAAGAGTCACAACACCTGCATGAGATCGACAGATAATTTTGCAGCATCTTCGTGATGTCATTTGTTATTCAGCGCAATAAAAAGTCACTGCACCTGCTCTAAAACAGAGTTTGTCATTTTTTGATCACATCAAGTGAATTTTATCCAAGTAGAAGTGATACGTTTCTTTTTTTAACATATACAGTATTCTCCTCTCTACCAAATATAGTATGCCTGATCCTGTTGCAACTTATATAATATGAAAGGACATTTTGTGGCCTTTCATTTGATATAAGTTACACGCATGTAGCACAAACTATCCAGTAGTTACACATACATAAATGAAAACAGTGAAAAACAGGCGGAAATAGGGTTGAGTTTAAAGAGATATGAGACCAAATTGGGTGCACTGTAAAGCCGTGGGATATGCAATAAATAACCATAGGCTAATGATCGTGTTATTTAGTAGAACCAATTATCTTCAGTTTACTGTACATTAGAAAATGACTCTGTAATATGCACGCTTATAGAAAAAGCTCAACTTGCGATATATGAATATATCAAAACGTAAATATATAGACCTTTCAGCATGTATTTCAAACCAGACCGCGTTCTTCCCCTAGCGGAACACTATAACCCTGCTGTTTAATTGCTCAGGAAAACCTGAATTGTACCAAGATTAAAAAATACATACAGATGTGTTTATAGTCTCTTATTTCCATTCTTTGATGGTCTTGGTTTTTTGGACAGGATATTGTGCATTAGTGATATAAAATCGAACCGTATGGATTTCAAGCAGTTTCACTTGCCGTCATGTGTAGCCTAGGTGTCACGCGTGGGTCAGGTTTAATTAGAGACCTGAGTGGAAGAACCCCTCAATCGGTGGAATATAACCCCTGCCCCTCCCCCTTCCTAACCTCTGCATACGAACAACAGTAGCTGGTGTTGTGCAGATGTTGGTAATTTACCATTCAAGTGACCAGTATCAAGTCAGAAAATGGCTTTAATTGTTTCCTTTCCTGAGTGGTAATAGTCATTATGTTTTTGTGGAGCTCTGATTGAAGTTGCTTGTATTGGCCTCTGTTAAGCTCCATGTGTTGTTTACCTGCACCTGCTAGCCCTTTTTAATCTTACCATCTACAAAGCACATCCTTATTTACAGCTGAGCTAATCGTGGCATGTGTGCTGGACTGCGTTCAACAGGCAGAGTGCTCTGCTGTGCCCACTGAACGCACTCCTGGTTTCTGTGAGGCCTTGAAGAATTACACATTCTGTTTACTCTTTTCTTTCAGTCAGCAAACACAATAGTTCAACTTAACCTGGCCATTTTGAATGAATAACTGATAGGAACTGTCATAGTCATGTATTTCACCAAAGTATGTTTAGGACAGCATTCAGATACTGTTTGATCTAACAGAACTTAGGAAAGCTTATTCAATTATGTAAGCTTAACATGATGACGTAAAGCACCAATAATACCACATTTAACTAAAAAATATTACATTTAAAGTTAACCTAGCTTTATGAATTCCGGTGTAATTACAATTTTATAATACAAATGCACCTCCGCTATTTGCATGCTAAAATGAGCACTAGTGATTTATGAAGCCTGCTACAGTGTGCCCAACAATGCAGGCCCCTCTGCTGTAAATTTCGCAGAAATTGTCAGCAGCAGGCAGCGTTCTGTGAATGGGAAAGAGAGGAACTAATTGCATTACTAACCTGATGGATGAGCCAGATGAAATAGATACATAGTTATCAGAAACATTTTCTAGAGTCAGAGGCTGAATGTATTGTAAGGGTAAATGTAGCACCTTTTTAAAACTCATTTATATAAGCACAGTATTGCATGATTTTTCTGTGACACACAATATTGTACAATGTGCTCTGTCCATGATTGTACTAGTAGTAGCCTGCTATTGAAAAACTGCCCCAAATGGTGTAGCCTGTTGCGGACAGCACTCAGTATTCATGTGTAGGTATAGATAAGAAGACCAGCATCAATGCTCATTACAGGCTTTATTTCTGGTTGTCTTTCTGTCTACCGAATAATCACGATTAGGGAAAGTGTATCCTAACCACCCCTCCTCGCCTATCACAGGGTTAGCCACTGCAGTGTATTAGAACTGGTCATTTCAATGGTATTTAATACATATTGTCAGCATATGCTTCGGTACAGTATGCGTGTTTAATTTAAAGCAACATCCCTTCGTCAAAAGACACCAGTTAGAAAAAAAGGAAGTATACTGAGCTTTACCACAAGGTGAGGGGGAAACCAATAGAGTTGAAAGGTCACAATATAAAATAATGTCTCAAGAACAAGATAACACACCTGCACACAAGAGCCCAGGCATTTAGATATGGAGATTGTAGTTTTATATCCTTTATCAATCTTATGCCTTCGGATAATTCTACAATTTGCTGAGCAGGTCAGGGAGCTTTACAAATGCTTTTAAAACATGATTTTTACTGGCAAAGCAGACCAAAATTATTGGACCGCTTGATAACTTTTTAAAGATAGAGCCAGACTAAGTTGAAATGCTATTTGCCCATGGTTTATTATGATCACATTACAGTGGACAGATAAAATAGGTTTACAAGATTTTGAGAAATGGTATTGCGTTCTGACAGTGTTTAGATCATTATACTGGTGTCCATTGTTCAAAGACACCATGTGGTGGATTCTTTTACACAAGGTACTGCTATTGTGTTCAAGTGTTCAAGTTCTTAATGCAGAAAACTCAGGATGCTTCAGTTTCAATTGAATCACAAGGCTGTGTAATGGAGATGCTTTCATCTCAAGAGCTGTTAGAGTGGATTAACAAAAAAAAAAAACAGGCAATATTATCTAGACTGTCAATTGAGCAGTGTCGGATTAAGCTGCTTTGAGCTTATTTTATCAATGTTTAAAAATATATAAAAACTTGTGAAGTCTATTTTACTCTTGCCCAAGCCTATTTTACTATACAATATACAACTGTGCAGGACATTGTTTTATTTGCAATGGTAAACATTGTCCAAGTTTTTGTACTGTATTTTTTTCTACATTGCTCTTAGCAGCTGTCTTTTTGTGCCTCCAACAATTTTACAAATTATGTCACAATGGTATCCCATTTATGGTGAGAAAACACAAGACTTGCTTTTCCTGGCCTTTGTTATATTATATTTTAATTAGCTTCCCTCAGTTGGGATGAGGTCATCTTTGCCTGCTCTTGTAAATGTCTTTCACATTGTTCGCTATTTTAGCGGTTTCTTGTGTGTTTTTTGTTACACAAGAATGCCCTTCAATCAAAAATGATGGTGAGGCATTTTTGAGGTGAGGCAGGCCAGTGTCCAATCTTCTTCACTACATTGCCCCCACTTTAGTTTCTTTTCGCCCTCGAGAAGATAAGCTCCTCCTTTTGCGCAGTCACGACAGCGGAGAGGCAGACGGTGCTGGCGCTTAGGCCAGCGGCTTGAGGGTCCTGGCGTTGGCCAGGGCTCACTGGACCCAGGCCGAGGATGGAGTAACTGACCTTGGTTCCGGGAAGATGTTAATCCCGACGGCGTGGTCTTGGTGGGAATTGAGGGTTGGGGTGGCGACCACAGTGCTGAGGCCAGCAGGTTCTGGTCGGGCAGAGCCGTTGTCTGGTGAAAACGGGCCATCCTCAGTTCGGGTAAGGTCATGGTTTGCCCGGTAGGAAGCAAGGCGGTCACGGTGCAGTACCACTTTTCCCCCAGATGGCAGTAGCTGGATCTTTCCAAGCTTCTCTCGGACCCGACAAGGTCCTACCCAGGCACTGTTGAGCTTGGGAGAGCAGCCTTTCTTCTGGGGCTGTAGACCCAAACAAGCTCTCTAGTGGTGAAGTGCCGGCCTCCTCCCGGATATTACGGGGCTGCTGCCCTCTTCCTGCAGCACTATGCATACGTCAGACAGTCAGCACAGATCTCCCCTGTTACAGGCCTATTGACAGGTGTCAGTCCACATGTAGGGCTCACCCTTCCGCAGTAACTGGTGAAGGGGGTTGGCAATGGTGGCATCGGTAGTATGATGCCAGTCCTAGGAAGCCCCTACATTGGCATTGGTCCCTTGGTGTGAGCCAGACCCGGACTGCGGTGACCTTGGAGGGGTCTGTCTGGAGGCTCAAAGAAGATGACCTCATGCCACAACAGCTGGCACTTGTCCGGGTGGTGCTTGAGTCCCGCTGCCCTCAATATCTGCGGCACTGTCTTCAGTCTCACTTCTGGGGCCAGCTCCACCTGCCAATACCCGCTCTTCAGGTCAAGTGAACTGAACCACGATGAACCAGCCACTTTGATCCATTCAGTCATCAATACTGGGCATGGGGTAGAAATTCTCCTGGGGCACTGCGTTCATCCGGCGGTAATCTACACAGAAATCCCATATTGCTGTTCTTACCACTATCACTGCAGGTCCTGGCTGGAGGTAATGAGATCTGGAGTCGTTATCTACTCCTGGAAGAGGCTGGCCCTCACCTCCCCAGCTGTGGATTTGGGCCTTCTCTCCCTGTGAAGATTCCACTTGGCAGGTCTTGGGGGCGCGGTTCCGGGCTTGTTTGCTCCCTCTTTACACGAGTCTGGCATCGTTTGCCATCGGCTTCCTCCCCGCTCTATTTCAGAAGCCAGGCTGGCCAGGTTCTCGCCTGGTTGATGCATCTGCCACCGCCACTTCATCTTCAGTCCCTCTGGGTCATTGAGACTGCCAAATCTGCAGACGAGTGCCCCAGCGAGAGCTCACAGGAGGGAGCAGCACCAGCTGGGCATCTCAGCGCTCCTGTCAGACGGCCTGCTTTTTCAGTCCAGCCACCCAGCTATGCCAGCAATTTTAAATGTTTCTGGAAAGCCTCCCAGCTCCCTGTACCGTCAAAGCTTGGCAGCTTGACTGCTGAAGTCAGCGGCGCTCCTTGCCGCAGGCTTGAGTCATGCTGCAGCCCGACCGCAGGATCTCATCCTGCTTCACCTTTCAAGGCGTGCTCAGCATCCCTCTTCTGAATGTGGCACTGTAGGTAAATAGATGTATTGGCTCTTTTAGCAGAGTAAATGAAAGCTCTTTAATAATGAATGTAGGCGAAAATAGCGGTGAACTGGCTCGCAGGCCGCTTTAAATAGACCCCCAAACCCCCCTGATTTGTGGCTTTGTTAAGATCTGCATACAGATGAGAACTAATCAGCGTGCTTCTCCAGGACACCTCCTAAGACCACCTCCCTGCTTGCAACTCATCTGCTCAAGCTCATCTGAGTAACCTGGCAGGGTGGCGGGCCATTCTTCGCCGCTACAGTATGTTTGTCACATTTTCCGAATTTGTTGATATTTTATTAATGTTTCTTTTATTTATTCAGTGTGGCTTATGCTTTCAACCTATAGGAGGCTGTGTGGTCCAGTGGTTAAAGAAAGGAGCTTGTAACCAGGAGATCCCCGGGTCAAATCCCAGCTCAGCCACTGACTCATTGTGTGACCCTGAGCAAGTCACTTAACCTCCTTGTGCTCCGTCTTTCGGGTGAGACGTAATTGTAAGTGACTCTGCAGCTGATGCATAGTTCACACACCCTAGTCTCTGTAAGTCGCCTTGGATAAAAGCGTCTGCTAAATAAACAAATAATAATAATAATAATAACCTACCATCTTAAATATTGAGGAACCATCTGAAAAATCCTAATCATAAACCTATTTTAGGGAATGCATAAGGCAAGTTTTTTTCCCCTATAAAAGGGCCATAACAGAAATGTCTAACAACAGCAAAGCTTCCGAATTACTGTCATTAAAATGCAGGTGTTTTCAAAGACCTATTATTTTCAGTTCTTGATACATTTGAAATAGTCTAATCAATGTGCTGCAGTTCCCGTTGTACTTCAGATTGTAGTTCTCAGGCTTGTCCAACAGAGTGCATTTCCTATGGATTGCTCAATGTCAGTAGCTGTTTCAGACGTTTTGCAAAAGATGTATCTGGCACATAGTACAAGAGAAGAAGAGCATCATCTAATTAGTATGCATCGTCTAATTAGTATGCACTGTCTAATTAGTATGCATCTAATTAATATGCATTTTTTATGTCAACAAATCTGTTTTGGATATTAACAATTATATTTTTATATCAAAATGTAACAAAATTACTGATATAAAAAATAGAATTGTTGATACCCAAAATAGAATTGTTGATAACAGAAATTGAGGATTAAATTTTAAATTAGACCATTACTTTATTGAGCTTCAATGAAAAAGAGCTGCAGGGGCTGCATCAAAGTTCGGAAATATTTCTGTGACATTTTTATTGTTACTGATGTTTTCTTTGTTATTTATTTTGCTTAATAAGGTGGTGTGAACGTGTGGTTGGTAGTACACTGTTGTAGTTGGTGCATTGCAATAACACACACAGACAGTGAAAGTGCAATAAAACAGCTCCTGTATTCGGCTGGGTTGAGTGTCAGCAACACTTATAATAAGCACAGGCTCTACACAGCCATGTGTATCTGTGCAAAACAAGGGTTTACAGTCCCGAAAACAATGAGACACTTTAATTAACACACAACACAGACACGGCCACTTCTCCCGATAGTGAATGCTCTTTTGCAGGTGCTCTTAGTGCTGGCTTGTAGTGACAGCTCCCAGTTTAGCCGTCTGACAACACAAATGACAAACAGTTAGCAGAACAAAGAAATACAATACAAAACACTTATGACACTAATAGATTGTTTCCTTTTTCAGTCCTAGCAGTAACCACATCAAAAGGAACAGATCACTGGGGCCACTTCCCCTAAATACCCTCCGTTACGCCCTCTTTCAGTGGCACGGCTAATCACGTCTCCTCCAGTCCGTGACTGACACATCGCCTACCACATTAAGGTGCTGACTTCTGGTATCGTGGCCCTGCCCTCTTCCTGGGTGGCCGGCTTCCGACTGACCCTGGAATGAACTGCCAAACCATCCATTCCGGGTCACTCTGCTCCGGTTATACAGAGTCCTCACAAGTTGGGAGGGAGATTGTTGACTAGGATTCATTTGCTCTCTGCCACAGGTGGACATAAGCAATTTTTTACCGTGAAAGAAATACCACCATGAATAAATACAATCTCTTTTCAGATAGACGCATATCTTTTATTATATATATATATATATATATATATATATATATATATATATATATATATATATATGTATGGAAAACAAAGTATATGCAAACGAATTCCCAAATGGAATACTGGTTTTAAACATTGGGTCTTTATGCACTGAAGAAATATTTTTTAAATAAACAGGCAAAGTATGAAGAATAGACAAAGTGACAGATGGACAACCAGATGGACGGTGGCTGAACTAAATGTTTTATCCATCATCTGGACATGTACATGAAGTGAAATATCCTGGTGAGGCAATAAAGGCAGATGTTAGTGTAATTACAAAGTGTGAGAGAGTAGAGGAACTAAAGGTCCAGTATAGGTGGAAATGTAACAGAATAGCAAACGTAATGCAAAAGGGAAGATGATTGTGGCCAGGGGTCCCGCTGGCTAAAGAGCTTAAGTGGAGGATGCCTGAGAAGCTAGGGGACGTGATCAATATCTCCCCCAGCGGAGACTCTGTGCGGGGCGCTGTATAGGAAATAAGAAAATAGGAAAGTTTAGAGGGTGGAGGGGAGGATGGTGGGAACAAACAAAGCTCAAAAGAGAGAGATTGCTAGAAATGGGAGTGTCTTATAGAGACAGGATAGATTGGCCAACCAATCAGGAGACAACACATCACGAAATTGATTGATGTGCTGGTAGAGATCGAGCTACAGAGAAAATAAGGTCTCACCTTCTCTCCTTGAAATTCAACGTAAAGAGAGTGGAGAGAGTTATAAATGCATCTAATAGTTTTTATTAAGTATTTAAAAAAATAAAATAAAATACAATCCTAGAAGGTTGTAAACATTTCTTATGCTCTTAAGGTGCAGACATTAACCAACATGGTTGTCTTCTTGACTAACATAGACCCACAGTACCTTAGGGTTTCAAAGTTTCTCTTTATGGAAAAAACATGTATTTTTAATATATGGTAGAAAAGTATGATCCTTATATTTTTCATATATAGAAATTGGCCCCTTTTATATATTTAAAATATATGGGATATATTTGAAATATGTTTTAGTCTGTAACCCATATATTTATTTTATATGTTGAAAATATATGGTGCACCATATATTTTCATCAGTCCGTAATCCATATAAAATAAATATATGGATTACAGACTAAAATATATTTAAAATATATCCCAAATAGAGTTCCCAACCAATTCAAATGCAGTCCTGCCCAACCCCTAATTATTCTAGACCTAAATTCTGCATGATAAAGCATTTGCAAATATCACCGAACAGTGTGCATATCTTTCACTTATATGTATTACAATGAAGATCTAAGGGCTAAAAGGTGCAGAGTAAAATGTATTAAAATGTGTAATCATTCTTTCTAAAAAAAAAAGATGTTCTTGTTGGACTATAAAAGCTTATGTTCTCATCCTGTTGACAAGGTTTAGACCACCCTGAATATTTTTTGAAAGCGAGTTCATGACATATCAGCAAGAGAGACCAGTGGAAACATGTATAGTTATTCACCTGTCTAGCATAATGGGAACCTATTTCCACCTTTGTATTTACAGTACCAAGTTAAATGATGGTGAATCCTTGCTTGCTTACCTGTAAAAGCTAACACTGATAGAGTAATACTGAGCACACAATGTTAAGGCATCTGCTTTGAAAAAAGCAGGATTCACCCGAAGTAATTTTTATTACATGACTACAGATATGGCCAAAAGTTTTGCATCACCTAGAATTTTAGGTTTGAGACAAAAATATATGAACTAAATATAGGTATTTTATTTAATATCATATATTCAAAGAAACTACAAAATAATATTGCAAAAGGAAACCATACTAGTACTACAGTATTTCATGTTAGAGTTCAAAATGTCAATTTTTTCTGGAAGTATCTGGAAAATGCGGTAAGTAATTCAATATATTAACATAACATTATTCAGCAGGTTTCATTTGACTTTATGAAGAAAAATGTGTTAATTCTGCAAAACATTTCGCCATAGCTGTATGAACCCCACTAGTGCAGTTGCCTATGAAAATAGTTTGACCTTTTAAAATAGTGTAATAGGACAAATTATCACACTTCTGATAAACAGCTGGTAGAAGGGAAGTACAGGAAGCTGAGTAGGTAAAAAGTAAACCAATCCCACTCCCATTATGGTCAATTTCTCTTTTCCCAACGGCATGGCACTGACAGCTGCCAAACCACATTACAGTGAAAAAAAAAACAAAAAAAAAACATCTGCTGCTCAGTTTGCTGTTTGCATCTTCACTCAAGGAAACTCATTTCTGAGACTATCCAAAAGAGCTCATGCACCTGTATCCTATTACAGATGACACCCAGAAACACCTTCGACATTCCACATTCAGATCCATGGCAGGTTTGTTATGTTCATGACAGGGAAATCATTCAAGGCATTCTTTTCAAACTTATGTGAAATCTTGTATTTGTAGTTTTACAAGTCTGTGTCATACAAGGTCAAATCGCTGTGTTTGCCGGGCATGACAAACTGACCCTTAGATACATGTTGTCGGGTAATATGTTCAGCATGAGGTACATCGACTGTGAATAAAGAAAATGTAAATGGAATGATCCTGCAGTACCAAATCATGTGGAATGTATTTGATTGTTTTTTCCACAAAATCATATAAGACGGCTCTGGGAGTGTAATGAGATAAGGATTAAGGCTGAATCAATGGAATCATCCAAATATCAACATTCATACGAAATAAATGTAAGCAGGTTCAGACAGATGTGCCTGTTTGTTTTTGAACAGTGTTGTCAGTAATGGGTGGATAAACCACAGGCTATGAACCACAGGAAACACTTTGCATTTGGAAATACAGTTATGGTAGTTTGGTTGCTTTCTTTTTGGCATGAAACAACTACAGCTGGTGCATGAGAAAAGGATGGCAGATTTATTTATAAAGAAAACTGACCCTGTTATCAATGTGTCCCACTGGTAAACACAATTATACACAAATCCATCATGTGAAATTAATATAGCAATTTGGGCCGGGCTGCTTTTTCCTGCTGATTACATGGGATGTCTAGTTTTGTTTCAACAGCACATATTTGTTTTTGTAAAACTTGTTCATTTCCCACCCTTAATTGACCTCTGACCAGCATCAGCACAGACTTAAAGCCAGCAGACTAGTGAGCTGGAAATGCTGATGCTTCACTGTCTTTACCGCAACGATGCCTCCTTCAGCGAATGAGATGAAAAATGATCATCCTGTGATCAAAGCTTCCCTGGATCTGCAACGGTACGCAATACACATTGAAGGATTTACAGTATTTATGACTAGATAATTACAGAGAGACATCATAGATGGCTTTTACAGTATTTTAAGTTGTATTTTACATTCAATATGGAATTTAGTTACACACATTAATCTTGACTGTCTTCAGTCAGTCATTCAATACCACTGATGATCCCCTGCTGATGCACAGTATGGCTCCATGGTGTTCTTATTAGAAACCCCTTCAGGGGATCAAATCCCCTGAGAAGGTGCTCTACTGTAATGGAGGTGGTTGTCATATTAACATTTTTGATATATATATAAGGGAACCGCTCATCCAATTGTGATATTAACAGTATTTAGCACAAGCTGTTGAGAATATCACTTTCTGGGAGCATATGAGGGTGTCTGTCTGTCCGTATATCCATCCATCTGTATGTCACTGTAACAGGGCGAGGTTACACGTGGGTTTTGCACTGAATAATACGAATCAGACACAGGGAGCAGTGGGTGTTGACACGCTGCACAGGTGTGCAGGTTTAATAACAACACAGGCCTGATGCTAGGGTACCAACAGTAGTAATCCTAGTGCCGGATTTAATAAAGAAAACATAACAAAACAAATCTAAAAATAACAGTTTGCCCACAAATTGCGAGCGCTAGTCCACTAAAAGGAAGGTCCCGCTCCAGGAACCTACTACTCTATGCAAACCCTCTCTATACTGTGTGGGATCAACATCCCTTAAACTGACCTACTTCTGGGCTCCCGGAGTCCCGGCATCCTCACGGCAACTCCAGCCTCTTCAAACGGACTTGGCTGGGCAATGCCTTCACGAGCACTGTCTTGGAGTGGAAGGGTTTTGTGTAGTAGTGCTCTCCATGGAGCGGATGATCTCAATGTCAGCAGGTGCAAGCTTTCGCTCAGCACCCGTCTGTATGGCTATGGCCGTGCAGTAGCCTCGAGCTGTGCGCAGGCTCCCTGGGCATGCCCCCCAGCCAATCAGGACCTCCAGATCAAAGCACCGGGCGAGCCTACCTGCTCAATTAGTTGCCTAGCAATGCGTCTCTTGTTGTGCGCCCCAGCTGCTTCCATAAAGGCACACATGCACTCAAGAACCAGCAACAGGGTACTCCCTGTCACAGTCACCCTTACATTATTGCATATACCTGGAGAAGCACCTATCCAGTTGTCTACTTATTAAGTTTTTTTTTAAGTGTGTTAAAAGTTTTTTTTTTTTTTTTAACTTTCACGAACAGTATTTCTTGAGCAAAGAAGAACTTAAACTCAGTGGATATCTTCTGTTTTTCTTAGTGTATATAATGTAGGACAGCAGCCATTCATATTTTGGAACCAAGTTCTGGCATTCAGATGGCTTACACTTCCTTAACAGCCAGATCTGACAAGTGAGTGTCTTGGGTTCTTAAAAGACTTACTGCACGCCAGCAAACACAGGTAATAAAGAACGTTCCATATTGCAATGGATGAACTTTAAAATGCTTTTAAAACGTAAGGGGTTTGGCAGTGATCTATGTTTCATTCTACAAATATATTGGGTCCTTCAAACCAGTAAGAAATGTTAAATAAAATGGAGTTTTGTATTTTTCTTTCTCATTCTCTTTCAAGTGAATTATGGCCATCCAATGGTTTTTCAAATGACAGTCTTATAATTAAATCCAAATGTGTTCTGAAGATGATACCACCAGCTGGTTGTGTTTAATTCTATAGAATTGAAGTGTCTAATTTAAACATCCAATTATCACAGTTACAAATGCAATCACTCACAAACTTGACTACAGCAAATACTATGAACTAAAACTCTGCAATTATTTCTCCCAGCAATTTAAAAAAATAGATTTTATTTTTTTATCTCAATACGATCTGTTCTTAACTAGCCTAATGTGCATTTTATCCCAGAAAACAGATGAACATTTTTGGAGAAACAGAATCTACAAATCATAACCATGTTCCTACATGTTATTGGAGTTATTTTTTACAACTTATTTTTTGATTTTTTTTTTCATGTTAAAAACGTTGTAGATAATGCCAAACATCTGATTTATTTAATGCTGTGTTATTATTCATTACAATGAGCATCACATTTTCGCAACATCACAAATTAAGGTAACACCATGTTTTCATGCTTTCGAGATAATGTGAAGCATATGATTTATTTAATTCTACACAATTGCCTTACTACAAGTGTCACATACACAGTATTTAAGTTGAAAAACCCCATGAGGATTGAAGTTCACCTGTCCTTGCTCTCAGTTAGGACACAGAAACATCCTGGGTTAATATTATGCACGAGGCCCTGCTGAACCACTGTAACAGGGTACACCCTGCCCCCTTGCGTATTTTGTTTATTTTGTATTTGTGTTGTTGTAACAGGGCGAGGTGCCCTGTACATTGTTTTGTTTATTTATTTTTACTTGCGTGTGGAGAAAAGGAGAGTGAGGAAGGAAGATGGGAGGAAGAAGAGGAAAGATGGGAGGAAAAAGGAGGAGCTGCAGGAAGCAGCAGCAACAGCCGGAGCAAGTCTGCCTGACATGCTTGAGGGGGGAGGAGTGGTGTTTTAAAGTCGGCGAGGTTGGCCATGTGTCGCCCGACTGCTACCACACTTCACCTCAGGAAGAGGAGGTGGAACCAGGGCTACAGCCACAGGAGGAGGTTTGCTGGGAAGCCCTCCTCCACAGCATGGGAGTGCAGTACTGTTGCTGCATCTGTGGGGAGTGGGGGCATTTCCCAGCTAACTGCCCCCTCCCACCAGTGGAATACCTGCTGTGCCCATCACCACCAGCAGAGGGAGAGTTCCTGCTGGTTCCACCTCCACCACCATGGGAGGACTGTGTGTCGCTCCCACCTCCGCCAGTAGAGTGAGAGTACCTGCTGGTCCCACCTCAGCCAGCAGAGGGTGAGTTCCTGCTGGTTCCGCCTCCACCTCTGTGGGAGGACAACTTGCCGCTCCCACCTCCGCCAGCAGAGGAAGAGTACCTGCTGGTTCCGCCTCCATTGCCGTCATCAGCAGAGGGAGCATGCCTGCTGGTTCCACCTCCATCGCCGCCACCAGCAGAGGGAGCATGCCTGCTGGTTTCCCCGCTGCAGCCAGAAGGGGAGGAGCCCCTGCCATCTTCGCAGCCAGAAGGGGAGGAGCCCCTGCCGTCTTCGCAGCCAGAAGGGGAGGAGCCCCTGCCGTCTTCGCAGCCAGAAGGGGAGGAGCCCCTGCAGCCTTTGCCAGGAGCAGAGCAGCAGGAGCTGCCTCTGCCTCCACCACCACCACCTGAGGGAGAGCAGCAGGAGCTGCCTCTGCCTCCACCACCACCACCCGAGGGAGAGGAGCAGGAGCTGCCTCTGCCTCCACCACCACCACCCGAGGGAGAGGAGCAGGAGCTGCCTCTCCCTTCACGACAGGATAGACAGAAACAGGAGGCTGGCAGTCTGCAGCCGCCCTTGCATAGGCTGCTGAGCAGAGCAAGGGGGAAAACCGCTGGGTCGCAGCGGCTGAGAAGAGGGCCAACCCCAGCACCACCGCTGGTCCTGGCTCCCCTCCTGCCGTCGCCTCCCGAGGGTACCACGTGTGGCAGGGTGACTGGGCGGTGACGTCACGGCAGAAGCAGGAAGGGAAACTGACACCAGGGAGTACTGCAGTTAAAGGGGCTTGCACCGTTTTTATTTTTAAATACAACAAAAATAAAATAAATATTTGAACAAAAAAAACACTTGCTCACAGAGCGAAATAAAAAAGGTAAACAAAACAAATCTCGTACACAAAATAAACAATAAATTATCCAGGTCAGGCTGGGCAGTAGCCTTCACTGATCCTGGAGTTTCTTTTAAGTTTTGTTTTCGTTCTCGCTCTCTGTCTCTCTGCTCGCTCTCTCCTCTCTAACACCCCCGAGTGCAGCGAGCTGCCGGCTTTTATAACAGGTGACCATCTCCCGATTAGCAACAAATTAAATCACCTAATTAAATCGGGAGATGGCCACCTGTGTTTTGTATATGTCTGTTTGTTTTGGCCACTGTGCCGTTTTGTTTTGTCTGAAGTGTTTTGTGTTTAAACTGTTTATTTATAATAAACGTGCATCAGCGCTTCAACCCACAGTATCAGTGTCTGTCTCTCCCTGGTCTGATGTCATCACCAAACCAGCCTAGTCACAGCCACCCACAAGCATCAGCGATGACATCCATGCTAACGTAGATAACTGCAGCAACAGCATTGCCAGATTAGCCGCTATTTCCTCAACAGACATGTTGTCACTAAATTGATTGTCTATAGTAATGCTGTACACTTGAATGCAGAGTTCCTTAAAGAGTTTTACACTGCAACAGCTCCCTTTAGGCCCCGTGCACACTACATAACCGATCTCGAGAACCGTACTCAGAACCGTTTTAATTAATCCAGATCCACACATCCACACTGAAGTACCGTTTCTGTTTAGTCGGTCTTAACGCATCCACACACTATTAGAATAGTTTGGTTACAGTTCCTAGCAGCGCAATGAACAGTGGAAATGAATATGATAGTATCCCACCATGCACTGTATTTTATTTTAAAATAATGTGTTTTGCTTCATATTAATAGAGGTGCATATTTCTAAAAATAAATAAAACAAGCATTTTTTTGTAGTGTACACTGAAAGCAAGTCCTTCAAGCGCCTGCTCTAGTATTTCGGCAAACATACCACAAAGGGATTTTTTTGGGATTTTGGGATATTGCAGGATACCCAAAAAATGTAGTCTGGTATTACTGCGTCCACACTTCTGACAAGCCGCGCTAACTGATGCAATCTAATTAGAACCGGACTCGAGACTGCCCCCTGAGGTGATCTTGAGTTTGGTTCTCAATCTGATGATAAACGCTGCGTAGTGTGAATGCAAACCCTATTTAGCACTTTTAAGACGGCTTAAAGGCAACTAATGAGGTTTAAAGGCATAGTGTTGACAGGGCCTTAGTTTCTGTGATTCCATTTGCATGCCCTGTTTTTGTACCTCAGAAATGGCAAAGAAAGCCATCATGTTTTAATTTGTAGGTTTTGACCCATGAGTATGAGTCTGAATTGGAAGAAGAGTTCAGAACATAAAACTGAATTAACTTGTGAGTCTTCAATAGGCCTTACATAAGGCTCATATTACATTGGGATAGTTTCTGACCTGCCAGTCATTAACTTGATCCATCTACAGTACATCTCATTTATCAAAACTTAATTTCTGTCTGCTGAATCTAGAAGTTATGGCTTTAATCCTATATATTAGATAAAATACAAAACGTTTTAGTGTTTGTTGCTACATTGAGGGGCACATTATTTATTTATTTATTTATTTATTTATTTTTAAACCTGGTTAGTTTAATCTTGTTTTGGGTGAACTGTCTGCATACAGATTTCTTCCCAGGTCAAGCTTTAAAAAAAAAAAAAAATGGTGCCTACTTTTTTTTTTTAATCTACATTATCCCTCCAATAGATCCCACTATTTTCTCGTTCCTTGTTGAAGGTTAGTGTGCTGTATGTGAAAGGGCACATCTAAAAACATAAATGGGTCTCAATGGTGGTAGTTAGGAAAGTGCTGTGTTTGTGATGAGTTGTGGTGATAGTTCAATAAGAGTAATACAAAGCAATGGTGCTGTGCAATCCACTATCTATATCAGAATCATGACAGCCACGCAAGCCCGCAGACTCTGTGCTGTAGCTGAAAGATGGAATCCTTCTTCATCCACATCAGCATCTGTTTACACACACAGCATTTTCAATGTTTGTATTTATTTGCCCTGGTGGCAGCAGATAGGACTTTTTATTGTATAGTTTTAAGTTCAATAAATAATCCTGAACTTTAGATCCTGTGTCCACAGTTTCATTTTTCATTGATCAATTTTATCATATGTATGTTCTTTGTGATTAGTACTGCAACAGTGAAGTATTCAACTTACATTATAAGTGTTTTACTGTAAGTATGCTCTTTGATGTTTTATACAATACTTCACATTTTAAAAAGCAGGTTACCTGAATTGTATTATTATCATGAATAATTATAATTAAACAGTGATCAAAACCTGACAATATAAGGTGCAGCAACAATGAATCAGTCAAGCAAGCCAAACCCTGTTTCATATGAAATTCAGTTTAGTCCCTACAGTAAGAAGTGATATTCATAAAGAAAGCTAAAACATAGTGCTGATGTGTGTTCTATAAAAAACAGTTCTGGGAGGGTGGCAATAAAAAACCCTAGCACTCATTCAAACGCTGAGAAAAAAATGAGCATGAGCAACAGAGCAGGAAGTAACTCATCATTTTTTAAAGTAAGAACATACTCTATATTGTAAATAAATAATTGAATTCACCTCAAATAATGTATCTGAAAGTCTTTCTTACCTGTATGGTGGAACAAAACAGTAAGTAACATTCACAATTTGATATCAGAATGTCAGGTGGCAGATTAATACAGATACACCAGGTGCCAACTTTAAGCTGATAAAATAATTATATTAATCTTGCCTGTTCCACTTCCATGTGTTCTATATGTTTAAAATGTGCCGTTTTGAAAGAAACACATGTTATAGTAAACATGTTATTTACCATGTAAATATGTAAATATACCATATTTGAAGACATGGTATATGGCACTGCACTTGATTAAATAAATCTCTGTTTGCAAGCCATGTTGAAATTGAGTGGTCATTTCACTTGGAAAGTGAAATTGTCCCACCCCTTCAATAACTTCTTTCCTGTCATAAACCAATCAGTTGCTTCTCCTATTGACTGACATGCTTTCAGCCAGTAACAAGTGCATGTGTAACAGATGACTAGATAATAAGGCTGAGAAACACTGTAATTTAGTAGTACCAGATATATAAATATATTGTTTACCCCAAACCACTGAGAATAATAAATATAAACCCAATTTCAAGTTATGATTTCTCCCTCTTCTTACTGCCTAGGGCTTTGGTTTATGATCACTCTCAAGACAGACAATTCCTTTAATATTCTACAATACCTCAAAATGAAATATACATAACCGAGACTGCAGCAATCTATAGATGCAGCAAACTTTAAAGGGGAAGGTTCACAATACAGCACTGCAGCACAGGTACTTTTATTGTACATATAACAAAGATGAATGTGTCACAACTGTACCACATTGCAAAGGTTATGATACTGGCTATTTAAGTGCATTGACTCACTTTTCATATATATATATATATATATATATATATACACATTTAATTGTCAACTTGAATAATCGTGGAATTGTTCTTTTACTCTGTTATTGGTGTTGCTTATGATTAATGTCCTTTACAAATTACTTATTTTTAAATAAAACATATACTTTTTTTTTTTTTAACTTCTGTTAAGGTTCTGCTTTGTTTCTGAAGATCTTGTTTAAATGTGCTACGGTAAAAAAAACAAAAAAAAAACCCGGTTTCCAGTTTCATTGTTTACCTTTTGAATGCTGTTTTGTGATTCTGTGCTGTGACTGAAGTTTATCTGCTCATCAGTCTCTGCCCAGACTTCCAGTGGCTTAGCAATAAGCATGTTTACGATGTAAGGGTGCAATTATGGCCTGCTGTATCAGGAAGTACCTATTCACAAAAAGTCATTTGAGTCAGAACTTTAGTAGCTGAGATTTATCCAAGTTACCAAGCTTTTAAAATAACCCTACGACGTGCAAGCAGGTTCCCTTGTTAACTGTTAGCTCTTTGCATTACAAGGGAAGAAATAATAAAACAATAAAAGGAAACCCTTTGAGCTGGGAATGCTGAATCCCAATATGACTTGGGTTTGTTTGTTTACTCCTAGATTAAGCAGTGTCTGTCCTTGGCTCAATAAGGAATAGATACACATTTAATTGCATTGCAAAACATGTTCCAAGAAAACGAATCAGAAAAAGACATTCAAATATATTTATTCATTTAAAATATTTTAACGTGTTGGGTGTGCAATAACACCCTGTGATTTCACCCTAATCATGCTCTTCCCAAACTCCCTAAAGGTTTGGTGGAACAGGGCTCAATGTTACTATCTGGTAATGTTTTAATGTTGCATGTATTGGATTTTACTATGTTTTGCTGTTTTTTGTATTTATTTTTTGTATTGCTTAAAACCAGTCCATGTAGAGGGGGTAACAAGAAGAATCTATCGGTACATAGCTTTGGAGCACACTTAACAGAATGCCATTGTGTTCAGGCTGCAATCTGATCATTCTCAAACAGCTCAAAAGCACTCAATGAATCACAAACCCTCATCTCAGTTTTCTAAAACATTTTACCTCATTGAATTTAATTGGCCATTAAGATGAAACACATCAAAGGAAAATATGTTTATTTATACATTTCCATTGGTTTATACCAATCTGGAAAAAGTGTAAGACATGAATTATGTTAAGTATGAAAAAGTAGACTTTTGAAATGCATCACACCACATGGTTCTTTTGATAAACACAGTACATTTTGGCTTTGGGTGTGCATTCATTTGGCTACTTTTATTTTCTACAAAAGCTACCAACAGTAGACAAACGATCTAAGCTTGAGTGTTTAAAAGCATCTCAGAGATGGTATACTCCGTACAGAGTAACTCCAATATCCCTGGCAGCTTTGTCCACACTGTGAAATGGATGTGCGTCACATATTAAAGGGTTGCATGCTGGCCGAGATGTCTAATTAAAGTCATGATTTGTGAGGGTGATGAATTGTTACAGCTCGCAAAGACCTTTAATCTTTGGAGAGTGTTTTCCAATTCATCTGAAAATGAGGTGACTCTAAATCAATTAATTGAAACAAGAAATAAAAAAAATGCACCAAAACTGACACACGTTTTATTTTAGCATCAGGTCAGAGAGCCAGTCATGGTCTGCTGGGCATACAGAGCATGCAGTATACTGGAACCAACTCTCCAGTAATGTTGTTGAAGCCGACACCCTGGGATCCTTCAAGAAGCTGCTTGATGAGATTCTGGGATCAATAAGCTACTAACAACCAAACGAGCAAGATGGGCTGAATGGCCTCCTCTCCCAAACATTTTCTGCAGGTGTTGCATTGCAGTTTGCATTGCAGTTTGTCATTATTTACAAAAGTGCAACATGTCTAAGTGACTTCATTCATATTCCCAACTGGTAATGAATGAATCCCAAATAGCAATTGCTCTTTACAGATGTAAATTAACATATAAATACATATTTATGCCTAAATAGACCAGAGAGCTGCAAAAACATTGTGTAGGTATGAATGAGGGTTAGGGGAGTTGTTCGATTCACATTGTTTGAATGCTGTATATTTGATACTGCCTTTGAAGGATAGTAATGATAATATAAAGCAATTTACATCTCATACAGAACATCCTGTATTCATCTCTGTGTTAAGATAGCATTTAAACATAAAGTGTACCACAGCAACATTGTCTGTCCCTCAAACTGGCATACAAGATGGTGAGCTGTTCTGGAAGAGGGCCTTTCCAGTGGATAGAGGGTTTCTAACCACTGTAACCTTCTGTAGTGAGTGATTAAAGCATATTGGGGACAATGGTATTTCTATGCCAGTCAATGCAGGATGTGATGTAGATAAATACAAGCAAACCTCTGTTCTTCATTTGGGGTGACTGGCCACATTTCAGCTCCATACCAAAGGGCAATGAGATCTGAGGGAACTTTGATTGTCACACAGAGCATTACAGTTATGAGCTGCTTCTCATTTCCAGTCTGCTGTCACACAGCCTGACTTCTATTATATGTAAAATTATGGAAACTATAATAAGATCCAAAATGGAAAATTACCTATATGGTAACAGTATCCTGGGAAACAGTCAGCATGGTTTTAGGAAAGGGAAATCGTGTCTAACTAACCTGCTTGATTTTTTTGAGGATGCAACATCGACAATGGATAATTGCAAAGCATACGACATGGTTTATTTAGATTTCCATAAAGCTTTTGACTGCATAAATGATTAATTCTCAAACTGAACGCGGTAGGGATTGAAGGGAATGCATGCACATTGATTAGGGAGTGGCTAACATGTAAGTAGTTACAGAAAGTAACAGAAAGTACTGATTAGAGGAGAAACCTCAAAATGGAATGAGGTAACCAGTGGAGTACCACAGGCATCAGTATTAGGTCCTCTGCTCTTCCTAATCAACATTAATGACTTAGATTTTGGTATAGTAAGCAAACTTGTTAAATTTGCAGACAACACAAAAATAGGCGGAGTGGCAAACACCGTTGCAGCAGCATTCAAAATGATCTAGACAGCATTCAGAACTGGGTAGACACACGGCAAATGACATTTCACGGGCACTTGCAAGGGCTGAGGAGCTTTTATTAGGGGGTGTTAGGAGACGGGACAGACAGGATAGGCCAGACCCTCACTCTCGGAGGACCGAAGAAGTGTTCTCAGTCGGTCTGGGAGACTGTCTATCCATGAGGGAAAAGGAGTTCTCGAGTACAGTTGGAGAACTGGAAAACACACAGGATGGGGAAGAGTCCCCTCCGCTCGGCGTTGGGGACAGAAAGGCTCTTGAGTACGGTTGGAGAACCTGGAAAAAAAGGGTAGTCAGGTGCCTGTCACCAGGAGTCGCCCTCGTGGTCGAGGTGAAGCTCAGCTTCTAAGGCCGGGTACAGAGAGGTACCTGCAGGGACCTGGGGAAGGGAAATGTTTAGAAGGCCGGAGTAAGAGTAGGATTAGGATAGGGCCATCAGGCGAGGCAAAGCGCATGAGTTGCAAAAGAACAGTTGTGGCTGTGGGTCCCTCCCCCAAGGGAACCATATGCAATGCAATGCGGCATAGAAAAGGAAGCGGAGGAGGAGGGAGGAGGAGGAGAAGCAAACGTAAGACAAAGACAGGAAGTTGTGCTTGTGCATATATATAGAATAGGGAGTGATTGACAGACGGGACAGCGAAGAGGAGAGCCCCGCCCGCCCCACTCTGGCCCGGAGGCTGACATAGTATGCAGGGTGCGAGGCCACTGGAGAGATGGCTAAAAGAGAGACAGCTCCGATGCTGAATGGGTGGAGCCGCTCCGACCCAGAACTATGCTGGCTGGTTTCCGCGGCGATCCTCGGCTGGAGCTGGAAGTAAACAGAGAGAGAAGGAGAGAGAGAGAGAAAGAGCGAGCCCTCTCCAGTGCCCCCGAACTATGCCTTAGGGCTGACATTTAATAGAGAAAAGCGTAAGGTACCACAGGGATCAGTATTAGGTCCTGTGCTCTTCCTAATCTACATTAATGATTTAGATTCTGGTATATTAAGCAAACTTGATAAATTTGCAGACGACACAAAAATAGGAGGAGTGGCAAACACTGTTGCAGCAGCAAAGGTCATTCAAAATGATCTAGACAGCATTCAGAACTGGGCAGACACATGGCAAATGACATTTAATAGAGAAAAGTGCACTCAGGCACTAAAAATGTGCATTATAAATACCATATGGGAGATACTGAAATTGAAGAAGGGAACTATGAAAAAGACCTAGGAGTTTATTTTGACTCAGAAATGTCTTCATCTAGGCAATGTGGGGAAGCTATAAAAAAGGCCAACAAAATGCTTGGATATATAGTGAAAAGTGTTGAATTCAAATCAAGGGAAGTAATGTTAAAACTTTACAATGCATTAGTAAGACCTCATCTAGAATATTGTGTTCAGTTCTGGTCATCTCGCTTCAAAAAGGATATTGCTGCTCTAGAAAGAGTGCAAAGAAGAGCGACCAGAATTATTCTGGGTTTAAAAGGCATGTCATATGCAGACAGGCTAAAATAATTGAATCTGTTCAGTCTTGAACAAAGAAAACTACGCAGTGATCTGATTCAAGCTTTCAAAATTCTAAATGGCATCGACAATGTTGACCCAGGGGGCTTTTTCGACCTGAAAAAATAAACAAGAACCGGGGTCATAAATGGAGATTAGATAAAGGGGCATTCAGAACAGAAAATAGGAGGTACTTTTTTACACAGAGAATTGTGGGAGTCTGGAACCAACTCCCCAGTAATGTTGTTGAAGCTGACACCCTGGGATCCTTCAAGAAGCTGCTTGATGAGATTCTGGGATCAATAAGATACTAACAACCAAACGAGCAAGATGGGCAGAATGGCCTCCTTTCGTTTGTAAACTTTCTTATGTTCTTATGTTCTTTTCATGATTACTCCCACCTGTTTTTCTCCCTTTTTGTGAACTGTGGTATTTATTACAAGCATGTCGAAAAATACGGCGGTTGTATCAGCATTTCTGATCTGTCCAAGCTGGTACTATTTGTTAGAAATGCAGAAATTGTAAAAGCATCTCTTTGAATTCGTCAGGAAGATAATGACGCTTCTGCGAAAATGGCTGCCTGTATGTCATGGACGATTCAAGATTGGGCAGCAATGTTTTGGTTCGTCTTTTCTCAGCAGTAAGTCACTTTGCTGCTTGTGTATTCAGACAGTCACGACTTTTGTTCACTCGAATTTTAGATGCAGGCCATTTTTGAGGAGAAAAAATTGGTTTAAAAAGTGCATCTTAAATTCGAAGGAATATGGTATGTAAATAAAGGCATATAACATATAACTGTCATAAACAGCAAACACTCTCTATGACTGATTAACTTGCCTTTGATAAAAGTAAAAGCTAACCTATTTCTTATACGCCTATAATGATAGATAGAAAGGACACTAATCCAGGGCATTTGTTCCTGAATACAAACTGTATATTGTTGGACACTGAATATATCGATTTCTAGATTTGCATGGATTGTCAGAAGAGACTGTTACTGTTTGTGCACCCTGCACCAGGGACCAGGGAGACCACACAGTCACCAGTGCAGGTACATATCAGCCTGCTGGAACTGTTTCCAGTCCTTTTCTCTCGTTGCTCTGCTCCTAATGAACTCTTGCAGTCTTCCAGTCATCCCCTCTTACAAATTCTGATAGGCGACTCACATTTAACCAGAGGTGAAATATTTTATGCACAACCCTATTTAGAAACCGTCTTTGCAAAACTGGATTGGTCTTACCCCTAAAGAGAAACATTAAGATCATCTCTAAAATATCAATCTATCAGTTCCTGGAGGTTTTGGGGCTGCTGCTGTTAGGCACAGACCCAGAACAGCTACATCACAGTGATTGTGTTTGGTTTAATTCAGCAAGAATATGAACTGGCCACCAACAGATATGGATAGCACTGTATTTAGCCAGATGGGCCAACTAAAATAGAATATATCTTTAATCATGGTGTCTTTCTTTGACCTGGTTTAACAGTTCATGGAAGTTGAGGCTCAGGAAGATCAAGTGACTTCCTCACTGGGTTAAAGGCTGTTGGGATTCGGATTGAGAACATGCTGTTTTTTACTCCTCTGCTTTTACTTGACATGCATGCTTGTGGGCATATTAGATCATATTAAATGACATCAGAAATTAAAAGCACAATGCATCATCAATTATGTTGTACTTCTAGACTGTTTGGCATTGGAGGAAAACATAAAGAACAAAAATACAAATAATATAAATGTGATTAATTAGGTATTAACCTAGCTGACATGTTTCTGAATTCTGGATATGCAAACACATTAACACAGATGTGTTCAGCTACAATTGTAGATGTTTTTGGCACACAACAGTTATTCATTTCATTAGTGGCAGTTTGCAAAGTAGCTATTTAATCAAATTCAATAAACATAATACTTTTATCTTAAGTCATTCATTGTTCCACATCTGAATGTGTATCTGTCTTTTAGCCAGGTTGTCTACAAACACTCATGTAGTCCTGGATGATATTTATAGACATGCATTAAAAGCCGCACTAACCACACAATATTATTTCAGCTGTTGTACTGTATACTTAAAGAACACAGAATTTTTTTTATTATTTGTCTCCATCACAGATGTTGGCTTCACCCCATGCTGCCTCCCTAAAAAGATGAGGGTGATAGAGGACCCTGTGTCTTTTAAGGACACTGACAGGTCACCTGCTCATTATAGCAGCATGTAGCTGGGGGCTTCCCTCTCTCCCCTGACATCCATTTCCATCACTAGGTAGGTCCAGCACGCCCACTTCTCCAGTGTGCTTCTCTGGACTGTCCAGTGTCCACCCCATCAGTGGTGACTGCACAGAATTGCTTAGCATCTCTCCACTGTCCAACCCATCTCCATCTCAGTGGTGACTACACAGTCTTGCTTAGCATCTCTCCACTGTCCGCACCCCCTCCATGTCAGTGGTGACTACACAGCCTTGTTTAGCATCTCTCCACTGTCCACACACCCTCCATGTCAGTGGTGACTGCACAGCCTTGCTTAGCATCTCTCCACTGTCCACACACCCTCCATCTCAGTGGTGACTACACAGCCTTGCTTAGCATCTCTCCACTGTCCACACCCCCTCCATCTCAGTGGTGACTGCACAGCCTTGCTTAGCATCTCTCCACTGTCCACACCCCCTCCATCTCAGTGGTGACTGCACAGCCTTGCTTAGCATCTCTCCACTGTCCACACCCCCTCCATCTCAGTGGTGACTGCACAGCCTTGCTTAGCATCTCTCCACTGTCCACACCCCCTCCATCTCAGTGGTGACTGCACAGCCTTGCTTAGCATCTCTCCACTGTCCACACCCCCTCCATGTCAGTGGTGACTGCACAGCCTTGCTTAGCATCTCTCCACTGTCCACACACCCTCCATCTCAGTGGTGACTGCACAGCCTTGCTTAGCATCTCTCCACTGTCCACACACCCTCCATCTCAGTGGTGACTGCACAGCCTTGCTTAGCATCTCTCCACTGTCCACACCCTCCATCTCAGTGGTGACTGCACAGCCTTGTTTAGCATCTCTCCACTGTCCACACCCCTCCATCTCAGTGGTGACTGCACAGCCTTGTTTAGCATCTCTCCACTGTCCACACACCTCCATCTCAGTGGTGACTGCACAGCCTTGCTTAGCATCTCTCCACTGTCCACACCCCCTCCATGTCAGTGGTGACTGCACAGCCTTGCTTAGCATCTCTCCACTGTCCACACCCCCTCCATCTCAGTGGTGACTGCACAGCCTTGTTTAGCATCTCTCCACTGTCCACACACCCTCCATCTCAGTGGTGACTGCACAGCCTTGTTTAGCATCTCTCCACTGTCCACACCCCCTCCATGTCAGTGGTGACTGCACAGCCTTGCTTAGCATCTCTCCACTGTCCACACCCCCTCCATGTCAGTGGTGACTGCACAGCCTTGCTTAGCATCTCTCCACTGTCCACACACCCTCCATCTCAGTGGTGACTGCACAGCCTTGTTTAGCATCTCTCCACTGTCCACACACCCTCCATCTCAGTGGTGACTGCACAGCCTTGCTTAGCATCTCTCCACTGTCCACACACCCTCCATCTCAGTGGTGACTACACAGCCTTGCTTAGCATCTGTTCACCCCATTTCCATCTCGGTGGTGACTGCACAGCCTTGCTTAGCATCTGTTCACCCCATTTCCATCTCAGTGGTGACTGCACAGCCTTGTTTAGCATCTCTCCACTGTCCACACACCCTCCATCTCAGTGGTGACTGCACAGCCTTGTTTAGCATCTCTCCACTGTCCACACCCCCTCCATGTCAGTGGTGACTGCACAGCCTTGCTTAGCATCTGTTCACCCCATTTCCATCTCGGTTGTGACAGCACAGCCTTGCTTAGCGTAGTGGGCTGTCTTGAGCAAGCTCATCTTGGTGGAAGGGGTAAAAACTTCACACCCCTCTGTGCCCATTCAACACCACATTAAACGACCTTGGCGTTAGCATTAATGTCTTGTTCTAGGATAAAAAATGTGCTTATACAGTTTCCATAAGTCCTAATATAAGCTCCCATGGTGAGGTATTTACTATTACAAAAATAATGAATCAGACCTCTCAAACCATTTGCTTTTGCTCTAAACTCACATTAGTAATTTTGTTTTTCTAGTATCTGTCCCTTATGCTCTTGATTATGCAAAATGTTTTGTATGTGATTTCATATTAACTGTCAGGACTTTTTTATGGCCATGGAAAAGACAGGGAGGAAACAGTGTGCAGTGCTAAATGGGATGGGTACATGTCGAATTCAGGTATTAGCATTTTTATTGGTGCTTTTTTAACGTTTGCTCATCTTTGTTCAGTGCATCTCAATTATGTATGTCTTACCTACAGTTAGTGTAAGGTTTCCATTCTTATCTTTAACATATTGAAATTGCTGTCAATGTTTTTTTTTTATAAATTGCTCTGTTGATTGTGGAAATGTGCATAATTATTCCACCAGCAAAATCAATACTAGTATTATCTGTATTTTCATGTTTTTGTTTATTTGATAAATGTCCAATAGTGTTAGTTGTTAAGTGTGTATATTAACTGGACCCAGCAAAGGGTTAAGTTTCAGCTGTTTTAAAAGGCTTCATTTCCATGTGAGAATGTGGACCTTGATTGGTGGTACAATTAATTATTATCCAATGTGTTTTAACTGATGCAGGTGTATATAAAAGGTTGCACCTGGCCTGTCTTTTCATTCCTGTGTAGACTGGGTTGCGGCCAAAGCAACTAAAAGTGGGACTGTGTATTGGCTTTATTTGTTACATGAAAGTGCTTAGTAGCACCCCTATTTTAACAGCTGCCTGATTTCCTGCTTTTCTGCCTGATCGTCTACACCTAACCCTCACAATGAGTGAAATTGAATGGATATTTATTTTAAACTCTATGTTACAAATAATAATGTTACTGTGAGATTCTGTTATTACAATTATGTAGTGTAGGGCAGCAGTGTGGAGTTGTGGTTAGGGCTCTGGACTCTTGACCGGAGGGTTGTGGGTTCAATCCCAGGTGGGGGACACTGCTGCTGTACCCTTCAGCAAGGTACTTTACCTAGATTGCTCCAGTAAAAACCCAACTGTATAAATGGGTAATTGTATGTAAAAATAATGTGTAAAAAATAATGTGATATCTTGTAACAATTGTAAGTTGCCCTGGATAATGGTGTCTGCTAAGAAATAAATAATAATATGTATTTAAAGACTGCTAAATATATTGGACATATATTATTTATGAACCCTACAGAGATAATTTCACTGTAACAAAGTCACCTCAGGGGGTTCCTTATATTTCTAACCACATGCATGCCAATAAAATACGATCATTCTGGAAAATGTGCTGTAGTAGCTGGCTTCAGAAAAATGCAAGGCTTACAAGTTTAATATTTTGTTCCTTCAAGCAAAAAAGATATGTTGTCTGTTTGTATTAAATTTTTTACATTTATATGAATACATTTTTAAACTTTTATACTTATTGCATTGAATACACATTCTTTGAAGAGCAATATTCTGTAAATATATTTAATACAATTTAAAGCAATATATTATTTTGCAGTGATGGCATTATAGGTTATTGCAGTGGTGATATTGCTTGATAAAAGTTTGACAAGAATCTGGAGAATAAAATGCATCACTGATAGTCAAATTTATAAGTGCAGAACCAACTAATCATTAACATGCCATTGAAAAGGGAAGGTTGTGTTTTGGATCACCATCCTGCATTAACTCTGCCAAGACACAAAACTAAAAATGCTTCCAGGATGCCAGTCAGGGATTTAACAATTATTACAAGTCAGCTGGCAGCAGAGTTAAGCACTTTCCCATAGCTGTCTTTCTGGATTGAAGACACAGTGAACAGTGTAGTAGCAGAACAGTGTGGTGCAAACACACAATGAAACGCAGTGGACACAAACAGCCTACGAGCAGCATCTTATTACATGTCAAGGAAGATACAGAACAGTGTGGTGCAAACACACAATGAAACGCAGTGGACACAAACAGCCTACGAGCAGCATCTTATTACATGTCAAGGAAGATACAGAACAGTGTGGTGCAAACACACAATGAAACGCAGTGGACACAAACAGCCTACGAGCAGCATCTTATTACATGTCAAGGAAGATACAGAACAGTGTGGTGCAAACACACAATGAAACGCAGTGGACACAAACAGCCTACGAGCAGCATCTTATTACATGTCAAGGATGATACAGAACAGGCATGTCATTTGCATTAGTTTGAGCAGGTTTTTAATTCTTTAGCTGTTAAAATATGAATTTGCTTTGTTTCATGGTGTCAAGCAAAATGCAATGCCAGCTTGCAAACAAACCATCATTGAATTAAAAATGAGAAGAAATTGCACATTGAGAACCAACAGAAGTCCAAGCTTTTCTAATGAGGTTTCTTAATGGAACTCTGTACCATCCTGCTAATAAAGATCCCATCTTGTTTGCACATGTTTACTGGCTGTGTTTTACCCCAACAGCATATAAAAGTTGTGGCTGAAGAATATGAGAGCCAGAACATTAAGATGTTTCTCTAATAGTTTCTAATATGTAGCCTGGATAAGTTACCAAAACCAACCAGCAATGTGTTTAAAAGGAATTGCCAAGTTTGGCCTACTACGTTACAAAGGCCAGCCCAGTCCTGTTTAATCTACAAGTACCCATGTTCAATGGCATTGCGTTTTGGCTGTAGATTGCCATTTTTAGCACTTTTCCCATTGACTCAGAAGGACTCTAATAATACTTGTCACCCAGTTAGAGTTGCTCAGTTAAGGATCATAATGTTTTTATCCTTAACCACTTCAGCTCCAGATTTAAAAATGAAACCCCTTCCCAGGTACCAGATTTTGAAAATAATAGTAATAATAATGTTTTCAAACCTGTAATTCTATAAAATGTTAACATATGATGAATAAAACACAAATAAATGACCTAAACTGTGTTTTTCATTAACCCTTTATGCTGCTGTGTACTACGGCATGGTACTGTAAGTGGGTTTTCATTTGCATACTATAACCACAGGAAAAACATAAGAGAAGATACAAAATTAGCTTGCAAAAATACAGGGGGAAATTTTTATAGAGAAGTCTTTTGGTCATACAGTGAAAGTACTAGAGAAACTTGTTTCAACATGGCTTGTGTTTAATGCAGCTCTGTAAGTAGTGTCTAGTGTCTGAATGGCACTGTGGAAAGTGTAGAGCATCTGTTTTGTCTCTGATTGTAGGTGGTGGTTCAATAAAAATTTTTATTTGGAAATGAAAGGACCAAGGATGCTGTACAGACAGCCGTAAATTAGCCAGAGCATTCTCCAGGCTCAAAAAAAAAAACAATTGAGCTCAAACGTTGATGAATAGTTATGGAAGTTTATCCATCAAGCATGCAAACAATGAAATCTGATTGTGTGAGGAAGCTGGTTGCACATGCTAACTGCACTGTGTGGGGAAGCTGGATGTACATGATAAGTGCATTGGGATTAGGGTTTGAAGAGAAAGTGTTGTTTGAGTGTGTGACTACTGACCCCACCCTACAGCTTATATGAGACGATACAATAGAAATGCAGCCAGTGCTTAAAGTGTAGTGTTGCTGGTTCACTCCCACCTGTTGTGCTTGTAATATTGTGCTGGGTCATATCCAAGGACCAGTGTTATCATGGACATCTCAGAGCAATGCACTGAATCTTCTCACCTGTTCTGAGGTTTCAGTCAGGAAGAAGCGATAGAAGCAAAAATATTTATTAAAGCAGAGACAACAAATACTACGATGTACATAGTTTTCATGACATCTTTGGCCTTTGGCCTCGTCTTTCGAGGTACCCCTCCCCATAATTTAGTTCATGGATAGTGGAGAGGCTGACTGTAGGGAAGCCATGGGCAGGGGGGGCAGGACAGCTGCCCTCCCGTTAGATAAAGCCTAAAAACAGGTGGAGCCGAGAGGAGGAGGCGAACTCTGACGTACAGCGGGGACGAATGGATTGAGGTAAGATATAAAGCGCTTTCTAGCTGATCATTGGACGTGTTGTTTATCAAATGACGAATGAGATGCCAGCCATTTGACTGACGAATGGTCTGGTAATGAGGGCATCTAATATGCTTGATGTTTAAACTTAGTGTAAGCTTAAACATATACATTCCCAAATACCACGCAAATGCTATAAAATCCTCTTCCCTGGCATCTTTCTATATATATATCATAAGGGAGTGTTACCCATAAAGCCATTAAACTGAAAGCATATGCATCTACTTCCACCATTAAACGGGAATCAGGTGCTTGGGAAAGGCTGTCTCCAGACAAAAATTCAGCATATAATTGATAGCTGCTGCCTTTCTGTCCTCTAATCTGAAATCTGGATCTACTCATACTGTATTTATAGGCATTTTAATATGAGGCGCTTGTCTGTATGAGAACAGAAAGAATGGAGGAGTTGTCACTCTTATTGTTATTAATGTATCCCCACTTGCACTTTTTCAACAGAAGACATGTTGTACAAAAATAGTTTTTTACACCTATTAGATCCAGACTACTGATAATACTAAAAGGATAAAGGCAGCTCCTTCATTGTTTTTTTTTTTTTTTTTTTTTTGCAGTAATAGTATCTAAAAAGATGTAGGTTATACAAACTTTACTGGAGCTAGATTGTAAAAGAAAGCGCATACATTCGAGTACAAGAGTGGACAACACACATTTATCAGTATGAACACAATGGTTGCTCAATAAGGATTAGAAATGACCTTGAGGTTTGTTTTCTTAGATTTTTACTGCTTTTATAATCAAACCAAATGCTGTAAAATATAATGTAATTTCAAATAGAAATGAGGGGATGTTTACATTGGCGTCACTGTGTTTCTTTTTTTACCCTCAATCCTTAATCCATAACGGAGTTGACTTAGTCCAGACCTAAATCTTGAATATCTGAGGTGGAGCAGATGGAGGGGCAGCTTTCCTCTACTGGCTGCTGTAAACTGGCTTTGAGACTCGTTACACAACTGGCTACAAATCATTAATGCTTCAGTTCAGCGACAGAATAAAGAGAAGTGATCACCAAAAATAACTAACATTATTAGGCACCCGTAAAACGAAAAAAAGGATGAAGAAACCCATTTCCGCCTCCGTTTCATCACAGTATTTCCCGTATAACTTATTCTTTGCAGCTTTCTCAGAAACAGTTTTGCCTTTTCATTGGCATTGCAGATTGTCAGTAACATATTCTTATTCAGCTTCTGCACGTGTATGCATCAAAACATAAGTTACAAATGAGAGAAGGCAGTTCGGTCTATGAATGTTTGTCCAGTTCTTAAAAGCGAATTGTTCCCAGAACTGCATTCAGTTGTCTCTAGAGTATACCAATGAATCAGAAGCAACAACATGGCTTAGCAACCCATTCTGTGAAAAGGGGCCTCCCAAAGTGCATCCTCTGCCCTCAACCTGCCTCCACTCAACTTCTAAATGTGTTCTCTAGTCCTGTTATATGTGTGAAGTGTGAAATAGTGGACAGGGTAGACTTTGTTCATTTCTTTAAGTCTTGTCTAACACTTCTATTTTATAGTTAAAACTGATTCTGTTTCCTCGACACGTCTCTCATTGTTCCAGTCCAGTTAATTTAGAAATACTAAAAGAAACGTAATTCAGTGGCAAATGTTTCAACTAGAAGTCTATATTTAACATTGAAGACACTGAATAATATTTCTTCTTTAGCACTGATTTAAGTTTTTACTGTACAATGTATTTTGTAGTGTAGAGACCAAAACAGAATACAGTATACTAGGGCATTAACTGTACAGCCTAATTTTACCTCCCTTGATTTATACATGTTTTACTACATACTGTAATCAAGTAAACTGACCCTTATTACAGGTGCTGTCTGCTTTCTGTGCTTTAATACGTTATATATCCATGTGCATGTACTGTCTTAGATTCCGACTGATTTGACCTTTAGAATCAGAAGAATTAGTAGTAAAGTGGTATTTTGTCAAAGGCCTCTGTTTGAGTGCACCATCTTATTAACTGCTTGAAAGAGGTAAGTCAAACAGGATCTACCTTTTCTCAATCTACATTTTGTGAATGTTTTTTTTTTAATGCTTTGCTACTTATACAGCATTATTTAATTTATTCAATTATTCAGCCTAGGACTGGAAAGCAGAACTACAATCAAATAGCACCTGCCTGGGACTGGAAAGCAGAACTACAATCAAATAGCACCTGCCTGGGACTGGAAAGCAGAACTACAATCAAATAGCACCTGCCTGGGACCGGAAAGCAGAACTACAATCAAATAGCACCTGCCTGGGACTGGAAAGGAGAACTACAATCAAATAGCACCTGCCTGGGACTGGAAAGCAGAACTACAATCAAATAGCACCTGCCTGGGACCGGAAAGCAGAACTACAATCAAATAGCACCCGCCTGGGACCGGAAAGCAGAACTACAATCAAATAGCACCTGCCTAGGACCGGAAAGCAGAACTACAACTATGTGACAGCTTTGAATCTTTGTAAACAATGGCGACGTTTACATGCACAAGTCATGACAGTTTTCCTCACAACGTGTTTGCCGTACTTTTCAGGAAATGCGTTGCTATAAAAAAAATCGGCCGTACCAATGCAGATTACTCAATTCATAGTCATTTAGGGGAGGGGATATTTAGATGGCCGTGTCTGCTTACTAAGTAGGACAAGAACAACTCTGAATATCGTGAGGAGAGCTTCATACTTTGCCATGAAGATAAAAACATTCAACAAGAGAAATGAATTCACGTGTTGTCGCGCACATTCTGAATTACGCCGCGCATTAGCTACTTGTTTGTCTGGTTGGTTACCTTTCCAACACACGCACACACACGCACGCACAATATAATTTCTACTAAATACAAGTTGTAGTACTTAGAATTCATATTTGTGTGTGTATGCGTGTGTGTGTGTGTTTTGTACAGCCTTTCTGCTGGAGATTACGTGAGATTAAGTCAGAAGAACTGGATTTTAACTGCTGAAACCTTGTGAGCCACAAGCACGATTCCTGCTCCGGTTTACATCGGTTTTTACAGCTATTTTTATCGTGAGGAAGCGATTGACTCAGCCCTTAAAGTCGCGCTGCCAAAAGGTTGCCCTTTTGCTGTTTCACGATGTACTCGCACGACAACATCACACAGCCATGACTGTAGAGTCGATTTTCACGTACATGTAATGTCTATGGTCAAAAAGGATACTGGACCATTTATAATTCTGTTATGTTTCTAATAATATAATATTTTTCTTCTAAAAATGCATTAGCTTTATTCATGCTCTGCACTGAACTTCACCAAGCAGTAACCAATTCTAGACTTGTGCTTTATTTAAAATTCCTAGCTAATAAATCACCCTACTATCAGCAATAACTATGTGCTGAAATCCCAAGACATTGTGTGCCTGTTGATACTCTTGTACCAGTGGGATTTTTATTCATAATGCAATGCTTGTCAAATAGCCATGTATTTGAAGAGAGAAAGGAAGTGATCATTTGCAGGTAAAACACCAAGTCATTATGGGTCCTATCAGATTTCCGTTAACAAATAGTGATGGCAGGTGTTCCTTGTCTTTGCAGTGTACATTTCACAAGTTCACAACTGTACTGTTTATCATCCGGTGAGGAGAGAATGCTTTGAGTGACCCTGTCCGTGTTTAATTTGATCAGCTGCACTCCTAACCTTGGGAGGAGTCTATATCTTCAGCCGTGCTTGAGTAATGCAGATTACAGACTGGCTCATGAATCTGGCTCTTTTCTAATCTTGAAGACTAACAAAAGAGAATGCTGATGAAGATGTGTAATATTATGGATGGCACTCTCCAGCTAATGCTGATTGGCTAGCAGCATGAACTCACAGTGCCCATTTTTCAGTGGTGTGCTCAATTTAAAGAAAGATGATATGAAAATATATCTTTAAAGTAATATAATGGCAGTAGATGCAATCAAAAAATTCAACAGTAGATGCATAAAAAATGGCATGCATGTGCTTTCAATTTTATATTTTCTAACAGCTGGATGCGTTCAGGGTGTGTCCTCCAATGTCTGGAAGTTTGACAATGCCATCAGAAAAAACAGTACTGTGACTCTATAACTTGGAGCTTTCCTTTCCCAGTTCTATTAACATATCATTGGCTTCCTGACAGGAAAGGCAGTGGTGTAGCACAAGTTATTTGAAATTCCATTAGTTGAGGGTAGTATTAAGTGTTTTTGTAATTTGTGTGCTATTTAACAGAAATCTGGAACCGAAATGGTCTAATATTTAACAATTCCTTTCATTTAGCGTTGACGTTTTTTAGGGGCTTACTGTGAGCATGAGAAGCAGATCCACACCACACGTTTAATGCAAACCATTCCAGAGTCTCTGCATTATTCCTGTATGAACCCTAATACAGGATTCAGTTACGTGTGATCAAACCACCACCGTTCAAAGGTCTTTTTCTTTTTTTTCCTGCAATGCAGGTACGTGTCTAAAATCATGAATGCCTGTAAGGCCTGGAGTAAAATATCACTAATAAATGATATTGTGAAAGTGAAACATTGAGTTGAAGACAGAGCGTCCAGCAGTTCTCAGGATGCAGGGGCGACTGAAACAGTGTAGGTCATTTATCAAAGGTAGGCTGCTTTTGACCTACTGAACATTTCTGAAAACATAGGTTCACAAAAAGTGTATTAAAAAGAAAAAAAAAACCCACTGCATTAGGCCGCCAGCAACCCAGCATGCTTTTGATCATTTTTAAACAAATCTCTAATAGATGGCCTTAGGTGTTGTAATAAAAATAATTTAATGTACTTGTCAGTGTGTGTGTGGTATTTCGTTAGTTATCAAATTTGTATTTTTTTTTTCAAAACCTTTCCAAAAGGAATTTATAGTAACCATATGTAAATTATTAAAATATAGGGGCGGGGGGGGGGAGCTGTAAATCGACTGGAGCCATTCTGACATGTTCATACAAACCAAGATTAACACTAGAAAATGAAATGTGTGTACAAACACAAAAAAAGGCTTACATCTTAACATTTGTGTGCAAACACAAAAAAACGCCTGCATCTTAAAATTTGTGTACAAACACAAAATTTAGTGTACAACGTGTACAAAGACGACAGCTTCCACGTTCCAGGATCACGGTAACTGAGTAAATGTTCATCCAATCGGAGATCTGATTTGTGTCTTTCCACAACCAACACCCGTGTTTTTTTTGTAAGATGCAGGTGTTTTTTTGTGTTTGCACACACATTTTAAGATGCAGGTGTTTTTTTGTGTTTACACACACATTTTAAGATGCAGGTGTTTTTTGTGTTTGCACACATTTTAAGATGCAGGTGTTTTTTGTGTTTGCACACACATTTTAAGATGCAGGTGTTTTTTGTGTTTGCACACACATTTAAGATGCAGGTGTTTTTGTGTTTACACACACATTTTAAGATGCAGGTGTTTTTTGTGTTTGCACACACATTTTAAGATGCAGGTGTTTTTGTGTTTGCACACACATTTTAAGATGCAGGTGTTTTTTTGTGTTTGCACACACATTTTAAGATGCAGGTGTTTTTTTGTGTTTGCACACACATTTTAAGATGCAGGTGTTTTTTTGTGTTTGCACACACATTTTAAGATGCAGGTGTTTTTTTGTGTTTGCACACACATTTTAAGATGCAGGTGTTTTTTTGTGTTTGTACACATTTTAAGATGCAGGTGTTTTTTTGTGTTTGCACACACATTTTAAGATGCAGGTGTTTTTTTGTGTTTGTACACATTTTAAGATGCAGGTGTTTTTTTGTGTTTGCACACACATTTTAAGATGCAGGTGTTTTTTTGTGTTTGCACACACATTTTAAGATGCAGGTGTTTTTTTGTGTTTGCACACACATTTTAAGATGCAGGTGTTTTTTTGTGTTTGCACACACATTTTAAGATGCAGGTGTTTTTTTGTGTTTGCACACACATTTTAAGATGCAGGTGTTTTTGTGTTTGCACACACATTTTAAGATGCAGGTGTTTTTTGTGTTTGCACACACATTTTAAGATGCAGGTGTTTTTGTGTTTGCACACACATTTTAAGATGCAGGTGTTTTTGTGTTTGCACACACATTTTAAGATGCAGGTGTTTTTGTGTTTGTACACACATTTTAAGATGCAGGTGTTTTTTGTTTGACATTGTGCAGGTGTTTGTTTGCACACATTTTTGCAGGTAAGCTTTTTTTTAATTGCAGGTACACATTTTTTTGTTTGTCTGTATTTTTTATTTGCTTGTGTTTTGCACTTCAGGGCCACCGTAAGAATATATATATTTTTCCCATTTTAATAATGGGTTTGATGAACCATTATTACATGTACATGTGATTTTTTTGTGCCATTTTGGGGCTAAATATTTTCTTAGCCAAATTCTGTTGCCATGCAGGGTTTTTGACATCACCAAAATAACTTTTAAATGCTTAGAATGCCTCAGGCTACTAGTCACATATTTGCTAAAAAAAAACCTTAAATATGGCAACGATGTCATCCTAATCATGACTAATTAAAGTACCTGTGTGAGATACTCCACTGATATTTTAAATATGGCAATGCTGTCATCCTAATCATGACTAATTAAAGTACCTGTGTGAGATACTCCACGGATATTTTAAATATGGCAACACTGTCATCCTAATCGTGAATAAAGTACCTGTGTGAGATACTCCACGGATATTTTAAATATGGCAACGCTGTCATCCTAATCGTGAATAAAGTACCTGTGTGAGATACTCCACGGATATTTTAAATATGGCAACGCTGTCATCCTAATCGTGAATAAAGTACCTGTGTGAGATACTCCACGGATATTTTGTACATTCCGCTTGGCCTCTTTGATATCTCGGGATCAGCTTTTTTATTTCGTTATGTTGTGTTTGTTACATTTTGTGTTGCTATGTCATTATTTACCTTGCTTATAACTATTCCAACAAAAATATCCTTTTACTCCACTAGATCTGCTAAAACAATAGTGATATCAAACGTAGGACCATTATGTATCCTCTACATACAGTATACCTGTTAAGCTTATTAGGAAACATGATTGGACAGGCGTTTATTGCCTTTTTACCTCACTTCGTTATGTCCCTTCTTACCCATATTTGCAGAGTATTGCTTTGTTTTTAATCTGAAGACGAGTGAAATGAAATTCTTAGCACATATGATTCACATAACTTTTATATTTCATACTGTTTTATGGGTGGTTTTTAGAGTGGAATATACAGCTGTGCTGTGTGTTTTAAAAGATGAAATCAGACGTTTTATAAATGTATTGCTCTCCCTAGCTCTTCAATGCACCCTTATAAAGACATCTCAAGTGGGTTTTATTCCTAACTGAACATATTGATTGTAAAGAAAAATAAATTTAAAAAAATCTGGCCAAAAAAGGAAGGATTTTGCAGGTTCTTTTTTTTATCATTATTAAAGAGATGCGTTATTATAACCAGATTTTGAAATTGAACTAATATAAATGTAAAAAATATTGTAACGTAGGGAACTGAAAATCTGGGAACAAAGAGTATTATTATTATTATTATTATTAGTTTATTTAGCAGACGCCTTTATCCAAGGCGACTTACAGAGACTAGGGTGTGTGAACTATGCATCAGCTGCAGAGTCACTTACAACTACGTCTCACCCAAAAGACAGAGCACAAGGAGGTTAAGTGACTTGCTCAGAGTCACACAGTGAGTCAGTGGCTGAGCTGGGATTTGAACCAGGGACCTCCTGGTTACAAGCCCTTTTCTTTAACCACTGGACCACACAGCCTCCTATGTATTAACTGAGTTTCATGGAGGTGCATTTACCTTAAAATAATAACATTATTTTATCCTGCTTTACTTATTCATACCATACTGTATGTTTAGATATATGAATGACAAATGGTACATTTGTTATAAGATTAAATGAATACATGTCTTTTAAAAAAACATTTATTCTGTAATCAAGACAGGGGGTGTTACAAACTGCTGTTTACTAATGACAATGTGAGAAAGACCACCCAGCGTTTATTCATTTGGTTTTGGAGTTATGTGTCTTTCTGATTTTATAGAATTTAAATTGATTGCATAATGTTTCGTAAAGATATTGTGAATCAAAAAACATCGTCATGCATTCAGCCAATTAGTTATAGAGGCTATAAAATACCCACTGGCTGCTTTATAAGAAATGGTAATTCGGTCCGCATGAAACACATACTTACCTCTGGATTGCAGAGTTTGCTGTTTAGTTAAATGGTAAGACATTCGTCTTTGAACTGGATGGATTGTGGTTCGCATCCAGCCTTTCCGTTTCTATTCAGTTCTATTCAGTTCAAAGTGTTCTGTGCCTTTTGTATTATACGAAAAAGTTAACAATTAAGTCTACTTAATTTGAAGTATGCTCATTAAGTATATATATATATATACAGTATATATATATATATATATATATATATATATATATATATATATATATATATATATATATATATATATATATATATAAATATAATCAGTCTGTGTTTGTAACTGAAAACACGTGTGCTGTGTGCTTCTACTCGCTTGCTGAAATCCGTGCTGCTGGGTGAATCAACATCGAAATAGGTAAGTGGATTACAGTTAATTTGATCGTTAAAATCATTGTTTGCTGTGGCTGTCTAAGGGCCTCACGTCCAAGGGTAGTCTGAGCTGTGGCAGTCGAAGGGCCACACATCCAAGGGCAGTCTGAGCTGTGGCAGTCTAAGGGCCTCATGTCCAAGGGCAGTCTGAGCTGTGGCAGTCTAAGGGCCACACATCCAAGGGCAGTCTGAGCTGTGGCAGTCGAAGGGCCTAACGTCCAAGGGCAGTCTGAGCTGTGGCAGTCTAAGGGCCTAACGTCCAAGGGCAGTCTGAGCTGTGGCAGTCTAAGGGCCTCACGTCCAAGGGCAGTCTGAGCTGTGGCAGTCTAAGGGCCACACGTCCAAGGGCAGTCTGAGCTGTGGCAGTCTAAGGGTCACACGTCCAAGGGCAGTCTGAGCTGTGGCAGTCTAAGGGCCACACGTCCAAGGGCAGTCTGAGCTGTGGCAGTCTAAGGGCCACACGTCCAAGGGCAGTCTGAGCTGTGGCAGTCTAAGGGCCTCATGTCCAAGGGCAGTCTGAGCTGTGGCAGTTGTCACGCTCCTGGACTTTCCTGGACGCTCTCAATCTGTTAAAGTTCTCACTCACACTCATGGACACACCCTGGATCTGCTCATCACCAGAAGTCTTGATATCTCCAATCTCTCAGTCACGGATATCTCTCTCTCTGACCAATTGTTAATCACTGCCAATATTAATCTTCCTGCATCTTCAGCTACTACTGATACTGTTATTTCCTTCCGTCCAAAAAATCTGCTGAATCCTATAATACTCTCGGAATGTGTCTTTTCTTCCCCTCTGACTGGTACTCTCCCTTCTTCGGTCGATGCTGCGTTGTCCCTCTACAACGCCACCCTTACTCAGATCATCAACACAGTTGCCCCGCTTCCAACCGGAACAGTGAAGAAACATCGCAACTGTCCATGGTATACCCTCGAACTTCGACTGCTTAAGTCTGCCTGCAGCAAGTCTAACCACAAATGGAGGTCATCTGGACTAACAGTTCAGAGAGATCTGGTCCGATCACCTCAGTAACTACAGGCATGCACTCACTGCTGCCAGGGTGAAGTACTTCTCAGAACTCATATCTCTGGGACACGGTAAACCAAATATTCTCTTCAAAACCATTGATCAAATCCTGCATCCAGCCATCAATAACTCTACCTCCCATTCATCCTCCTCTCTTACCTGCCATGATTTCTCCTCTTTCTTTCGGAACAAAATCGACAGCATTTATTCTACACTCTCCTGCTGCAAACCCAGTATAGTACTTGACCACCTTGACTCCCCTCAGATTGCCCTTCCTGCTCTCTCTTCCTTCTCGCCTCTTTCCATTACTGATGTCTCCAGCCTATTGTTGAAATCAACTACTGCCATGTGCCACTTGGACCCCTGGACCCCATCAAATCTCGTCCGTCTCTGTGCTTCTGACCTTGCTCCTTCCATTATGCACACTCTCAACCTGTCCCTGGTTTCAGGCCTGGTTCCTACTGCCCTCAAGACTGCCAGGGCCAGTGCCCAAAAAACCCTCCCTTGACCCGGTTGTCTCATGTAACTGTCCCATCTGTCCCGTATCCAATCTTTCTTTTTTCTCCAAAACTCTTGAAAGGGCTGTAGCCAGCCAGCTGATGAAACATCTCACAGATAACAATCTGCCTGAATCTCTGCAATCTGGCTTCAGGCCATGATTTCCATTACATGAGAGTAGATGTTAAAACTTCATGCTGATTTGAACTTGGCTCTCGCCAAGATAAGCACCAACTAAGACGTAGCTTCACAGTAAACTAATGTGATCCATATGTGTCTCCATCCATTTGCGCTTCCTTCCATATGATGATGTAGATATCCTTCTGTCTGGTGTTGATGGCTGAAGTGTAATGCTGGCTCCAGGGATCAGCTTATTTTGCCTCCCTAGCGCATCAGCACACACAACGGCTGCGATGCTGGCTCGGGGATCAACCATAGTGCGGTCTCCCCAGCGCATCAGCATGACAACCGTCTGGATTGAGCTAAGTAGGGTACATCTCTGGGGTCTTCAAGTGGGCACCTTCCATCCTCGGTGTTTCGTCGACTAGCCCACGACACCTCAAGAGGGCTCGACGGTGATTCTGGCGTCCCAGCATCACCCCCTCCGTCCCCACTCAACTCAGCCCAGCTTACTTACCTGTACATCAGCCTTTCTTTCTTTCTATTGTGCTTGAGATCCCCAGCCAGAATCTTTCCGTCTCAACCACAGCCAGTTGCTGCTCCTCTCTGCTGCTTCAGATAAGTTCTTCACTGTGCGACGCAACTCTTGGCCATTGAATCCGACATCTCTGAGAAACCGGGTTGTAGAGTGTGCCACAAATCCTCGACATCCCACTTCCACTGGGTAAACCCAGACTCTCCATCCTCGCTGTTCGCTTCAGTGGCTAGTTGAGCATACCGCAGTTTCTTCCTCTCATACGCCTCATCTACAGCATCCTCCCATGGCACTGTTAACTCTACCAGGTGAACAAGGCGTGCTGATCCAGACCACAGGACAATATCTGGTCGAAGGTTTGTGGTGGCAATTTCAGGTGGAAAAATAAGCCGCTGACCAACATCTGCCAGCATTTTCCAGTCTCTAGCAGCTTCCAGTTGTCCTGGGCGAGGATTGGTTTTAACACCTTTTCTTGGTGGTTGCTCTCCTGGGCGGAGAAATGTTGTCTTTTGTGTGTAATGTTTTGATGGAACAGGTGGCAACTTATTGGTCATGTTACGCTTGTCTTCCAATGCTAAGGCCAAACATCGCAGCACCTGGTCATGGCGCCAAGTAAACCGTCCTTGGCTAAGAGCCACCTTACATCCTGTCAAAATGTGCCTTAATGTTGCAGGTGATGAACACAAAGGACATGAGGGATCCTCTCCTACCCAGAGGTTTAGGTTCTGTGGTGATGGGAGAACATCATATGTTGACCTTATAAGGAAACTGATCCTGCTCTGTTCCATTGACCATAGGTCTTGCCAGCCAATCTTGCGTTGTTCCACACTCTCCCATCTCATCCATTCTCCCTGCTTGCCCTGGGAAATGGCCTTTATACACCTCATCCTCTCCTCCTGCTTTTGCACCTCGTTGACTACAAGCTTCCTCCGTTCGCTGGGGCTGCCTTGTGCCATGTAGGAGGAGCTGAACTGAGACCAAGACCCCTCTTCCATGCTGAACTTGCCCCATGATATCACCAATTCGAAGGGCAGCCTTTGCATCCTCCACAGCTTTCTTTGCCACCCACTTTCTTCCAGTTTTCAACACAGGTGCTGCCTCCCTTACGCATTTGTCGGCGTGACTCTACTAATGTCATTTCCAGTGGGACCTTGGCGCACTTAAACTCCTCGGTTAGAAGCGGAGACAGGTAGCTGCAGTCTTCCTTTACCATAAAGTCCCACTCTGCTGAGGCAGCGTGGAACTCCCAACCATTTCCTGATGTTTGAACTGATTAAAGCTTCCAGCTTCTCTACTGTTGTCAAAGAAACCTCGTACACAGTCAGTGGCCACAGCAACCTTGGCAGTAGGCCAAACTGAAAGCACCAGAGTTTTAGTTTGCCTGGTAAAGCGCTGCTGTCTATGCTCTTCAACCCTTCCACAGCTTGTTGTCTAACTTCTCCCACACGAACTGTATCCTTTAGATCCCGTCGTACCATCTCCCAAGGCTCTTCACTGGCTTCTCAGACACTGTTGGTATTGCCTCACCATTAATGAAGAACGTTTTATCTACTACTTTACCTTTAATTATAGAGATGCTCCTTGATTTAGTGGGCTTGAATTGCATTCGTGCCCATTCAATGTTATTGGTTAATTTGCCCAATAACCGATTAGTGCAGGCTACTGTTGTAGTCATGGTTGTCATGTCATCCATGTACAGTACCGAAACTGCTCTGCTTAACGCTGATGCTGCTGCTCCCTCTGTCCTTGTCCTCCTTGACCTAACAGCTGCTTTTGACACCATAGATCATGGCACTCTTCTTGACCGCCTTCAGAAGTATGCTGGGATCTCTGGAATCTGTCTCTCCTGGCTGTCCTCTTACCTATCTGGACGCATGCAGTCTGTCTTCTGTGATGGAAGCAGTGCTGACGCAAACCCAGTCACTTGTGGTGTCCCCCAAGGGTCTGTTCTTGGGCCTCTTCTCGTCAACACCTACACTACCGTTCAAAAGTTTGGGGTCACTTAGAAATTTCCTTGTTTTCGAAAGAAAAGCAAATTTTTTGTCCATTAAAATAACATCAAATTGATCAGAAATACAGTGTAGACATTGTTAATGTTGTAAATGACTATTGTAGCTGGAAACGGCTGATTTGTAATGGAATATCTACATAGGCGTACAGAGGCCCATTATCAGCAACCATCAGTCCTGTGTTCCAATGGCACGTTGTGTTTGCTAATCCAAGTTTATCATTTTAAAGGCTAATTGATCATTAGAAAACCCTTTTGCAATTATGTTAGCTCAGCTGAAAACTGTTGTGCTGATTAAAGAAGCAATAAAACTGGCCATCTTTAGACTAGTTGAGTATCTGGAGCATCAGCAATTGTGGGTTCGATTACAGGCTCAAAATGGCCAGAAACAAAGAACTTTCTTCTGAAACTCGTCAGTCTATTCTTGTTCTGAGAAATGAAGGCTATTCCATGCGAGAAATTGCCAAGAAACTGAAGATCTCGTACAACGCTGTGTACTACTCCTTCACAGAACAGCGCAAAGTGGCTCTAACCAGAATAGAAAGAGGAGTGGGAGGCCCGGTGCACAACTGAGCAAGAGGACAAATACATTAGAGTGTCTAGTTTGAGAAACAGGCGCCTCACAGGTCCTCAACTGGCAGCTTCATTAAATAGTACCATAAAACACCAGTCTCAACGTCAACAGTGAAGAGGCGACTCCGGGATGCTGGCCTTCTAGGCAGAGTTGCAAAGAAAAAGCCATATCTCAGACTGGCAAATAAAAAGAAAAGATTAAGATGGGCAAAAGAACACAGACACTGGACAGAGGAAGATTGGAAAAAAGTGTATTGGACAGACGAATCTAAGTTTGAGATGTTCGGATCACAAAGAAGAACATTCGTGAGACGCAGACCAAATGAAAAGATGCTGGAGGAGTGCTTGACGCCATCTGTCAAGCATGGTGGAGGCAATGTGATGGTCTGGGGGTGCTTTGGTGGTGGTAAAGTGGGAGATTTGTACAGGGTAAAAGGGATCTTGAAGAAGGAAGGCTATCACTCCATTTTGCAACGCCATGCCATACCCTGTGGACGGCGCTTGATTGGAGCCAATTTCCTCCTACAACAGGACAATGACCCAAAGCACAGCTCCAAACTATGCAAGAACTATTTAGGGAAGAAGCAGTCAGCAGGTATTCTGTCTATAATGGAGTGGCCAGCACAGTCACCGGATCTCAACCCTATTGAGCTGTTGTGGGAGCAGCTTGACCGTATGGTACGTAAGAAGTGCCCATCAAGCCAATCCAACTTGTGGGAGGTGCTTCAGGAAGCATGAGGTGAAATCTTTTCAGATTACCTCAACAAATTGACAACTAGAATGCCAAAGGTGTGTAAGGCTGTAATTGCTGCAAATGGAGGATTCTTTGACAAAAGCAAAGTTTGAAGGACACAATTATTATTTCAATTAAAAATCATTATTTCTAACCTTGTCAATGACTATATTTCCTATTCATTTTGCTATATTTCCTATTCAAACTCATTTCATGTATGTTTTCATGGAAAACAAGGACATTTCTAAGTGACCCCAAACTTTTGAACGGTAGTGTAGATGCTTCACTTGGGTCACCTCATCATGTTTCACTCCTATGCAGATGACACCCAGCTCTAGCTAAAACTAGACCCTGGATGTCCCTCTGCCATGGTCCAGCTCTCAGCTTGCATCCAAGACATCGAGGCCTGGATGTCTGCCAATTTTCTTCAGCTCAACCATAACAAATCTGAACTTCTTCTAGTAGGATCGAAAACTCAACTCAAGAATCTCAATATTGCTGCCTTGAACTTCGGAAACTGTCTGCTGCTGCCTTCCCCCACTGTACGAAGCCTTGGTGTACTTCTGGATAGTAACCTCTCCTTTGATGCCCAAACCTCCTCTGTAGTCAAATCCTCCTTCTACAACCTCCGAAACATCTCAAAGATCCATCTCTACCTTTCCCTCCCGGATGCAGAGATACACTACTGACTACTCGACTACTGCAACTTTCGACTACTGCAACTCTCTCTATGGTGGTCTTCTGTCCCGATCCATAAACCGATAGCAGCTGCTTCAAAATGCCGCTGATAGGATCCTTACCAGATGTAAAAAACATGATCACATTAACCCCTGTCTTGCCCAGCTGCACTTGTAACCTGTGAAGTTCAGGATTACTTTCAATTCATTCCTGCTTGCCTACAAGGCCCTCCATCACACAGGTCCAGAGTATCTCTCCAACCTGCTGACCCGCTATGTCCCTGCATGCAAGCTGAGGTCCTCTGACTCTGGCTTGCTTGTTATACCCAAGCAAAAGTGCACCACACTCGGAGTAGCGCTCTTTTAGCTTCATGGCCCCGACTCTCTGGAACTCTCTCCCAGCTTTAGTGTGTGTAGTTCCCACTGATATCTGTTATTAGCCGTTGTCTAAATTGCTGTTTCAGGTTTTTCACTCCATCTTATTTGTATGTTTCTGTATGATACACGCATCCACAATGTTTAGAATTCACAACCTAGCCTTTTATTTAATGTATTATGCATGTATGTAATGTATTTGCATTGTTTTTTACTGTTTGTATTTAATGTACTCTGCATTGTTCCTCCCTATCTTGTAAAGCACTTTGTGATGGTGGTCCACGATGAAAGGTGCTATATAAAATAAATATTGATTGATTGATATATACTTATGCACAATGAAAATGCAACAGTCTAAGTTTTACATCAATAGCTCATTGGGTGCATACATAATGTTATTTACATTTTAAATAGTGAGCAGATAGGTTTGTTGATTGTTTGAGTAGTATTGTTCCTTGGGATAACAAAATACTGAGCTCAAGTCATGTGATTTCATAAAAATGCCAGGTGCTCAGTGTTTGGTATTTGAGTTGAGTTAAAATTGCCAAAATGAGTTGATTAAGAATCTGTATAAATAGCCATTCGAAAAGACATGATTTTAATTAACGCAAGAACAGCGAAAGATATGACCATGCCCCACTTGAGTATTGAAGATCGCATGGTTGCTATTGGCATGATTGAAGGCAGTCTGTCTGTGAGAGAAGTTGCCCGGAGAATGAGATGTTCTGCTTCAACAATCAGCAGCCTAGTCCAGAGAAACCAGGAAACCGGCTCTGTGAGGGACAGGCCACGTCCTGGAAGGTAGAGGGTCACCACACCGGCCCAGGACCGTCACATACGACTGATCCAGCTGTGTAATCATTTTCAGATTGCAATGGCTACAGCACAAAATTCCAGGAAGACATAACCTGCGCATCAGCAGAATGACTGAAAATGATTTGCATGCTTGGAGGCCATTCAGGGTTAACATGTCGACAGCTGAGAGACAACATCACCGTCTTCTGTGGGCCGGAGAACATCTCAGGTGGCAGCAGAGAGTGGTGGAATGTTTTATTCACCGATGAATGCCGTTTTGCCCTGAACAGACCTGACGGAAGACAACATGTGTGGAGACATCATGGTGAGCGTTAAACTGACTGTTGCATTGTTCAACACTCGTACTACATAGCCCAACATTAAATCCTGTGCACTTATACATACACCAACAATAACACACTACATACAACAGATAAACATAAAATAGATAAGGGGCGGGCCACACTGCCACATGCAGATTGAGGGCAAACTTACTGCTCAGCGATCCATTGACGAAGTCCTTGAGGCAACAGTTTTTCCATTCCTGCAAGCCAATCCGGAAGTGTCAATTTTCCAGCAGGACAATGCAAGACCACACAGTGCTAGGATTACAATTGCACGACTTCAAGAAAACAATGTCGAGGTCTTGCCGTGGCCAGCTTTTTCTCCTGACCTGAGTCCAATAGAACATCTGTGGGACTAAATCGCCAGTGCCATCCACTGGAGACAACCACGACCAGCCAACCTTCGCCAGCTGGCTGCAGCTGCACAGGAAGAGTGGCGGAACATCCCACAGCAGTCTATCCAGAGGCTGATCAGATCTATGCATCAATGCTGCCAGGATTGTGTTAATGCTCAGGGAGGTCATATCCGAGACTGACTTTGTTTTCATTTTGACAGTGTGTCACATTTCAAACTTATCATGATTCTTTGATCTGTATTTTTGTTAACATTATCTGTGATTTTGTTTGATATCTGTTTAAAATATTTGATTAAATCCATTAGACCAGAGTGTTGTGTTTCTTTAGTGCATCAGTATATAAAACTGTAGCAACACTTAAAAGAAAAAAACATATCTTATTCTATTGATGTATGCCAACACAAGAATGTAACTTTTGTCATAGGTTAAAGTTTATGTAAGTACTACAACTACCAAATGATGTTGCAATGCACCTGGTATAAAAGTGGAAGAATAATTCAATCATTTATTTTAGTTCTTAGAGCACTTATAATGTTATCTCTGATAACACAGAGACATATGAGCTTCAAAAAGAATGAAACTGAGCCTGGAAGAAATACATGTTCAAGATCACCATCTGTCATTATCACACTAAATCTTTTGTATGCAAGAGGTTATGCGCATTGAGTTAATTGGTCTAAGCGATGGTGATGTGCGTGTCTAAGTGCATAACACACTTGGGACAGTTTAAGAATGGTAGTATAAAGGGGCTGTATCCTGTGCATTTAGATACAGGTCTTACTTGTGATTTGTTGAATTAGAAATAAAGCAGTCCCTGGAGGGGTGTTTGGGGTTTGAAACCAAGTGAAGCACGGTGTGTTACAAGATGACAGTGTGTTCTTAAGGGTGTGGTCTTCTCATCCCTCACATGCATTTAGTGACTTAGATTGCAGCGTGTTTTTGTTCCAGGAAGAACTACTATGATATTAGTCATTTGTGTATAATCTGAGTTAGGCATGGCAGGAAAAAGGACATGTGAAACTAAAGGAATAACCCATTTAACATGACTTCCCATGTGTTGAGTGAAATATTGGCTTGCTGTTGTGATAAAAATAATACTTCTGTGATAAATGTCATGATGGATTCACAATGTGCTTCGAAGCTCCCTTGGATCGCATTGAGCTACCTATGTAAGCACCGTGCTTTCACAAGCCACTTTACAATACTCCCAGGATCTCCAAAATAAAACAGTCTTTATGATTGAGAATGCATCTTTACAATATCCCAGGACCTCCGAAATAAAACAAACAGTCTTCATGATTGAGAATGCATCTTTACAATATCCCAGGACCTCCGAAATAAAACAGTCTTCATGATTGAGAATACATCTTTACAATACTCATCCCAGGACCTCCGAAATAAAACAGTCTTCATGATTGAGAATACATCTTTACAATATCCCAGGACCCCCGAAATAAAACAGTCTTCATGATTGAGAATGCATCTTTACAATATCCCAGGACCTCTGAAATAAAACAGTCTTCATGATTGAGAATGCATCTTTACAATATCCCAGGACCTCTGAAATAAAACAGTCTTCATGATTGAGATTGCATCTTTACAATATCCCAGGACCTCCAAAATAAAACAGTCTTCATGATTGAGAATGCATCTTTACAATATCCCAGGACCTCTGAAATAAAACAGTCTTCATGATTGAGATTGCATCTTTACAATATCCCAGGACCCCCGAAATAAAACAGTCTTCATGATTGAGATTGCATCTTTACAATATCCCAGGACCTCTGAAATAAAACAGTCTTCATGATTGAGATTGCATCTTTACAATATCCCAGGACCCCCGAAATAAAACAGTCTTCATAAATGAGAATACATCTTTACAATACTCACCCCAGGACCTCTGAAATAAAACAGTCTTCATGATTGAGAATACATTGCCCATGAGTTCTCGTTTCTAAGTTGTCATTTGGTCTTGTATATAAATAGTTAGGGAGTGTAATTAAAGGCTGGTGAAAGCTGTGGGTCTGAAATAAAAGGTATGAAAAGGATTTACAAAGGGCACCCTTTTTAGAATACAGGGGAAGAAGTTTGTCTTCTGTCTGTCTGCTTGCCTGCCAGTAATAAAAGCCACATCAAAGTGTGGCAGTTCTTGTAAATCTCCAGATACATCACAAAGCATTTCAGAAATACAGAAAAAAATCTCAGTGCTGGAAAACATAAAACGGGCTACATTTTCAAGGAGCAATTGGAAAAATACGTCAGAAGAGCACATGGGTGAGGTGGGAGTTGATGTAATATAACTCTGTATATTACTGAGGTTTGGGTGTGGGGTTGAGACATCTACATTAGCACGACCATGGAAACAATGAGTTCAGGAATAGCCTGCAATTAAATCATTACTTGTAACACACTTTTACTAGACCAGTGGGTTGATTCTTGGAAACAAATGCCAGCAAAGCATATTTCTGGAAAAATGATCTCATCTGCAAACATTAAACACCCTTGTAAACATTTGCATTATAGCATGCATACACATTGTCTGTGTAGTATCATGGTTTTCCCCATCATGCTTTACATACATTAACTATGCTTTACTACAAGTTGCTATTTGTATAACGTGCTTCAACACATTAACCTATGGTACAACAATATACTCGAAATCAGGGGTCTCCAAGTCTGGTCCTGGAGAGCTCCAATCCTGCAGGTTTTCTAGGTGTCTTTACGTCATCAATGGCTAAAGATCTGGAACATGTTAATCTTGACTAATTAAGCCAATAATTGGTGCAATTAAGTAACTCCAGCAGCAGCGAGGGGAGCTCCGGCAGTGGAGTGGCAACAGTGAGGGGCGCTCCAGCAGTGGAGTGGCAACAGTGAGGGGCGCTCCGGGAGTGGTGCCGGCAGCAGCGAGGGGCGCTCCGGCAGTGGAGTGGCAACAGCGAGGGCACTCCGGCAGTGGTGCCGGCAGCAGCGAGGGGCGCTCCGGCAGTGGAGTGGCAACAGCGAGGGGCACTCCGGCAGTGGTGCGGCAACAGCGAGGGGCACTCCGGCAGTGGTGCGACAACAGTGAGGGGCGCTCCGGCAGTGGAGTGGCAACAGCGAGGGGCGCTCCGGCAGTGGTGCCAGTAGCAGCGAGGGCGCTCGGCAGTGGTGCCGGCAGCAGCAGAGGCGCTCAGCAGTGGAGTGGCAACAGTGAGGCGCTCCAGCAGTGGTGCCGGCAGCAGCGAGGCACTCCAGCAGTGGAGTGGCAACAGTGAGGCGCTCAGCAGTGATGCTGGCAGCAGCGAGGCGCTCCAGCAGTGGTGGGCGGCAGTGAGGGCGCAGCCGCGGAGTGGCGCAGTGCAGGGGCAGCTCCAGCAGTGGAGCTGGCAGTGAGGCGCTCAGCAGTGAGTGCTGGCAGCAGCGAGCGGCTCCAGCAGTGCTGCCAGCAGCAGCAGCAGGCGCTCGGCAGTGGAGCTGGCAGCAGCGTGGGGCGCTCAGGCAGTGGTGTCCATTTCTGGTCAGTTGGCAAATGAAGCACCATGGTACACCCACCCAGGACAATCTGGACTGCTCTGCCTCCCAGCACTCTTCATAAATCCGTCAGACCACCTTGGTCATGGAGTCCAAGGCCCCCTTTAGCACACATGGATCCCCTTAACCGGGACTTTAGGCGGCAACTTGACAAAATCTTGGAAGGATTTTGCAGTGGATGGTCCCCAGATGTTTTCTCCCCTACATCTTTAGCCACTGGAGGGTGCTAGGGTCATCTCTTGGCTACCTCCATGTCTCTCTCAGGTGGGTGGTCTTGCCTTGCCTCAGGAGAGAGACACAGAGGGTTTTGATGTTGAAACGCCGCTCAGGTATCCAAGTTTTAGTGGGAATCACACAGGCAGTTGCAGTGATACGTGGCCGCCACTAGGGTACCAGCAAGAGGGAAGTCTAACCTCCCATCCGTGCCATATCTAGCACACACTTTTAATACATTTTATTTTTTTAAACCAAACAAAACTATATTTTATTTATTAACCCAAAGCAAAACATACTATTTACAGGGGCAGGCCTCAGCTCTATAATTATAACTAAAAATGGTCCAAACTTTCTGCTAGCATACAAGGAATGTGGGTCATACCAGCCACAGAATCCAAGCCACAGTTTTGCTGATTAACCCTTTACTACATAGGATCATCAAAGGTCTTCTAACCCTAACCCTTTACTAGATGGGACCATCAAAGGTCTTCTAACCCTAACCCTTTACTAGATGGGACCATCAAAGGTCTTCTAACCCTAATCCTTTACTAGATGGGGCCATCAAAGGTCTTCTAACCCTAACCCTTTACTAGATGGGGCCATCAAAGGTCTTCTAACCCTAACCCTTTACCACATGGCACCATCAAAGGTCTTCTAGACACCTTTCCTGCATTCTTCGATCCATTTTATTCATTTTATAGGAGGCATTCAGAGTAGCTTCAAAGGATATAGAAAGCTCACATCAAATTATTTGTCTTATTCATTTTGAATGATCACACACTTGACTTATAGTCCTGCAAGCATTTCTAAATTGCTGTCAGTCCAATTAGGGTATCATTATGTTTTATTTCACTTAAATGCACCACTAAAAAAGAAAAAAACTCAGTAACACAATCAATGTAGGCTTTAGGAAGTAACATCCTTTTGAACTGTGTTGGATATTTCCGTGCATTACAACAGCATTATAAGTTATAGCATGAGCCAGAACACAGTTCTGACTACTCTGTTTATAATACGAATCAGGTATGATATTTAAATACAGGTGGCATAATGTTTTCATCAGCAATTTACAACCATCTGCACCGGAAAGACAATAAGAAAGTCATGTGGAATAAAAGAAAAAACGATTCCTTTATTCACTGCAATGCATCAATGAAACGGAGCCTAATGAGCGAATAAGTGGAAGAACATGCATTTCAAAAAGGTTTGTTCTGTGAATCATGAAAACAATGCCAGCTAGTGCAGAACCCCATACCGAAGAACTGTAATACAAGTCAGGGATTCCATTCTGCATAACACGTTCAGCAGTCATGTAAGGGCCAGTCGTTTACATAAAAGTGTGTGTGTGTTACACATATGGATATAGCTAGCTTACTTATTTGCCATAAATTACACACTCAAACATTCAAGTTCAACATTCATTTAATTGTTTTATTCAAACTGGATTAAAAATGTTCTGCTTACTCTCCTGGCTACTGTAGAAAATGTAGTATGTGCAGTAGATCAGACAAGCCCCAAATCATTAAAAAGCCAATAGTGGACATTCTGTTTATCACAATCTTGGTCTACTAAATGTGAGTATCTATTTATTTTAACTAGTGGTGCATTTTAACTAGATCCACAACAAATACAGCTATGGCCAAAAATTTAGCATCACCTAAAATTTTAGGGTTGAGACGTAATTAAAACAAAAAACTATATATACATTATTTAGAGCTTTTTATTTTTAGCATCACGTAATCAAAGAAACTACAAAATGATATCGCAAAGGTCTACTGGAAGCAATAATACTATGTCATGTTAGATTTAAAAAATGTCAGATTTTTCCATTGTTGTCAGTTTTTCGTTAAGTACTCTGGAAAACTACAAAGCAGTGTGTAATTCAATATGTTAATGTAACATTATTCAGCAGCTTTCATTCAACTTTATGAAGCTAAATGTGTTCATTCTATAGGGTGATGGAGACCTTTTGGCCATAGCTGTACATGTAGAATTAATTAATAGTCACTATTCTAGGTATAATAAACATGTCAGGCCACAAGTACAATCGAGCATCTGCATTTAAATGACATTCCTTCCAAAAAGAGAGGCCGAAGTGGAGTAAATCAAATCTGGTAAGCCACTGTGTTTTGGCAAATTACATGCTAGTGCTACACTATGTCATTAATCATGAATGTATTACAGGTAGTGAGCACAGTAAGCTTTAGAATCCATTGTAACATCCACGTGTTTGTACATGGTCGCAGACATGTCCTTTACAAATGGGTGGGTAATGTACTATCTGTATTAAGTCTACCATGAATACAGTGACTATGGTGTGTATCATTCACACTAGTTGTGTGTATCATTCACAACCCTTCTCCTGTTATTTGATATTATTTATAAGGGAATATGTACATTTAATGGGTTTTGGCAATACTACAGTATAATGCATAATGAAAGGTCTCAATATATATAACAACTATGATGCATATGTAGCCAGGGAACCGGGGTTCCAGCACACGTTTTGTAGTCCTGTAGGGGTAATTAAAGCCTGGCTTATTTCCGGGGTGCCCCTATAAAACCAGGGTGGCCCTTTCCTTTGCGCCAGTTTGCAGAGGGTCGAAGCCCTACAACCTGCTATATCCCTATATCCCAGTTTGTATTTTCTTTGAACAGGTACAGTACGTGCCTCACCTGCCTTCCTTTTCCCCTGTGTAATATTTGTATAGTTAAGGGACTTGCAGCTCTCGGGTTAATAGCGGCTGCTAGAGGGATGGGTTTCATGTGATTTGTGTTTTAATTCATAGTGACTCATCATTGAAAGATGGTATTTTATTATTATTATTATTATTATTATTATTATTATTATTATTATTATTATGCACATTTTGTATGGGATTCGTGCCAGTTTGCAGAGGAACAGAAGCCCCACAGGACCTGCTGTTTCTATATCCCAATTTGTATTTTCTTTGAACAGGGTACTCATCAGAGCTGAAATAAAGAGTTGCAAGTTGTCTGTTTAAGCAATGCCTCTGCTTCTTTTGGGCTGCTAATACTATAAATACAAATAGCTGGTCTGGGATTCCTATTGCACGACACAAATCATACTAAGTAAGTACTACTACTATACGTATTCTTATTCAATGGTTAGGGGGGAACATTACCTTTGAGCGTACTGCAGTATTCCACAGCTAGCCTGAGCCTTTGTAATAGTTCACCGTAGCACTGAAGCTGTGCTGTGAAAAAGCATAGCGAGTCCGCCCATCAGTGTAACTGTCTTCAAACCCCACGTAGCAGTAAGCTTTTTGTGCTGAGTGGGGGGTTGTTTGTTTGCAGTGACCTCCCGTGCTGGTTTTCTGTTAAGGTGCTGATTTGGGGGTTGCACATAGAATCCATAAAAAATGAAACTAATCTATACTGTAGATGTTGGTATTATGAAACTGGGTTTAGCACGGTGAAATTAAAGACTCTCATTAAATTCAGCGTAAAAAGGTAATATTTATGAAACAAAAAGAAGGGATAGTAGCACAATGAACTATGTGTTTCTTTTCTCTGGCAACAGATAGATCTGTCTGGTCTGTTCAGCCTGTACCAGTCTGTTCTATATCCTTGTTTTATATACAGTGGATGCATAGATCAGTCAGGTGTTCTACCATTGATTCAGATCCTATTTAATTAATACATTTACTTTGAAAGACAATCCAGGCAGGATTTTCAAAAGGTCATAAATAATAATCAAGTTAATTAATTAAGAAACCCTTATGTAGCATTGATTTGGGCATTTTCAATGCTTTTCTTTATTAAATAATCGTCCTAATGTGATTTCCGAAATTTTGTTGATTTACAAAATAATGTTAATATCTTAACGAGCAGTGCTTCTTGCGACTGTGTTTTTTCGTTTGCGTGGGAATTTAAAAGCATATCCGTGTTAAATTGTCATAATTTAACAGGAGTTAATTTGCACTTGGAAAAGGAGGGTATTAATTAACGAAAGAGTATAACTCACCTTGAAACAGACATTTAACAGACCGCGGCTGTGACGCAGACGATACAGAGACTAACTAGATAATTCAATATTTTATATACTTGTGGTTATTAATGAGATTTGTTCACTTTTAACAATTTGCAACCTTAAGCCCGGAACACACTGCACAATGACATCGCAGGAAGGGATGCATGGATGCATAACCCTCATACCAGTATACTACCATTAGAGGGTTTCATGTCATTTTTCAGCAGCTGTCTATCCAACTGGGAGATGTATGTGTGTGTGAATATTGATGTAATAAAGAAATGTGAGTTTTACGTACCTGGTTTGTGGTCCTTGGGTTATCATCTGGGGGTCGGGGTGGACAGCACGGAATATACCTGTGGAGAAAAAGAGACACAAGTTAAAGTGAAGAGTCAAGCTGTTTGGGTTTTTCTTGTTGTCACCTGGTTATTTTCGACCAGGGCAGTGCATATTAGTGCATGACATTTTTACAGAATACTTAAAAACTGCTGCTATAATCAGGATTCATTTATTATTAATAGCATTGTCATTAAATTATTTTTTGAATACGTCTATTGTGAGTGCTGCTACTATGCCCCTCCTATATGGCATTAAGATGCGGTTGCCTAAACATCATCATGCTGAACTGTGGACACATCGGACATAAAGAATGACATTGTGTGATAATCAGTTGGAAAACTATTCTACTGCAACACAGAATTGAATATTTTTGTTGGTTATTTTTCATGTGCATCAGGTAACATCACAATGCAGCATTTCATTTTTGCTTGGCTGCAAAAGCATGCGACTGTAAAAGGTACAAACAAAACCCCCAAACATTTCTGTTTATGTGCTGCAAGCCTCCTTTTCAGATTGCAAAAATACCAGATGGTGTGCTGTAAGAGGACAGGGGCTTTACTAAGAGGTCTGCTCCCCTGAATTCCTGCACATCTTTTTGTCAAGTCTAAAATGCTTACTATTGTTGACCTAAAACTGACACTGCAGACTAATTGCTTCTGACAGAACTGGACTTACTATAGAGGTATTTGTTTGCAAAAGTCTAATGAGACATTTCTGTGTTCACAGTACCACCCACGGTTTTACATTCTGTAATTGCTGGAGTAAGAAATGACCTATCATTAGAAGCAATTATCTTCATTAAATGTATTAGAAGGGCAGAGACATTTACTTAGGAGGGACACATTCTGATACAGTGCCTGTACCTATAGGCCAGCAGGTTTCAAAGTCCTGTGATGACTGCACCAAGATTGTTGCCACCTGGTCACATTCTGCCTCCCTGTTTCCAATATTTCAATCAGGGATGAAATTCATTGATATATTTCTATAATTGCTCCTAATTGTCTCTTTGAAGAAAAGTCAAAGTGGTTCCAGATGGGTGGCATGTGCTGCTGGAGCACAATAGTACTCCCGCTGCTCAGTGTGAACTGTTCAGCCTAATCCTGACTAATGCTTTTCACTTACAGATCTTCGAAATATGAACAGGAGTGTCAGCAGGTATACGGTAGAACAAAGCATCTAAGGCATGGATGTCAAACCAGTCCTTGAGGGCCGCAAGGTCTTCTGGTTTTCATTCCAACTTAACCTCCCAATTAACAGAATGTATCTAATTATTTGTTCAACTGGACATATTTAATATTTGTCAAGGTCTTTTACAGTTGATGATTAAAACAAAAACACTTGATTCAAGGTACACTATCTATGAAACATGTTGAAGCCTGGAGAGGTGTTACATGTCCATTTCATCAAATAATTAGACCGATAAGTAACTGAGAGCTCGGGTGGAACGAAAGCCAGATAACACTGTGGCCCTCCAGGAACTGAGTTTGACACCTCTGATCTAAGGGCTGACTTAGCTGCCCATTATGGCCTCAGAATTCAGAAGCTTTCTCAAATCTGGAGTTGTCCTTTCAACAATAATAAGTTCCATATGGGTAATGGGCAAACATGCATCGTGCAATACAGTGTGTACACAGCTCTGTACAGTATATATTATACCTATTGTAGATAGATTTAGAAATCTTTTTCTCTTCCTCTAATACATGTTGCACCATTTGGTCTGGAAGATAACTTTTTATGACATATGCTACTCTATTGTAAGGATCTTATACAATCGAGTCACAGCTGCGTCTTGTTTGTGTCGTGATCTTACTGTAAGTGAGTGCTCTTGTACTGTGTGCTCATCGGTCCAGAGACTGTAAATGAGTCTTCTAATATAAAAACAATCAAAAGATCTATATTTACAGTACATACTTAACATGTATGTTGTGTGTACTTTGGATAAGCCAAACAAAAGCTCTATTGTTATCCATAAATGTGTCATCCCAAAAAGCCTTCTCCAAATCTCCTATCATTAGCTTTTTGTAACTTTTCTTAAAATATGACAAAAAAATTAAGAAATCAGAAAAATTCTAGAAATCTTAAAGAAACACATGGGTAAGAGCAAAGTTATAGTCCATACGACTGTCTCGGGCTGGCATCATTTTTTATTATTATTATTGGTTGCACAAGAATGGCTGAAACATTCTTGCTCATCTAACCCATACTAAGCCTAAATTTCCAGTTTCCAGTTACTCACTGTGAACGAAGATTCCTTATTATTATAAGCATGCCATTCCCTCGCATTGCTTTGTGGTTTCCTGCCTTGGATTTGATGTATATGGTCAATTTAAGAGGTTGCCTTTTTGTTAAATGCTTGTGGTAGTACAGTACAGGCGTTGCAGGGAGAAAATGTAACCATACCTACCATACCTGCAACCACACTGTCAATAGGGCTAGATTGGGATGTCAGGGTCATGTTTGCCAAAAATTTACACTAGATACTTCACATGCTGCAAACCTGATACCCTTTCTTCTTAAAGTCAATAAAGTGCACTGTTGGTGTATCAGTGCTAATGTAATGTAATGTTGAATTCAGATAAAACAGAGGTTATGCTAGTGGGCTCACAGAACCAACTAAAAGGAAATGTGGGATTATATGAGCTCGACCCTTGCAGTGTCTTCAAAACTTAAACTAGAAATTAAGATTTTGGGGGTCATCTTTGATCCTGATCTATTATTTGAGACTCATATTAGTGAAGTTACTAACGTATCTTTTTACCATTTGAGAAATATAGCCAAACTTATACCAATTATTTCAGTATCTGATGCCAATTGACTAATGCATGCCTTTGCTTTGTCCAGTATTGATTATTGTAATGCACTTTTTCTGGTATCACAAATCATGTGGTATCCCGCTTGGAGCTTGTTCAGAATACTGCCACTAGAATTCTGACTAAAACCAGGAAAAGTGAACATATTATCCCTGTTTTGGTCTCTTTACACTGGCTCCCTGTGCAGTATAGAATTGATTTTAAGATTTTGCTGCTAATTTACAAGGCCCTGAATGGATTAGCACCTAGTTATTTGCAGGGGTTACTGACCCTGTATCTTCCAAACCGCACTCTGAGATCTGAGGATGTGGGGCTGCTGGTTATTCCTGGGGTCAACAAAAGCAACACGGGAGGAGGGAGGGCTTTTTCTTGTACAGCTCCGAGATTATGGAATGCTCTGCCTTCGTTTGTCAGGGAAGCTGGGACTGTTATAGTTTTCAAGTCAAGACTAAAAATGCACTTTTATAAAATGGATTTCTTATCTTAGTGGGTTTTAATGTAACTTTAAAATTGCTTCTTTTGTATTATTGTTATGTGTGTACTGTTATTTAAATGGTCTGATTGTGGCAGGTGTATGTGTGACATGCTATACAAATGTATTGTGGCTTGTTCTTTTCTGTACAGTGCTTTGTGATATGTTTGTATAAAAAGCACTATATAAATGCAATAAATAAATAAATAAATAAATAAATCCCTCTGTTTTTGCAATCTGCAGTCCAGTGCACAAGACTGTGATCCATAGAGTCAGGCTCAGCTATCATCCTGGGTTACTTGTGATGTAATGCAAGATCAGTTCATATGTTAAGATTAGGAAGATCTGCTTTTGGTTAACAACACACTGTTCGTGCGCATTCATATAAAAGGGATGGTTCCAATTGCTCAACAGGCTTTTAATGAAAACTATACTGGAACACATTTCATAAGGAAGAACAAAGCATGTCTGTCAAAAAAAAAGTATTAGGAAGAGGTTGTTTTTACAAGTAGAAACCAAAAGTGCAATTCCACATGGGCATCTTGCTGGAATTCATGGACAGGTTGACACGATACACTCTGTTACTTAAATTACCTCATGATTTACCCGAATGAATACAAATAAAAATCGCATTGGATAAAAGTGTATAGATTTGTATGTCTGATCTACTTACGGAGCTTCCAGTTCTCATAACCTGAAAACTAAGATTCGATCCTCAGTCATTACCATCTATATAATGTCAGGAACACTGAAATGCATTGCTTGGCTATGGGGCGTTGAAAAGTTCAAAGTTGCTCTCTGGACACATTGTATTTAATATGGAAAAATACTGCTATGTAAGCTCTCTGTTAGCTGACTCTATATAGAGACTGTGCACTCTGGTTCCTTCACCAATGATGACAGCCTTCCAAGAAATTCCTTAAAACATTATCATTTGAAGAAATATCGAGAAAGTAGATATACAGGGCATCCTTTTCAAAGGAATGTCTTTCACCTAAATTCCTCACAACAAGAGAAAATGGCTGAACACCGATTCTGTGACTTAACAGAAAATGAATTACAAAACATACTAAAAAAGAAAGATGCTCAAACACTAAAATGTTGATTAAAACGTCACTGTCGCGGTTTTCTGACTTTTTTTTGGTTTTCCGAAATTCAAACAAATTCAACTCGACGAAAACAAATATGACGGGCGGGATATAAACTGGAATATGCAGCAGTCAGCAAACCAGACGAGACTTGTTGATAACTATGCGGTATGAACTTCAAAAACATTTTCTGTTATTTATTTATGTATTTACTTATGCTATATCAGCTATATTTAAACCAAATATATAAAGTCGTATTTACTATCCAACCTTGCCTCATTTATTTTCTTAACTGATTCACATATTAAATATGTACAGCAGACTCAGCCATGGTTTACAATTAAATGCCCCTCGGGAAGACTATTGTTACCTCCGGCTTCGGGCATTACAGCCCCCTGTCAGTAACAATAGTCTTCACTAGGGTCAATAATTTTCCACTATAGGCCTCCTCACCAGTCCTTCAATGGAAAGATTCCACGCATTCTAAATATGGTTGAGCTAGAGGGATATAATCCCTGATATATGCACTTAGAATCCTTGTAACTGCATTACAAAAACAAATCAAACAAGATCACTCCATCAGCTATTAACAAAATTTTGTTTAAAGTAAATTTCAACCTTTTTAATAAGATGTCAATTGAGGAATGTCTAAATCAAAACATCCTGGAAAATACGAGCACCTCTGAGATGTCTACAGGTGCTGTAAGCAGTAGAGAGAGTACTGTCGGACAAACTGAAAAATGACTGGACCGTCAATGAAGAGCAATGCAAAACCTGGTCACACACTCTGCCAGCAGCAGGAAACGTTCATTCCCATCTTCATCAAGCTCTTCCGAAGGTCACACTGCTTCTGCTGTCCAATTACAAGTGCGTGGAAATCCTAGTCTGTGATTTGGTTAAAACCTCATCATAGGAGCAAAAATAGATTTAACTATTGCCCTCACATCCTTACACCACTGGTCAATAGTCTCCGTCTGTCATGTGATTGGTTCACATCACTGGTCAGTCCCGCAACTTTTCAAAGGAACGCCCTCCACCTCCACTCCAAACAACAAGATAACATGGCTGAATGAAAAAACTGCTGAACGGCAATTCTGTGATTTAACAGAAAATAAATTACCAAACATACTGCAAAAGAAAGAAAAAAACTTGCTGTATGAACTTCAAAAACGTTTTCTGTTATTTATTTATGTTATTTAGTTATTTACTTGTGCTGTATCAGCTGTATTTAAACAAAATACTGTAAAGCCATAAATATTTGCGACCAAAATATTTGGCGAATCACACCCATAAAACCTATTTTGCTCCAGAAATGTTGGCGCCCTGTTGCACTGGTAGTAGTATATTACTTCATTATATGTACAGCACTAAGATATTCATGCCAAAAATGTTTACGTTTTTTTTCATACGCGAAAAACGCGTAATAAAAGACAAATATTTATGGCTTTACAGTATATAAAGTCATTTATTATCCAACCTTGCCTCTCATTATTTTGACTGACTCATATATTAAATATGTACTGCAGGCTCAGCTCATAGTGGAAAATGAAATGCCCCTTGGGAAGACCATTGTTACCTCCAGGGTGCAATGCCCTCAACTGAGTTTCAGTTCAGGCATGTCCATTGTTATCTTCATTGTTGATTTGTCCTGGGTGCTTCCTAAAAGACCTCTTAAAAATCTTCTATGATCAAAGTGTTGCTAATGCTTTAGTATTGAGAATCTTTGAAATAGTGTACATTCAGTGACACACTGATGTCACTGAATTAAAAATGGATTGCTATTCTTCTCCTCCTCTTCAGTTGTCCCATTTCTGCCACTATCATTACCATTATGAACATTGCTATATCCCACCACATATGTTTGGGAATCCATGTACTGTACAGTGGAATTATCTGGCTTGGGGTACCCGGTATTATTATTATTAGTTTATTTAGCAGATGCCTTTATCCAAGGCAACTTACAGAGACTAGGGTGTGTGAACTATGCATCAGCTGCAGAGTCACTTACAATTACATCTCACCTGAAAGACAGAGCACAAGGAGGTTAAGTGACTTGCTCAGGGTCACACAATGAGTCAGTGCCTGGTTATAAGCCCTTTTCTTTAACCACTGGACCACACAGCCTCCTATAGCAGACTGTATGGAAACATTCGATCGCCTACAGGAAACATCACCCAGGTGGATGAAGACTGCACAGCAATTCTTACAAAACAATTCCACACAATGGGTTTTCATAACAGTACTGCCGAATGTAAGCATCACAAAGTGACATGTTATTTAAATATGACTGGATTCAATATGTATTAAGACTTCAGGGTCAAACAAATGTACCCAGGTCCTGTAACTACAATCATTGATATAAAAACACATTTTGTTTGGTCCTTGCTGGGGTTTCCTATAGTACATGTTGTATAAAACTAGGACTGCAACCTTTTCCACAGACCAAAACGGACATATTTAGTCAGCCTAGGTCTATCAAAACTGCAGTATTCTATAATACAGTGTAACACAATACCACCAGATCTTGAACAAAGAAGATTACGCGGTGATCTGATTCAAACATTCAAAATCCTAAAAGGTATAGACAATGTCGACCCAGGGGACTTTTTTGACCTGAAAAAAGAAACAAGGACCAGGGGTCACAAATGGAGATTAGATAAAGGGGCATTCAGAACAGAAAATAGGAGGCACTTTTTTACACAGAGAATTGCGAGGGTCTGGAACCAACTTCCCAGTAATGTTGTTGAAGCTGACACCCTGGGATCCTTCAAGAAGCTGCTTGATGAGATTCTGGGATCAATAAGCTACTAACAACCAAACGAGCAAGATGGGCTGAATGGCCTCCTCACGTTTGAAAAACTTTATTATTATTATTTGTTTATTTAGCAGACGCCTTTATCCAAGGCGACTTACAGAAACTAGGGTGTGTGAACTATGCATCAGCTGCAGAGTCACTTACAACTACGTCTCACCCGAAAGACAGAGCACAAGGAGGTTAAGTGACTTGCTCAGGGTCACACAATGAGTCAGTGGCTGAGGTGGGATTTGAACCGCGGACCTCCTGGTTACAAGCCCTTTTCTTTAACCACTGGACCACACAGCCTCCTAACTTTCTTATGTTCTTATGTTCTTATCTCGGTACAAATCAATAATCATGTAGTATACACAGTATTGTGCTCTTCATATTTCTAGCAATCGAACTTGCAAGCCAGAAAAATAGTAGCTCTATCGTGGTACGTTAGAGGCTAATCTTACCTGAGACAAGCAGCTGTGGTGATGAGTAACGCCGTGGTAAGTAATTAATATTAACAAACGTTATTAATATCAGTTACTATCAGTTGTGTGTCAGTAAAAGAGAGACAAAATGAGTCAAAATGTACACAAATTTGGTTTGGGTTTTTCAATGTTACAAATAACTGAGCCACGGCTAAATATGAAAAGCATATTATACACACATAAATATGATTTAATTGCCATTATATATCTTAAACCACATGTTATGTATTTACTGTAAAGGTTATGTGTTTAATCACATGCAGATCAATGTAAAGCATCCAGATGATAAATAACAAAAGCAAAACAAGTATATACCAATAAGAAAACGCAAAAATATGTTTTTGTTTTTACTCTTGTCGACTCTTAATCACAAAACTGAATTGTCAGGTTACTCGTTTACGACTACAGTGGGGGGTGAAATGTGACCAGGAGGTGCCATTTACCATTACACCGCCATATTCACTTGGAAGTTTAGGGTGAAGGGTCCTCAGACGTAAAATCCTGCGAGTCCTGAATCACACATCAGCTCAGCAAACTGGACTGCTTCGACTAAACGCCAGTGTTGAAAAAGCTCTGCCCTTGAATAAAAGTTGCAGAGGCAATTTTAAATAAACACTGCAGTGTTCATTTTCAGATATACGGTACACAAAAATCTGACCTCCTTTTCTTTCCCTCCTCCTCCCCCTCCTCTGATCTCTCTATCTCTGTTCCTCTGGAATCTACCACACTCTCTCCCTCTTCCTCCGCTAAGAACCTCGGAGTCACCCTGGACCCCTGCCTCTCTTATTCCCAGCACATCTCCACTCTGGCACGCACTTGCCGATTCTTCCTGAGCAACATCCGAAGAATCCGACCCTTCCTCACCAACTACGCCACCCAGCTCCTGGTCCAGGCCTTGGTACTCTCCCGCCTAGACTACTGCAACTCCCTCCTGGCTGGCCTCCCTCGTCCGCCACCCGTCCGCTCCAGCTCATCCAGAACTCTGCTGCCCGCCTGGTGTTCTCTCTGCCTCGCTTCTCCCACGCAACTCCACTACTCCGCTCACTCCACTGGCTACCGATCACCGCCCGCATCCAGTTCAAGACTCTTGTACTAGCCTACAGATGCCTTGACCAGACTGCACCCAGCTACCTCCAGACCCTCATCTCTCCCTACACCCCCACTCGACCTCTCCGCTCCGCCTGCACTAGAAGACTGGCTCTACCTCCTCACGCTCCCCTGCCTCCAGAGCCAGCTCCTTCTCCACCCTCGCTCCGCAGTGGTGGAATGACCTACCTACAGATGTCAGGACCGCCCAGTCCCTGACCACATTCAGCGCCTCCTTAAGACTCACCTCTTCAGACAGCACCTGTAGAACTCCTCTGTTTCCCCTGGGACACTTTCACCCTTCCTTAAATTTGTTTTACTTACTCTTACCTGCCCCCTATTTTACTGCATTTAATCCTGTACTTCAGAGTACTGTAATCTGCCATGTGTTTAAACTGTAGTATTTGGTATTTAATCATATCTTGATGTAACTATCACTGTCACTTATCTGCTGTATTATTGAATTGTATTTTGTCACACTTGTACTTGCTTGAACTTGTCATTGTATTTATCTTGCTCTTATTGTATTACCTGTACTGTAACACTTGAAATGTATTTGCTTACAATTGTAAGTCGCCCCCGAATAAGGGCGTCTGCTAAGAAATAAATAAAAAAAACACAAAGATATTTTAAAATAGATTGTACAGTATACAGCAACCATGTTTCCCGTAGGCTTTTCATCATCCAACTGACTCTGCTCTTCTACTTGTTTATCAAGTTATAAGTTTTTTGTCCAGTATTTCAAGAAACACAAGACCATAAAGCATTGTTTCTACATACATGTTGAAATGACCAGGACATTTCAAAACATTTTTAATTGGTAGGTGTTATATTCTCATATGCTTGGAATAACAATCATTCTCACTAACACTTCATGCAATCTCCATCTTTAATCACTTCCAACCTGTATGCCTTCTGTCATACATATGTACATAGTGTACCCACAAGGAGCGATGCGTTACATGCACTGTGCTGTGTGCATAATAACGAATGTGATTTACTGCATTAACTATCACCACTACAGTAGAGGTACATAAATACAATGAATTTACTTTGCTGTTATTCAAGCTTGTCATTGTTTCTTCTTGGGACACAGCAGCTGTAAGTTCTTTTGTTGTATTTTCTTGTTATTCTAAGCATTGTTAAATGAAAAGCTATGTATGACTTAAAACTACCAGGGGTTCACTGTAAGGGCCTGCTTGGGAAGGGGTGTGCTTGTTTCAATTGGGAAGCAGCATGTGACAATACACAGCTCTTCTGTACTTTATACCCACAGGCTTGTACCCTTCTTTGCTACATGCAGTCGCAGTGGCTAAGATACTTTTTCTTTAATTATTGTTTGAGGCATGATGTCACACAGACTGCCTGGTTAGTTTCAGCAGACAGTGTTTCATTATTTTATCAGCTTTGAAATAAGTGAACGAAAATGACCACTGGTAATAAATCACTGCCATAAAGAGAGCATAAGGCAATTAATACCGGAGGAATTGTATAGAACAAGGAGTATAATGAGTTCCATGTATGTTAACGTTGTCATTATACAATGGAAAGAAAAATTCCTGAGCTCTGATTGGTCAACCTTGCACTCGACCTGTAATGTTATCCCAGATCTAGTACCGACAACCTCCTCACTGAAAACCTAGACAGACATATCAATCCACCAGAACTGTCAATAAAATTACACCATTCTGTGGAAACCTCATTTGACAAACAGACTTCAAACACAAAACAGCCAGGAGACCAGCCAGCACGTCTCAATGAGAGAAAAAAAAAACATTAAGAAAGACACCTGGAGATCAACTCTGAGGGACTAAACAAGAATCTAACAGAAATGAAGCATCCATGAAAAGACTAGCACTTTATACAAAAGTATCGCAAAGCACTGTACAGTACATAGCAGAAAAAAAGAACAAACCACAATACATTTGTATTTATGTCAAGTGCTTTAATGCACCAAACTGGTAGAGAGCTGACCAGGTGACAATAAACCAAACAACGCTGTTAACTATATATACACACAAACGTTAACCCTCCCGTTTTCCACTCTCTCTACAGGTTCTTTTGGGATTCCAAGACACCAACCCCGACCCCCCAGATGAACGTCCAAGGACCACAAACACAGGTAAGCAAGCTTCATTTTTTATTGCAATTAATAGCCAAATAATCTTTATAAAGATAACAATTCACACAAAAATACAATCCCAACTAAAACTATAAAAACAAAATCTATCTAACATAGCAATTCTTCCCAAAACAACTGGCTTATATTACTACTATCTAAAAACAAGTTCAATTGTGCAGATAGGCAGGGAGGGCCCTGGTAAACCGGCTAACTCACGATACTTCTCGACCGTGATAAGAGAGGCGAGGCACAGAAAGATGTAGCCTTGTATTCCTTGTGTCCCAGCTCGTAGTATCACTCCAGGCCGAAAATGGCCCTTGTCCTCTTCGCTATAGACCAGCCCTACACAGACAGGCCCCGTCCAAACCCGGGGCCGGCTTCTCCCCGTCCCGAATGCTGTCCCGCAGGTCACTGTCCAACAGGGGGTCAGCCCGAAACCCTGGGCTCAGGTACCTGCTGTAACAAGCGAAAGACAAACAAAGCCAACATCAGGTCTGTTGCGACGTATTTTGTCCCAAATGTAAGTTTGCAAAGACATTCCAACAGGTTATCTTATATACAGATCACCACAATAATCCTGTACAATCAGTAAATGTTATCAGACACACTTCATAATTCCTTTATAGTAATAAAGTCAATATGTGTGTTGCATTGTCTAATAGAATGATTTCCAATTGCACACTGAACAAGATTAATCTAGCCGCAACCAAGACAGGGTTCACCACTCAAACAAAAGCATTACTGCTTGGTTGTGACTTCCCTTTACCTATATGTCTAATTTGTTCAGGTTCTTCCTGCAGTCTGTTCCTCCAGCAGCTTCTCTCATCCACTTCCTGGTCTGGGTCCTCCAGTCTGTCCTGCTGTCTGTCTGCAATGTGCTGACGACACAGCTTTTATAGGGTAGGTAATCATTTAATGAGGTAATCAATCAATCCGTCAATATTTATTTTATATATTTTATCACTTATATTTGAGCATCAAAAGAAATGTATCACTTATATTTGGATAAAGTTCACTAGATGTGATCGTAAAATGACAAACTCTGTTTTAGAGCAGGTGCAGTGACTTTTTATTGTGCTGATTAACAATTGACATCACGAAGATGCTGCAAAATGATCTGTCGATCTTGGGCAGGTGTTGTGACTCTTGGTCTCCCAGTTCGTGGCCTGTCATTGACAGAGTGTGTTTGGTTATACCTCCTCGCCAGGGTTGAAAAGCACCCAAGACGGCGAGCCACACTCTGCCCGAGTCCAGCCTCCAACATGCCGATTGCACGAAGGCGCTGCTCTCTTGACATACGTGGCATATTGGTTTTTTTCTGTGATTTTCTTTATTGCTTTTATTCAAGCTTGCAATTCAACAGCTGAAATCACTCCATATCCAGTGTCCAATCAACTGTCTCACTAATTAGGTGATTAAGTGCATCTGCTTCAGTCATAGTCACTCAAGCATGTCATGGTCAAGGATGAATTATCGAGTGATTAAAAGGAAACCAAAAACATTTTGTCAATGTCATCCATGTATATACCTTTTTTTTTTAAATAAATGTGTTATAATAGTGATAAGTTTCTTTTGATTCTCGGTATACATTAAATACATTGAAATACAGGGAATAATACATTAAATACAAACAGTAAAATACAAGTCAAATGCATTAAATACAGGCATAATACATTAAATACATTGAAATACAGGGAATAATACATTAAATACAAACAGTAAAAACAAGACAAATACATTAAATACAGGCATAATACATTAAATACAAGGCTAGGATGTGAATTCTAAACATTGTGGATGCGTGTGTCAAGCAAAATTATATGAGTAAGGTGGAGTAAAAAACCTGCAATAGCAATTTAGACAATAGCTAATAACAGATATCAGGCTTAAAGAGCATTGAAAGCAAGAGAGAACAAGTGGGTCTTCAAAGTTGATTTGACGCGAGCGACTGTGGGAGTTACATGCACTAAAGCTGGGAGAGAGTTCCAGAGAGTCAGGGTCATGAAGCTAAAAGAGGGCTCTCCGAGTGTGGTGTACTTTTGTTTGGGTATAACAAGCAAACCAGAGTCAGAGGACCTCAGCTTGCGTGCAGGGACATAGCGGGTCAGCAGGTTGGAGAGATTCTCTGGACCTGTGTGATGAAGGGCCTTGTAGGCAAGCAGGAGAATTTTGAAAGTAATCCTGAACTTTACAGGTAGCCATTTCAGCTGGGCAAGACAGGGGTTAATGTGACCATGTTTTTTACATCTGGTAAGGATCCTATCAGTGGCATTTTGAACCAGCTGCAATCGGTTTATGGCGCGTGACGGAAGACCACCATAGAGAGAGTTGCAGTAGTCGAGTGGAGAGGAGATGAATGCATGACAGAGTATCTCTGCATCCGGGAGGGAAAGGTAGAGACGGATCTTTGAGATGTTTCGGAGGTTGTAGAAGGAGGATTTGACTACAGAGGAGGTTTGGGCATCAAAGGAGAGGTTACTATCCAGAAGTACACCAAGGCTTCGTACAGTGGGGGAAGGCAGCAGCAGACAGTTTCCGAAGTTCAAGGCAGCAATATTGAGATTCTTAAGTTGAGTTTTCGATCCTACTAGAAGTTCAGATTTGTTAGTGCTGAGATAAAGAAAATTGGCAGAGATCCAGGCCTTGATGTCTTGGATGCAAGCCAAGAGCCAGACCATGGCAGAGGGACATCCAGGGTCTGGTTTTAGGTAGAGCTGGGTGTCATCTGCACAGGAGTGAAACATGAGGCTATGTTGGCGGATGAGGTGACCCAAGGGAAGCATATAGATGTTGAAGAGAAGAGGCCCAAGAACAGTTCCTTGAGGGACATCACAAGTGACTGGGTTTGCATCAGCACTGCTTCCATCATAGAAAACAGATTGCATGCGTCCGGATAGGTAAGAGGACATCCAGGAGAGACAGATTCCAGAGATCCCAGCATACTTCTGAAGGCGGTCAAGAAGAATGCTATGATCTATGGTGCAGCTGTTAGGTCAAGGAGGACAAGCACAGAGGGAGCACCAGCATCAGCATTAAGCAGGAGATCATTCACAATCCGGAGCAGAGCAGTTTTGGTACTGTGATGCGGCCGGAAGCCAGACTGTAGAGATTCAAACAGATTGTTATCCGTGAGGTGTTTCTTCAGCTGGCTGGCTACAGCTCTTTCAAGAGTTTTGGAGAGAAAAGGAAGATTGGATATGGGACAGAAGTTAGATAAGACAGCCGGGTCGAGGGAGGTCTTTTTGAGCACTGACGTTAGTCTTGAGGGCAGCAGGAACCAGGCCTGATGGATAACAGGTGATGTAATTAAGTTCCTCAGAAAGTCAATCAGTTCTTACCATGTGATAACCCGTGTACTAATAATATATACAACAAAATAATCAACACTCACAGCAAAAACTGAACATAGTAATTAATATAAAATGAAAACCAAATCATCACAGCAAAACAGTAGCAAACAGTGCAAATCAATCAACCAAGAAGTAAAAAGTGCAGTACTCAGGTTTGGTCACTTGTGACATTTACAAATCACAGCTTTATTACATGAGCTTAACACTGTGCTTTAGAGTTTCACTCAAACGAGATGTCACCTGACAACCATGGATTTCCAGGTGAGATTCTCTAGAGTACCTGTTCTCTGTGCATGGAAACCACAGCACGAGAACGCTACGCATGGCTAATTTGCATATCGACCTCCTCCTTTCCACTTCATTTGCATTTACGTCCGGTGAAAAGAGGGTCTTCTGGAGTAAAATAAACTGAGCCAGTGGAAACCTGACATGTATAGGGTCATTTCTCACAATGTCTCGAGAAAAATCAGAACATACATGGAAACTCCTCCATTGTTAGCTTAACAATAAAGCATTTGATTTTAAACCATTTTGTGTAATATTTTATTTTGTGGGGTTCGATAATAGTTTCTTGTTTAGGCTTTGATATTGAGCTGGGTGTTGCCATTCACTGTTTCAACATGGATGTGTGGGTTTTGTCCAGTAGAGGGAGCTGCTGCTGCTTCTATTATGACGTTTTGTGTTTAAATCAACATCAATGTTCTTTTCAGTTAGCTAGTCACAGAAAACTTTCATAGCCCATTTTGGGTGCGTTTGTAAATCTCAGAGTGTCAGAGTGCACTCTGACCGTTCGTAAACTCCTGGAGTGCTCTGTGGTGTCGTTTGAAAGAGGAGATGAATTTCGGAGCGCTCAGAGCACACCCTGGCCGCTCCAGCTTCAGAGCTGGATTCTCAGAGCATTCACTTTCAAAATGGCTGAGTTAACGGCTTGCTGTGGTGGATGCAGGTATGAAGATACCGTTTAAAACATGCACAAACTTGCAGTGTATCTACAGGTAAAAAAAATGTGTAAAGTATTTAAGTATGATAAATCAATAAATACTTTGAGTCTGGGTGGAAGATGGACTCAAATAATAATAATAATAATAGTGTCCGTAATATTATTATCGTTTCACTGTTTTGATTGTTTAAGGACACTATTTTGATTTGTGTGAGCACGGTATGATTTGAGATGTTTTTTGTTTTCACCCAGAGCACGCACACAGAACGGAGCTGTGAGAAATGACACTAATAAATAAATGCAGATTCCTTACAGGTGCGGCCAGTTGAAACACTGCATATAAACACTGTATGCAGATTCGGAAAAAGAGAGAGCTCGGGGAGCCCCGGAGAACAGGCAGAGATTCCAGAGACAGATTCGAGAGGAGATCTGGAAGCAGATTCGGAAGCAGAGAGAGCTCGGGGAGCCCCGGAGAACAGGCAGAGATTCCAGAGACAGATTCGAGAGGAGATCTGGAAGCAGATTCTGAAGCAGAGAGAGCTCGGGGAGCCCCGGAGAATGGGCAGAGATTCCAGAGACAGATTCGAGAGGAGATCTGGAAGCAGATTCGGAAGCAGGGGGAGCTCGGGGAGCCCCGGAGAATGGGCAGAGATTCCAGAGACAGATTCGAGAGGAGATCTGGAAGCAGATTCGGAAGCAGAGAGAGCTCGGGGAGCCCCGGAGAATGGGCAGAGATTCCAGAGACAGATTCGAGAGGAGATCTGGAAGCAGATTCAGAAGCAGAGAGAGCTCGGGGAGCCCCGGAGAATGGGCAGAGATTCCAGAGACAGATTCGAGAGGAGATCTGGAAGCAGATTCGGAAGCAGAGAGAGCTCGGGGAGCTCCGGAGAATGGGCAGAGATTCCAGAGACAGATTCGAGAGGAGATCTGGAAGCAGATTCGGAAGCAGGGGGAGCTCGGGGAGCCCCGGAGAATGGGCAGAGATTCCAGAGACAGATTCGAGAGGAGATCTGGAAGCAGATTTGGAAGCAGGGAGAGCTCGGGGAGCCCCGGAGAACGGGCAGAGATTCCAGAGACAGATTCGAGAGGAGATCTGGAAGCAGATTCGCAAGCAGGGAGAGCTCGGGGAGCCCCGGATAACGGGCAGAGATTCCAGAGACAGATTCGAGAGGAGATCTGGAAGCAGATTCAGAAGCAGAGAGAGCTCGGGGAGCCCCGGAGAACGGGCAGAGATTCCAGAGACAGATTCGAGAAGAGATCTGGAAGCAGATTCGGAAGCAGAGAGGGGCTCGGGGAGCCCCGGAGAATGGGCAGAGATTCCAGAGACAGATTCGAGAGGAGATCTGGAAGCAGATTCGGAAGCAGAGAGAGCTCGGGGAGCCCCGGAGAATGGGCAGAGATTCCAGAGACAGATTCGAGAGGAGATCTGGAAGCAGATTCAGAAGCAGAGAGAGCTCGGGGAGCCCCGGAGAATGGGCAGAGATTCCAGAGACAGATTCGAGAGGAGATCTGGAAGCAGATTCAGAAGCAGAGAGAGCTCGGGGAGCCCCGGAGAATGGGCAGAGATTCCAGAGACAGATTCGAGAGGAGATCTGGAAGCAGATTCGGAAGCAGAGAGAGCTCGGGAGCCCGGAGAATGGGCAGAGATTCCAGAGACAGATTCGAGAGGAGATCTGGAAGCAGATTCGGAAGCAGAGAGAGCTCGGGGAGCCCCGGAGAACGGGCAGAGATTTCAGAGACAGATTCGAGAGGAGATCTGGAAGCAGATTCGCAAGCAGGGAGAGCTCGGGGAGCCCCGGAGAACGGGCAGAGATTCCAGAGACAGATTCGAGAGGAGATCTGGAAGCAGATTCAGAAGCAGAGAGAGCTCGGGGAGCCCCGGAGAACGGGCAGAGATTCCAGAGACAGATTCGAGAAGAGATCTGGAAGCAGATTCGGAAGCAGAGAGAGCTCGGGAGCCCGGAGAATGGGCAGAGATTCCAGAGACAGATTCGAGAGGAGATCTGGAAGCAGATTCAGAAGCAGAGAGAGCTCGGGAGCCCGGAGAATGGGCAGAGATTCCAGAGACAGATTCGAGAGGAGATCTGGAAGCAGATTCGGAAGCAGAGAGAGCTCGGGGAGCCCCGGAGAATGGGCAGAGATTCCAGAGACAGATTCGAGAGGAGATCTGGAAGCAGATTCGGAAGCAGAGAGAGCTCGGGGAGCCCCGGAGAACGGGCAGAGATTCCAGAGACAGATTCGAGAGGAGATCTGGAAGCAGATTCGGAAGCAGAGAGAGCTCGGGGAGCCCCGGAGAATGGGCAGAGATTCCAGAGACAGATTCGAGAGGAGATCTGGAAGCAGATTTGGATGCAGAGAGAGCTCGGGGAGCCCCGGAGAATGGGCAGAGATTCCAGAGACAGATTCGAGAGGAGATCTGGAAGCAGATTCGGAAGCAGAGAGAGCTCGGGGAGCTCCGGAGAATGGGCAGAGATTCCAGAGACAGATTCGAGAGGAGATCTGGAAGCAGATTCTGAAGCAGAGAGAGCTCGGGGAGCCCCGGAGAATGGGCAGAGATTCCAGAGACAGATTCGAGAGGAGATCTGGAAGCAGATTCAGAAGCAGAGAGAGCTCAGGGATCCCCGGAGAATGGGCAGAGATTCCAGAGACAGATTCGAGAGGAGATCTGGAAGCAGATTAGGAAGCAGGGAGAGACCGAGGACAGCCTGGAGAACGAGCAGAGCTGGGAGATCGAAGACAGAGAGGAGCAGTGGATGTTACAGCGGCTAAAGACAGATGGTCAAAGAAGAGTTAAGTACATTGCAATTTAATTACGTCTGCGTGTCGCCACACAAGCACATGGATTTTCTAGTCTGTTTGCTAAATTGCAGAGGAGATCATTGACTACATTTGTGTTTTATTGCATATGTATGCAACTTCCTGTCTGTCTTGGGCACCCTGTTGATAGAAGTACTAATTGCACAAATACGAGTGACTTTATATGTGTGGAAGTACTTGTATAGTGAAAGCAACTTGCCCTTTAGTTAGACAGCGCTGATTGTATAAGTATATTTAACCCTTGGTCTTTTCATGTGTACCCGATTTTCTATTATATTGGTATTGGTTTTAAATAGTATATAATTTTAGTTGTTGTTTTATCTATGAATGTAATGTATCCAGTTCACTGATGATTTTAGTGTTTTTAGTACTATTTTTAGGGATACTTCGCTTGATTATGTATATTGATGTGTCTATGTTTATCAATGATAAATTGCTTTAGTATTTATTAGACACACAGTCTCCCTGAACTGGAGTAAGGATTTTAATTGCACTATTTGTGCTTCTTTTATCCCGAGTTGGAGGGCCAGAGTGGGGCAACTATCCCCCAATGAGGCGGCATCGGACGACCGCTGGTGTGCTGTGTGCGACGCAAAGCCTACCTTGTTGAACGCTGACCAGTGGAGGGGCATCAGCAACGCCAACGAAGGACTGTCCGTCTAGACCGCCTTAGTCTGTAGGTTGGGCTCGGTGACGGAGTGGCGCCCCCTGTTGTGGGTGAGGTAAATTTGAATAAACTAATTGCTAAATTGGGGGAACAGGAGATTGGAACCACGTCCGGTACCGATGACCTGGCTAGGAGAACTGGTTAGTAGAAATTGTAGTTTAACTGCTTCTTAGTTATACTTCCGGTTCTGTTAGAGATGTGGTAGACGCGTGGTGTAGTAGCTCCCACTTTCAAGTTATTTTTTACAGCAGAACCAGTATTTATTTTTATTTTTTTTACTAGCTACAGATTTAGATTTTGTTTATAAAACATACGTGACACAGGTCAGAATGTCTAAACTTAAGAACAAAAAGCCTCAACAGATGGAAGACGATGTATTTAATACAGCGAGGCCCAATCAGCCTGCCTACCGCATCCCTCACTCTACAGACGCTGCAAGAAGAACTGGTAGCCTGTCGTTCCTCATTTTGCCAGGATATCAAGACCGAAATGTAGGGATTTCGTCAAGAAATATCAACCGGCCTAGCGACATTTCGTCAAGAGACCATGTCTGAGATTGCAGCATTGCGACAGGAGATGGCAGCCGAGATCACATAATTTAGCTGTGGGATCTCGGACTCTGTCAAAGACTTCAATGATCTTGAACACTCGGCTAACATTCAGGGGGATCGCATTCAAGACTTGGAGAAACTATGCACTACACTCACAGAAGAGACAAAATTCCTGAAACAAAAAACCGACGACCTGGAAAATAGGAGTAGACGCCAAAACCTATGAATTATTGGCATACCGGAGGGCCTGGAAGGCCCTAGACCGACGAGTTCATGTCATCATTCTTCAGCAAAGTGCTTGGATCTGAAAAGTTTAACTCTCCTCCACTCGTAGATCGTGCACACAGATACCTGGCACCTAAACCACTCCAGGGAGAGCGTCCGCGTCCTGTAATTTTGAGGCTCCATTACTACAGTGATAAGGAAAAGATTCTTTGGCTTTGCAGAGAACTGGGTCCCCTAACTTTCAGAGGAAACCGTGTCCATATATTCCAAGACCTGAGCGCGGATCTTGATAAACGCAGAGCGGCATTTACTCCGAAAATCTGCTTTGGAATGGTGGAATTAAATTTGGCCTCCCTCACCCTGCATCTCAGATTCACTCACAATGGCTCACAGCACATGTTTAATTCACCTGAAGAATCTGAGCGGTTTTACAATGACCAGATTGTGCCTTCCATGGGACTCTCAAACGGCTAGCTGGTGGACCCAGTGTTACTTCAATGTTGCGACTTTTTGTTCAGAGTTACCCTATCTATATGTGAATTCAATTGTCTTTTAGTAGATTGAATTAGGCATTAAGAATGACTTATCTGTTTATGTTGATGTTTATTTTGTCACCATAGTATCCTGCTATGTAGCTTGTAATTTTTTTAGCAACAGAAATACTATTTTTCTTTCAATATTATTATTATTTAGTGATGCCCTTATCCAAGATGAAGGTAAAGGGAGTCAAGCGATCACATGTGTTTTTTTTTTTTTCTTTCTTTGTTGTGCTATTTTTTATTTTATTATCCACTACTGGTCAAAAGTTTTAGAACACCTCCATTTTTCCAGTTTTTATTGAAATTTACGCAGTTTAATGTCTCAATGTACTCTGAAATTAAAGCATAGAACAAATAAACAATTGGAGATAAAAAAGAAATCATGGAATCGTTTTGTTTAACAAAATTTAATCTAAATTTTTGACTCATCAAAGTAGCCACCTTTTGTAGATATAACAGCCGAACACACTCGTGGCATTCTTTCTACAATGGAAATCAAATATTGTTCGGAAAGTTCTTCCCAACACTGTTGCAGAAGTTCCCACAAATGTGTTGCACTTGTAGGTTGCTTTGCTTTCACCCTTCTGTCCAGTTCATCCCAAACCAGCTCGATGGGGTTTAAGTCTGGAGACTGTGCTGGCCATTCCATGATTTGAAGCCTACCGTCTTGTTCTTTTCTTCTAAGGTAGTTCTGACATAGCCTGGAGGTATGTTTTGGGTCATTATCTTGATGTAGGATGAACCCCTGACCAACTAGGCGTATACCAGAGGGTATTGCATGGCGCTGCAAAATGCTGTAGTAGCCGTTTTGGTTCAGGGTGCCACTCACTCTGTGCAAGTCGCCGACTCTGGATCTAGCAAAAGAGCCCCAGACCATCATGCTTCCTCCTCCATGTTTGACAGTTGGTGTCACACACCGAGGTACCATCCTTTCGCCTACTCAACGGTGTACAAAAACCCTGCGTGATGAACTGAAGATTTCAAATTTTGATTCATCGGTCCATAAGACCTTCTTCCAGTCTTCAGTAGTCCACTGGCGGTGCTTCATGGCCCAGGCAAGCCTCTTTTTCTTATTTTGCCATCTTAGCAATGGCTTTCTTACTGCCACTCGACCTGTCAAACCTGCAGCTCGAAGTCTTCTCTTCACAGTCAAAACTGAGACTTGCTTACTTCGACCAGTGTTAAGCTGTGCTTGAAGCTGTTGTCCTGTGAGCCGCCTATCACGCAAGCTGTTGACTCTCAGAAACTTGTCTTCTGATTCTGTTGTGGCTTTGGGTCTGCCAGACCTCTTCCTGTCAGAGTTTCCTCCAGTTTCCAAGTGCCTTTTGATGGTGTAGGAAACTGTACTCACTGACACCTTGGCTTTCTTTGCAATTTCTCTAAAGGAAAGACCTACACTTTTAAGGGTTATAATGGTCTGTCTGTCTTCCTTTGTTAATTGCCTTTTTCTCACCATTATGATAGCAATATACTACTTCCTGCTGTACAATACTGTCCAAATAATGCTTAAGAGGGTGTAGTAACACAGTCTGTTCCAACACTGCTTTTATACAGACAGAGGGTTTGTAAGTAATCAACAAAAGTTGGGACACCTGTAGGAATTGTTAGCATCAACTTTCAAGGCTTAATTTACTTCCATTGCTGCAGAACAGCTGTAAGTTGTTAACCCATTACTTGTTCCCTGAAAAGGCCTTTTGTATAACTCTGAAATGTACATTATTTTTCAGTTTTTGGTAACCTAAACTTTTTTTTTAACCTCTGGCAGTTTACCGCTTACCTTTGTACCATTTCAGGTTATTCACTGGACTTGAACTGCTTAAATTTCAATATAAACTGGAAAAATGGGGCTGTTCTAAAACTTTTGACCGGTAGTGTATATATATTTATTCGTGTACTGTCTAGCTGCACTGACGATATTTTCTTTGCATATAGGCATGTACTGTGATTTACTTATGGATCCACACCGCGCTGCTATTTTTGTAGGTTAGTGTATACTTTGCACTGGGTTCCAACAATATGTTGAATGTAGATTCACTTGGGTATTTTTGAATAATGTTAGGCTGAGAATAAGAATTCATAATTCTGTTGCTAAATTGTTTGTGTATGTAGGTATGTATGCATGTATGTAATATGTAGGCCTATATATCATTTTTTTTTTACTGGGTTAGTCTGCATTCTTGTTGATGTATGGAGCTGCAGGTCGATTAACAACTTCAGTTGGTTATGATGCATATGCATATGTTGCTGTTTTTTGTATGGGTATGTGTGCGCCTCAGTTTGGGAGGTGCTATGGGAAAGCCTCAGTTTGGGAGGTGCTATGGGAATGGGTTTGTTTTTTGTATGGGTATGGCTGCACCTCAGTTTGGGAGGTGCTATGGGAAAGGGTTTGTTTTTTGTATGGGTATGTGTGCACCTCAGTTTGGGAGGTGCTATGGGAAAGGGTTTGTTTTTTGTACGGGTATGTGTGCGCCTCAGTTTGGGAGGTGCTATGGGAAAGGGTTTGTTTTTTGTACGGGTATGTGTGCACCTCAGTTTGGGAGGTGCTATGGGAAAGGGTTTGTTTTTTGTACGGGTATGTGTGCACCTCAGTTTGGGAGGTGCTATGGGAACGGGTTTGTTTTTGTATGGGTATGTGTGCCCTCAGTTTGGGAGGTGCTATGGGAAAGGGTTTGTTTTTGTATGGGTATGTGTGCGCCTCAGTTTGGGAGGTGCTATGGGAAAAGGTTTGTTTTTGTATGGGTATGTGTGCACCTCAGTTTGGGAGGTGCTATGGGAAAAGGTTTGTTTTTGTATGGGTATGTGTGCACCTCAGTTTGGGAGGTGCTATGGGAACAGGGTTTGTTTTTTGTATGCGGGTATGTGTGCGCCTCAGTTTGGGAGGTGCTATGGGAAAGGGTTTGTTTTTGTATGGGTATGTGTGCGCCTCAGTTTGGGAGGTGCTATGGGAAAGGGTTTGTTTTTGTATGGGTATGTGTGCACCTCAGTTTGGGAGGTGCTATGGGAAAAGGTTTGTTTTTGTATGGGTATGTGTGCACCTCAGTTTGGGAGGTGCTATGGGAAAGCCTCAGTTTGGGAGGTGCTATGGGAAAGGGTTTGTTTTTGTATGGGTATGTGTGCACCTCAGTTTGGGAGGTGCTATGGGAAAGGTTTGTTTTTGTATGGGTATGTGTGCGCCTCAGTTTGGGAGGTGCTATGGGAAAGGGTTTGTTTTTGTATGGGTATGTGTGCGCCTCAGTTTGGGAGGTGCTATGGGAATAGGTTTGTTTTTGTATGGGTATGTGTGCGCCTCAGTTTGGGAGGTGCTATGGGAAAGGTTTGTTTTTGTATGGGTATGTGTGCCTCAGTTTGGGAGGTGCTATGGGAAAGCCTCAGTTTGGGAGGTGCTATGGGAAAGGGTTTGTTTTTGTATGGGTATGTGTGCACCTCAGTTTGGGAGGTGCTATGGGAAAACCTCAGTTTGGGAGGTGCTATGGGAAAGGGTTTGTTTTTGTATGGGTATGTGTGCACCTCAGTTTGGGAGGTGCTATGGGAAACCTCAGTTTGGGAGGTGCTATGGGAAAGGGTTTGTTTTTGTATGGGTATGTGTGCACCTCAGTTTGGGAGGTGCTATGGGAAAGGGTTTGTTTTTGTATGGGTATGTGTGCACCTCAGTTTGGGAGGTGCTATGGGAAAACCTCAGTTTGGGAGGTGCTATGGGAAAGGGTTTGTTTTTGTATGGGTATGTGTGCACCTCAGTTTGGGAGGTGCTATGGGAAAGGGTTTGTTTTTGTATGGGTATGTGTGCACCTCAGTTTGGGAGGTGCTATGGGAAAAGGGTTTGTTTTTGTGCGGGTATGTGTGCACCTCAGTTTGGGAGGTGCTATGGGAAAGGGTTTGTTTTTTGTATGGGTATGTGTGCACCTCAGTTTGGGAGGTGCTATGGGAAAGGGTTTGTTTTTTGTACGGGTATGTGTGCACCTCAGTTTGGGAGGTGCTATGGGAAAGGGTTTGTTTTTTGTACGGGTATGTGTGCACCTCAGTTTGGGAGGTGCTATGGGAAAGGGTTTGTTTTTTGTACGGGTATGTGTGCACCTCAGTTTGGGAGGTGCTATGGGAAAGGGTTTGTTTTTTGTACGGGTATGTGTGCACCTCAGTTTGGGAGGTGCTATGGGAAAGGGTTTGTTTTTTGTATGGGTATGTGTGCACCTCAGTTTGGGAGGTGCTATGGGAAAGCCTCAGTTTGGGAGGTGCTATGGGAAAGGGTTTGTTTTTTGTACGGGTATGTGTGCACCTCAGTTTGGGAGGTGCTATGGGAAAGGGTTTGTTTTTTGTATGGGTATGTGTGCACCTCAGTTTGGGAGGTGCTATGGGAAAGGGTTTGTTTTTTGTACGGGTATGTGTGCGCCTCAGTTTGGGAGGTGCTATGGGAAAACCCTCAGTTTGGGAGGTGCTATGGGAAAGGGTTTGTTTTTGTATGGGTATGTGTGCACCTCAGTTTGGGAGGTGCTATGGGAAAGACCTCAGTTTGGGAGGTGCTATGGGAAAGGGTTTGTTTTTTGTATGGGTATGTGTGCACCTCAGTTTGGGAGGTGCTATGGGAAAGGGTTTGTTTTTGTATGGGTATGTGTGCGCCTCAGTTTGGGAGGTGCTATGGGAAAAGCCCTCAGTTTGGGAGGTGCTATGGGAAAGGGTTTGTTTTTGTATGGGTATGTGTGCACCTCAGTTTGGGAGGTGCTATGGGAAAGCCTCAGTTTGGGAGGTGCTATGGGAAAGGGTTTGTTTTTGTATGGGTATGTGTGCACCTCAGTTTGGGAGGTGCTATGGGAAAGGGTTTGTTTTTGTGTGGGTATGTGTGCGCCTCAGTTTGGGAGGTGCTATGGGAAAGGGTTTGTTTTTTGTATGGGTATGTGTGCACCTCAGTTTGGGAGGTGCTATGGGAAAGCCTCAGTTTGGGAGGTGCTATGGGAAAGGGTTTGTTTTTTGTATGGGTATGTGTGCACCTCAGTTTGGGAGGTGCTATGGGAAAGCCTCAGTTTGGGAGGTGCTATGGGAAAGGGTTTGTTTTTTGTATGGGTATGTGTGCGCCTCAGTTTGGGAGGTGCTATGGGAAAGGGTTTGTTTTTTGTATGGGTATGTGTGCACCTCAGTTTGGGAGGTGCTATGGGAAAGGGTTTGTTTTTTGTACGGGTATGTGTGCGCCTCAGTTTGGGAGGTGCTATGGGAAAGCCTCAGTTTGGGAGGTGCTATGGGAAAGGGTTTGTTTTTTGTATGGGTATGTGTGCACCTCAGTTTGGGAGGTGCTATGGGAAAGCCTCAGTTTGGGAGGTGCTATGGGAAAGGGTTTGTTTTTGTATGGGTATGTGTGCGCCTCAGTTTGGGAGGTGCTATGGGAAAGGGTTTGTTTTTGTATGGGTATGTGTGCGCCTCAGTTTGGGAGGTGCTATGGGAAAACCTCAGTTTGGGAGGTGCTATGGGAAAGGGTTTGTTTTTGTATGGGTATGTGTGCACCTCAGTTTGGGAGGTGCTATGGGAAAGCCTCAGTTTGGGAGGTGCTATGGGAATGGGTTTGTTTTTGTATGGGTATGTGTGCACCTCAGTTTGGGAGGTGCTATGGGAAAAGGTTTGTTTTGTGCGGGTATGTGTGCACCTCAGTTTGGGAGGTGCTATGGGAAAGGGTTTGTTTTTGTATGGGTATGTGTGCACCTCAGTTTGGGAGGTGCTATGGGAAAGCCTCAGTTTGGGAGGTGCTATGGGAAAGGGTTTGTTTTTTGTATGGGTATGTGTGCACCTCAGTTTGGGAGGTGCTATGGGAAAGCCTCAGTTTGGGAGGTGCTATGGGAAAGGGTTTGTTTTTTGTATGGGTATGTGTGCACCTCAGTTTGGGAGGTGCTATGGGAAAGGGTTTGTTTTTTGTATGGGTATGTGTGCACCTCAGTTTGGGAGGTGCTATGGGAAAGCCTCAGTTTGGGAGGTGCTATGGGAAAGGGTTTGTTTTTTGTACGGGTATGTGTGCACCTCAGTTTGGGAGGTGCTATGGGAAAGGGTTTGTTTTTTGTATGGGTATGTGTGCACCTCAGTTTGGGAGGTGCTATGGGAATGGGTTTGTTTTTTGTACGGGTATGTGTGCACCTCAGTTTGGGAGGTGCTATGGGAAAGGGTTTGTTTTTGTATGGGTATGTGTGCACCTCAGTTTGGGAGGTGCTATGGGAATAGGGTTTGTTTTTGTATGGGTATGTGTGCGCCTCAGTTTGGGAGGTGCTATGGGAAAGGGTTTGTTTTTGTATGGGTATGTGTGCACCTCAGTTTGGGAGGTGCTATGGGAAAAGGGTTTGTTTTTGTACGGGTATGTGTGCGCCTCAGTTTGGGAGGTGCTATGGGAAAGGGTTTGTTTTTTGTACGGGTATGTGTGCACCTCAGTTTGGGAGGTGCTATGGGAAAGGGTTTGTTTTTTGTACGGGTATGTGTGCGCCTCAGTTTGGGAGGTGCTATGGGAAAGGGTTTGTTTTTTGTATGGGTATGTGTGCACCTCAGTTTGGGAGGTGCTATGGGAAAGGGTTTGTTTTTTGTATGGGTATGTGTGCACCTCAGTTTGGGAGGTGCTATGGGAAAGCCTCAGTTTGGGAGGTGCTATGGGAAAGGGTTTGTTTTTTGTACGGGTATGTGTGCGCCTCAGTTTGGGAGGTGCTATGGGAAAGGGTTTGTTTTTTGTATGGGTATGTGTGCACCTCAGTTTGGGAGGTGCTATGGGAAAGGGTTTGTTTTTTGTATGGGTATGTGTGCACCTCAGTTTGGGAGGTGCTATGGGAAAGCCTCAGTTTGGGAGGTGCTATGGGAAAGGGTTTGTTTTTTGTATGGGTATGTGTGCACCTCAGTTTGGGAGGTGCTATGGGAAAGGGTTTGTTTTTTGTATGGGTATGTGTGCGCCTCAGTTTGGGAGGTGCTATGGGAAAGGGTTTGTTTTTTGTATGGGTATGTGTGCACCTCAGTTTGGGAGGTGCTATGGGAAAGCCTCAGTTTGGGAGGTGCTATGGGAAAGGGTTTGTTTTTTGTATGGGTATGTGTGCACCTCAGTTTGGGAGGTGCTATGGGAAAGCCTCAGTTTGGGAGGTGCTATGGGAAAGGGTTTGTTTTTTGTATGGGTATGTGTGCACCTCAGTTTGGGAGGTGCTATGGGAAAGGGTTTGTTTTTGTATGGGTATGTGTGCACCTCAGTTTGGGAGGTGCTATGGGAAAGGGTTTGTTTTTGTATGGGTATGTGTGCACCTCAGTTTGGGAGGTGCTATGGGAAAGGGTTTGTTTTTTGTATGGGTATGTGTGCACCTCAGTTTGGGAGGTGCTATGGGAAAGGGTTTGTTTTTGTATGGGTATGTGTGCACCTCAGTTTGGGAGGTGCTATGGGAAAGGGTTTGTTTTTGTATGGGTATGTGTGCGCCTCAGTTTGGGAGGTGCTATGGGAAAGGGTTTGTTTTTTGTATGGGTATGTGTGCACCTCAGTTTGGGAGGTGCTATGGGAAAGGGTTTGTTTTTGTATGGTATGTGTGCACCTCAGTTTGGGAGGTGCTATGGGAAAGGGTTTGTTTTTGTATGGGTATGTGTGCACCTCAGTTTGGGAGGTGCTATGGGAAAGGGTTTGTTTTTGTATGGGTATGTGTGCACCTCAGTTTGGGAGGTGCTATGGGAAAGCCTCAGTTTGGGAGGTGCTATGGGAAAGGGTTTGTTTTTGTATGGGTATGTGTGCACCTCAGTTTGGGAGGTGCTATGGGAAAGGGTTTGTTTTTGTACGGGTATGGCTGCACCTCAGTTTGGGAGGTGCTATGGGAAAGGGTTTGTTTTTTGTATGGGTATGTGTGCGCCTCAGTTTGGGAGGTGCTATGGGAAAGCCTCAGTTTGGGAGGTGCTATGGGAAAGGGTTTGTTTTTTGTACGGGTATGTGTGCACCTCAGTTTGGGAGGTGCTATGGGAAAGGGTTTGTTTTTTGTATGGGTATGTGTGCACCTCAGTTTGGGAGGTGCTATGGGAAAGCCTCAGTTTGGGAGGTGCTATGGGAAAGGGTTTGTTTTTTGTATGGGTATGTGTGCGCCTCAGTTTGGGAGGTGCTATGGGAAAGCCTCAGTTTGGGAGGTGCTATGGGAAAGGGTTTGTTTTTTGTACGGGTATGTGTGCACCTCAGTTTGGGAGGTGCTATGGGAAAGGGTTTGTTTTTTGTATGGGTATGTGTGCACCTCAGTTTGGGAGGTGCTATGGGAAAGGGTTTGTTTTTTGTATGGGTATGTGTGCACCTCAGTTTGGGAGGTGCTATGGAAAAGGGTTTGTTTTTTGTATGGGTATGTGTGCGCCTCAGTTTGGGAGGTGCTATGGGAAAGCCTCAGTTTGGGAGGTGCTATGGGAAAGGGTTTGTTTTTTGTATGGGTATGTGTGCACCTCAGTTTGGGAGGTGCTATGGGAAAGCCTCAGTTTGGGAGGTGCTATGGGAAAGGGTTTGTTTTTGTATGGGTATGTGTGCACCTCAGTTTGGGAGGTGCTATGGGAAAGGGTTTGTTTTTGTATGGGTATGTGTGCACCTCAGTTTGGGAGGTGCTATGGGAAAGGGTTTGTTTTTGTATGGGTATGTGTGCACCTCAGTTTGGGAGGTGCTATGGGAAAGCCTCAGTTTGGGAGGTGCTATGGGAAAGGGTTTGTTTTTGTATGGGTATGTGTGCACCTCAGTTTGGGAGGTGCTATGGGAAAGGGTTTGTTTTTGTATGGGTATGTGTGCGCCTCAGTTTGGGAGGTGCTATGGGAAAGGGTTTGTTTTTGTATGGGTATGTGTGCACCTCAGTTTGGGAGGTGCTATGGGAAAGGGTTTGTTTTTGTATGGGTATGTGTGCACCTCAGTTTGGGAGGTGCTATGGGAAAGGGTTTGTTTTTTGTATGGGTATGTGTGCACCTCAGTTTGGGAGGTGCTATGGGAAAGCCTCAGTTTGGGAGGTGCTATGGGAATGGGTTTGTTTTTGTATGGGTATGTGTGCACCTCAGTTTGGGAGGTGCTATGGGAAAGGCTTTGTTTTGGAGGTGCTATGTGTGCACCTCAGTTTTGGAGGTGCTATGTGTGCACCTCAGTTTGGGAGGTGCTATGGGAAAGGGTTTGTTTTTTGTACGGGTATGGCTGCACCTCAGTTTGGGAGGAGCTATGGGAACGGGTTTGTTTTTTGTACGGGTATGTGTGCACCTCAGTTTGGGAGGTGCTATGGGAAAGGGTTTGTTTTTTGTACGGGTATGTGTGCACCTCAGTTTGGGAGGTGCTATGGGAATGGGTTTGTTTTTTGTACGGGTATGTGTGCGCCTCAGTTTGGGAGGTGCTATGGGAAAGCGTTTGTTTTTGTTCCCTGCTTTTTGTTTTTGTTTGGTTTGGTTTCATTGTAATTTTTGTTATTTTGCTGACTTGCATGTGTAGTGCATTTGCGGTTGTATGGTCTGGTGTGGGAATTGTGGCCTTCTATCTAGTATAACATTGCTTCAGTAACCCTTTTAATTGATATGAACTGTCTCAGGTCTTATGGCTCATAGCAGCAATCACCCAGTTAACTTAATGAGCTGGAATGTCAGGGGGCTAAACCATCCAGTAAAATGTAACACAGTTCTATCGCACATCCAGAGACTGGGTGTAGGAATTGCCTTTCTGCAGGAGACCCACCTTCGCATATCAGACCACTTCCAGATGCGGAAAAGCTGGGTGGAGCAGATCTTCCACTCAAATTTAAATGCTAAATCCAGGGGTACAGCAATTTTGATACATAAAAATATTCCATTTGCACCTTCTAGCATAACTGCAGACCCAAATGGCAAGCTTTTTAACATTCTTGCCAATGTCTATGCTCCTAATTGGGATGACAGTCAGTTGTCCCCCCTACCGGATCTAAATTCTCACCAACCGCTTTTAGGGGGGTACTTTAATTGTGTCTTACACCCTGTTCTGGACCGCTGTTCCACTAAACCCTTCTCACTCCCTAAAACTGCTCAAGCTATTAACTCCTTCCCAGATACATATAAAATATGCGACCTACTGATAGTAGCACAGTGATTTCTGACCACGCTCCCTTGGATCTTGGGATGTCCTTTTCTAATGAGGCCATGTCTTGCCCTCCTTGGCGTTTTAACTTTATATTCCTTTCTAATGCAGACTTTGTTAAATTTATTAAATCCCAAATCATTTTTTTTTCTTCTAGAAACTAACACTCCTGGTATCTCGTTTGGCACATTATGGGAGAACTTGAAGACTTACCTTCATGGACAAATGATCTCCTGTACAGCTCAAGACAGCAAGCGCCGCCTTGAGCAGCTCTCCAAATTGTCTGATTCTATTTTGGAAATTGACCGTATATATGCCAGTTGTCCCTCACCAGCATTATTTAAGAAACGTCTTGCCTATCAGACAGAATTTGATCTACTCTCAACATCCCAAACTGCACAATTATTAATCAGTTCTGGTTACAGAATTTATGAACATAGTGATAAGACTGGTAAACTTCTGCCGCTTCCCGTTTGATTACACAAATTTAAACTGATTCTGGTTCAACATCTATTGACCAGCAAGAAATTAATGACCAATTCAGGCACTTTTACTCTACACTCTATACATCAGAATCATCCACTGATTCCTCCTTAATAGATACATTTTATGAGCACCTTAATATTCCCTCCATTGATTCCCAATCCAAATCTTGTTTTGGAGGAGCCTTTATCCTTAGAGGAAATAACTAGCGCGATTGGTTCCATGCAGTGTGGTAAAGCTCCGGGCCCTGATTTTTTTAAACATTTACTGACCAGCTCTCCCCACTCCTGAATTCTATGTTCTTGCAATCATTTAATTCTCAGTCTCTCTCCCCAACTCTATACCAGGCAGCAATTTCTTTACTATTAAAAAAAGATAAAGACCCCCTTTCTTGTTCCTTATATCGCCCTATCTCTCTTTTAAATGTGGATCTGAAGATATTAGCTAAAGCCCTAGAGGTTCTGGTTTGTCTAGATGCCGTGAAGGCCTTCTTCGACCGTGTGGAACGGGACTACCTCTTTAAAACCCTTCAAAGATTTGGCTTTGGCCCCAATTTTATTTCCTGGATAAAAACATTATATCTTGCACCAAAATCATCTGTCGTTACTAACAACACACGTTCTGAATATTTCTCACTTCATCATGGCACAAGACAGGGCTGTCCCCTCTCCCCCCTTCTCTTTGCTATTGTTGTTGAATTCAAGGAGTAGTTTGTGGGGGGCAGGAACAGAAAGTATCTCTATATGCTGATGATCTCCTTCTTTGTATTATTGATCCTGGCAGGGCCCTGCCCCACCTGATGTCCGTTCTAGAGCAATTTAGCAGATTTTCAGGTTACAAACTGAACCTGCACAAGAGTGAATCGTTCCCGTTCAATTCAGACCTTTCCAAATTCTCCGTTCATAATTTCCCTAAATTTTTATATCTCTTTCAATGTATCCCAATCTTTATAACCAAATCTTTCTTTAACACCTTAGATAGACTAATATCTTCCTTTATCTGGAATGGCAAAACACCACGTATTCACAAAGATTTCCTTCAAAGGCTTAACCCTTTGCGGTCCATTGTCGGACTGGGTCCGACATTGCAATTATTCCCACCAGGTCCTTTGTCGGACATCATTTTAAAAACGCAAAAAACGCAAAAAAGTCGGTTTTTCAACGGAAAAAGCCGAGAAAACCATTCAATGGCCGAGTGGGAACGAAAGGAGCCGAGACAAGCCGATAAAAAAAAAAAAAAAAAAGGCGTATCTCATGAATAGTCATAGTAGCCCCCCTTCTTCAGATGGGGCGGTCGTATGGAAACAAGCTGGGAGTACAGTATCAGCGCACAGAGGCTATCACGGACATTTGCAGAGCTTTTTTGAGATGTTATAGCAATAAAATAATGACTTGGATTGCATTATTGAGGAGTTTGGTGATAAAACGAGTCATCAGGAGACGATTGATCGGTATGTACGACTATTATTATTATTATTTTTTATTTGGTAGCATATGTGAAAGCGATAGCAAACGAAAGGGTGGGGCGGGCTGGAGATGACTAGTGAGTGCTTTGTTGATCTGCAGGGCCATTTAAACCCGTTTGACTGTGAAAAAAAATACTTTTAAACAGCGCGTCTAAAATTAAATGCGCGTGTAAAAATTAATTAGACCTGGCGAGCCTGACGCAGAATTAATAAATGGACCGCAAAGGGTTAAATCACTTGGAGGTATGGTCTTGCCTAATTTTTGGCTGCATAACTGGGCTGCTGACATTCGCAACCTGTCTTTCTGGCCGCACTCCCACCTTCAAAAAGATCACCCAGCTTGGTTACACATTGAAACATCTTCCTGTGCACCATACTCACTTCCTGCACTTCTTTACTCCTCCCTTCCTGTCTCCACCCCTCGCTTTACTAACCCTGTCATTCGTCATTCTCTTCGGGTGTGGTCTCAGTTTAGATATAATTTTGGTCTGCAGTTGTCTTCAATCCTAGCTCCTGTTGATGCTAACCATTTATTCCCACCTTCATTATTAGACATGGTATTTCGGACTTGGCACCGTAATGGTATTAAAATGTTGAGTGATTTATATATTCATACTTTTTCGATACCTTCAAGTGCAACACTTCGTTTGTAAAACGACAGTTTATTTCCAGACAATCCCTCCTAAATCCCCTCTAGAGTCTATAATAGTGTCAAGCCCTAATTCGAAAGGAAGTATGTCTCAGATCTATGGTAATATTTGCGCATTGAACTACCTCTCTATCTAAATTTAGGACGCTGTGGGAGGAGGAACTTGGACTGGTCTTCTCAGATGATGAGTGGGACTCTGTTCTTGCTCGAGTGCACTCCTTATCTATCTGTGCAAGACACAGCCTTTTAAGATTTTAAGATTTACAGTTTAAGATTCTTCATAGGTTTCATATGTCTAAAACCAAATTGGCTAAAATCTACCCTAAGATAGATCCAACTTGTGATCGATGCCACCAGGCTCCGGCCTCCCTGGTCCACATGTTTTGGACATTATACTTTCTGGAGTTATATTTTTCAAACCTTTACTGATGTCCTACAACAACCCTTAAAACCCTCTCCCGAGATCCCTCTCTTTGTTATTTTACCTCAAGATGTGACCATGTCCAAACTTCAATCTGATACCCTTGCTTTTAGCACCCTGTTAGCCAGGCGGCTTATTTTATTGAACTGGAAGCAGTCTGCCCCGCCCAGCCATGCTCACTGGATCAGGGATGTGATGCAACATTTAAAACTGGGAAAAGTCAAGTGCACTGTTCGAGGCTGTACGGATAATTTTAATGCTGCTTGGGATCCTTTTCTATCATACTTCAAAAATCTGAAATCGCAGCCCCCACCTTAGCTGTGCCGCTGTGTACTATCTAGGCACATTTGTACTGTACCACCTTTTATATATATAGATAAGGTGGTATATAGATAATTCTCCTGTTATCTGTATATTGTATTACTGATTGGAGTAGGGGTTAGGGCTCTGGACTCTTGACCGGAGGGTCGTGGGTACAATCCCAGGTGGGGGACACTGCTGCTGTACCCTTGAGCAAGGTACTTTACCTAGATTGCTCCAGTAAAAAACCCAACTGTATAAATGGGTAATTGTATGTAAAAATAATGTGATATCTTGTAACAATTGTAAGTTGCCCTGGATAAGGGCGTCTGCTAAGAAATAAATAATTAAATAATTAATTAATTTTGCTCTTTTCAAAACCCAATAAATAGAGTTTAAAAAAAAATTGCTTCTTAGTTAGTTATTTATGTCCCTTTTTTATCACTGCTGTATACCAAATAAACATACTTGATTACTTACCTGGTTGTCTTGTTTGGTGTATTCTGCTGCTGGTCCCCTCTGTGGATGCCTTGAACCTGTGTGACCAAAGAACGTGAGTTAAATAAAATTATAAATATTGTCGTCGGACCTGAGGGTGTTGGACCGTGGTCCTCCTTAGGGGACCCATTTAAACCTCCATCAACCTTTCGTACACTATTTATAGATTACATGTATTATTAAAGACATTAGAATGTAACGTTGAGCAGTAAGTTTGTAGCAGGAAAGAAGACGCAACAGGTTTTCAGGGCTAAAGGCAATGACAATTGCCATCAATTTTGTTTAGCTCTTTTTTTGTTGTTATCAGGCCATATGTATTAATGATATAAAGTATAGCGCTAAATGGATATAATCATGTAGCTACAAGTATATATGTTTGTTTTTTTAAGATTCTACAGGATCAATACCGCACGCAGATTATGCTGGAGTCTGGAAACCGTGCTTTTGCTCATTTCTTTATAAAACAAGATAAATTGGCCTGATGAGCCCTCTTGGCTAAAAGAATACCAAACCGTCATGCAGATGCTCAGAGACGGGCTGAAGAACAACAGAGACACACTACAAAAATCATGCATCTGCTCAGAGACGGGCTGAAGAACAACAGAGACACACTACAAAAATCATGCATCTGCTCAGAGACGGGCTGAAGAACAACAGAGACACACTACAAAAAGGGCAATGCTGCAGAAATTACAGCAGCCGCAGTCAGCTATTATGCAGCTGTTGGGAGACCTTAACAAATCTAAATAATGTATCATTTAGTATAATAAGAAGAACACTTTTTCATTAGTATATATTTTGTTTGTATATATTTTAGAAATTGTAAGCAACATGTTAATAATACTTAACTTAATAAAATAATGCACATGAAATATATAACATTACATACCAGTATTAAATATAATAAACTAAATATTTACAAGTTATTAACAAGTTCAAAATTCATTAGATAAATGTCCATGTATGTAGTTTTACAAATAAATGTTAAGGTTGTACTACACTGTAAAAATAAATGGTGTTGAAAACAACAGAATTGGTGTTCAAACAGGAACAATTTTAAAATGTCCTGTTTGAACACAAATTGTTTTTTTTACAGTGTACTGACTTAACACTAATAAGATTGCAGCTAAAATATATTTACTTTAATTATTTTTAAAAAGCATTCTAGTATCAGAAAGCAATTATTATAATTATTAAAACTGGAATATGAAGAGCATTGCTGTAATCATTATTTCTTAGCCCATTTTGCTGAGTGTTTTGCTATATTAATCTTGCACCCCTGTTTCCCCTCCTGTTATAATATTTCACTGCTCCTGGACAATGAGGTAAGCAATGTGATTGCGTTTTATGGCTGCAGCTGGCATTGCTCTCTCTGCTTCATCATTACCCGGTTGCCAAAGGTCAGCAGGGCCTTCTTGCTCACTATCAATGATGGATTCTAGGTGCAAAGGCAGATGTTATGTAAAACACAACAGGCTAAAATGCACATTGGGATCCAATCAATTCTATTCATGTCTAAGTATTACACTTCTGGTGACAGATAGTGTTGTATTAAAATTATTCTGCACACTTGTCAGATGACCATTTTCTTTAAAGGGCACCGTTAGCCATGGCTGAAGAGGGTATGCTGGATCACCTATTAGATGGCTATCATTAGACATTACATGGCGAGTGTTTTCAAGGATCATATTGCAAAGATCAGAATTTCTGTAGACCCTAGCATCATGTACTGAACCGTATAAACCATATTGTAGCAATTGATAAGCATCATATTGTGGTCGCATACTGCTTGAAGGTGTACTGAATGAAACCCTTTCCTGTTCACATATGTTTCAGGGTATTCTTGCGGGGCCTTTATGGGGATGTGTGTACCATCAATTACTCCCGGAAAACCTGCACCATCCTTAAAACCGTCTGGTTTTTTAACTCGGTCCCCTTCTGGCACTCAATCAACTTCTTTGTGGGCCGGCAGACGGCTCGAATGACACGTTGAAAACAGACTTCAGCTGTTGATTCTGACACATCAAACCGATCGGCAATTGACCTATACAATTAAAAATGAATATGTCAGTTATGTACGGTAATAAAAGTAATGCTGTAATAACCGGGTTCAATTTTCATGTAACTAAATTAATATTTTAGAATGTCCATAGGTATAAATAAATAAATAGATAAAAGCAGATTGAGTATTATTATTAGCATTGGACATTGCACTTTACAAAATAATACAGTAACGAAAACACTTATAGGTGAAAGTTCAACATTTCATGGTAAAGTAATCAGGGGTGTAGTGCCTGGGGGTCGGCAGGGAGCGCTGACCCCTCACTTCTACTATTTGTAATGTTACGTTAGCTGAATGACTCTGGATTTCCTAACAACCACACAACCAACATTAGTTGTTTTTCAGCAGGAACCAACTAGGTCGACCAACTAGCTGCTTTGTGATCTCTTTTGATATATAATTACATAATGCATTGAAAGTGGATCGTGAAATTCTGAAATGCATTTTGAAGTCACTGTCAGTATAGAGAGGTACAACGGGTTCCTCATATCCAGAAATCCTGTAGTTTCTCTAGTTCTAGTTTTTTTGCGCAAACATTTCAAGAATAGCCTGTTCAACCTCTGGATATAATCATCAACCTAAACACAACAAACAAATGTGTATGACTAATACGTCATGCTCTTACTTCTATAATTACTACGACAACTACTAATTGAGTTATTGAATTGTATTAATGTGTGTGTGACAGCATTAGCGATTGTTTCACTGTAGTCAAAGTTATTTGTCGGGTTTGGACTACAAGATGCAGATAATAACTGCTATACACAGTCCTTTAATGTTTGTCTTTAAATAATGTTCTAATGCAGCAGATCTAAGTGTCGATTAGAAACGGTGATGCAAACACAAGGACCAGTTCACATTCTATAGGTTTACGTCCGCACAAACTTATAAAATCAAGACTGAAGTATTTACCATTTCATTAATCACTTAATCACAATAAGACAGGCTGACAATTAATTACAGTACTTCACTATAATTAAATATGAAAACAAAACTATCAGTTTAAAACCTATTTTATTTAAACGTGCAGTAAATGGAAACTCCATGCCATTTTAGATTAATTGAAATTTGAACAGAAGTCATTACATACATGTCAACAGTCCCTATATGGTCGGGACAGTCCCGATTTCCTAGCAAATGTCCCGCGTCCCGATGCATGAGAAGAAAGTCCTGATATTTACCCATAGAAAAAAAATCATTTATTCAGCACAGTAGAGTTAGTGAAAACCACACGCTGTGCTCTTCGTGCGGCTGACACATCTGCTGATCACTAACTTATACAAAGGTAAGAACACTTCATTGTGTCTTTGTTTACTGTCATGCTGGTCGTGTGGTGTTGAATTTAGGGGATAAGGTCTATTATTATATGATATGTTATATTATACGTTTTTGGCATATGACTCCTCCCATGTGTATGATGCGTATGACCCCCTCCACCCCCCAAAGGGACGAGCGTCCTGCTGAACAGTTTTCAAATGTTGGCAAGTATGTTATTAAGGATAAATGCTTGGTTCATTTTAACATTTTAATAGTCCTTTACAGCAGTCTGCCGCTCAATGTGGCTGATTTTAGAGGAACAAAGAAAGCAACACATTACCTTTGCTGACACGTGGTAAAACAAACGTAGCAAACAATTAAGAAATAGATGATAATAATTTTAAATCGCCATAAAAAAAAAAATACGAAACAGAAAAAGTGTCTTCAAAGCGGGCATATAATAATAATAATAATAATAATAATAATAATAATAATAATAATAATAATAATAACTCTTTAATTTCCTTGGTTGAACATATAGCTGATTTTCTTTTGTTGGCATCTTTGCACCATGCCCTTTTCAATAGTGTCCGCCATCTCATAAAAATGCGTGTAGATTTTCTCACTTACTCCAGTGATGTCCAAACTACAGTGATTTCCAAAACAACAGTCAGTCCATCACAATGTTTTGGTTCAGGTAAGGCATCCTCCTCTTTCTCTTGTGGCATCTCAGCATTTCCTTTAATCTCTGAGACAATCGCTTCATGGGATAGTTTAGAGCAGTGCTCACTCATCAACTTGAACTGATGTTTCAAAATCACATTGCACATGCTCAGTTATAGAAGTATCACTGCTTTGAGGTAAAATGGGAATATACACATATAATATTACACTTGGGGTAAATTTCATAATGTAGCATGTTTTATACAAAAGTATCTCAAAGTACGGTACAGTACATAGCAGAAAAAAAGAACAAACCACAATACATTTGTATAGCATGTCACACATACAACTGCCACAGTCAGACCATTTAAATAACAGATTTAAATAACAGTTTACACATAATAATACAAAAGCAGCAATTTTAAAGTTACATTAAAACCTACTAAGATAAGAAAGCCATTTTATAAAAGTGCATTTTTAGTCTTGACTTGAAAACTGTAACGGTCCCAGCTTCCCTGACAAACGAAGGCAGAGCATTCCATAATTTACCCTTAGTTGACCCAAGGAATAACCAGCAGCCCCGCACCCTGTGATCTCAAAGTGCGGTTTGGAAGATACGGGGTATTCTGAACAAGCTGCAAGCGGGAGACCAAACGTTTTGAGACATCAGAAAAAGTGCATTATAATAATCAATTCTAGATAAATCAAAGGTATACATTAGTCTCTTTACATCAAATACAGAAATAATTGAAAAAAGTTTGGCTATAAAAATATATTTTAGTAACTTCCCTAATATGAGTCTCAAATGAGAGATCAGGATCAAAGATGACCCACAAACTCTTGATGAGAGACTGCAAGGGTCGAGCTCGTGTAATCCCACATTTCCTTTCAGTTGGTTCTGTAAGCCCACTAGCATAACCTCTGTTTTAACTGAATTCAACGTTAGAACATTCTGTGACATGCAATACTTGATGTCTGTAAGGCAAGTAGCTAATAACACCCAAGCAGAAGAAATTCCTGGCTTCAGGGACAAATCTAGCTGGGTATCATCAGCATAGCAATGGAAGTTCACTCCGTGTCTGCGGATAATGTCACTCAATGGTAGCATATATAATGAAAACAACAAGGAATCTAGAATGGAGCCCTGAGGAACACCACAGACAACTTCCGATAATGCCGATTTTACCTCCCCAATAGAGACGAACTGAAACCTATCAGAAAGATAAGGTTTGAACCAGTAAAGCATCTAGAAGAATTAAAACTGATGGAAAGCCTGAGTCAGAGCTTACCAGCAGATCATTCACATCTCTGACAAGGGCCACCTTGGTGCTATGTGCACCACGAAAACCAGACTGAAACTTCTTGAATATACCATTAAGAGTTAGACATGTTTGTAATTGAATTGCAACAACTCTCAGAACCTTACCTAAGAATGGTAGGTTGGAGATTGGCCTATAGTTGTGGAGGACTTTAGGGTCCAAATTTACCACAGCTACCTTTATAACACCAAGAACATCTTTTAATAGTTTTGTAGGAATAGAATCAAGAGAGCATGTAGTAGCTCTCATAAGTTGAACTAGCTCTGTGAGTTCCTGCAATGTAATCAAAGAAAAAAAACCCATAGTTGCCTTAATAGGTGTAGTTGGTAAAATTGTGCTGGAGTCCTCCTTAATAGAAAGGGGGCTGTGGAATCTCTGTCGTCTAGTATTTTACTTTTAAAGAAATGTAAGGAGTCATTGCAGCTGTGAGAGGAGCCAATGTGTGGTATAGGCTGTGTGGTCCAGTGGTTAAAGAAAAGGGCTTGTAACCAGGAGGTCCCCGGTTCAAATCCCACCTCAGCCACTGACTCATTGTGTGACCCTGAGCAAGTCACTTAACCTCCTTGTGCTCCGTCTTTTGGGCGAGATGTAATTGTAAGTGACTCTGCAGCTGATGCAAAGTACACACACGCTCGTCTCTGTAAGTCGCCTTGGATAAAGGCGTCTGCTAAATAAACTAATAATAATAATGTCAAGGGTAGGACTATTAGAGGAAGGATTAATGAATGTATCTTGGGTAGCAAAAAGAAATCTAGGATTATTTTTATTTGTTTCAATTAAATTAGAATAATATGATGATCTAGACAACGCCAGAACCTTCCTATATTTAACCAGGTGGCCCTTCCATGTGATGTAATGAACGTGCAGTTTAGATTCCCGCCATCTCCGTTCTAGTTTACGACCCTCATATTTCATCTTACAAGTTGTGTCATTAAACCACCGTGGTGTTGTAGGTATTAACCAGCTCATCTACTGCTGAGGACTCAGAGAGTGGTAATGAGCTCAAGACATCAGAAAGCTTAACAGCAGTTGAAGAATTAATTACCTGGGATTTAAATGTATGGTCCGCAGTCTTTGTAGATACTGGCAGATTCACCTCAAAAATAATGTCAAGATGATCAGAAATAGTAAGATCTAGGGTTATGATGTTCTTAACAGGTAAACCACAAGGAATGACCAGATCTAAAGTATGGCCACGGTTATGAGTAAGACCTTTGACATGCAAGATATAATCTAAGGAATCCAGTAGCCTCAAAAATTCCAAGGAGTTAGAATCAGAATCAATGTCAACATGAAGGTTAAAATCACCCAGTAAAAGAATCCTATCATATTTGACTGTCACTATAGATAGCAGATCCCCAAATTCAGTCAGAAATAGCAGGTTTGAATTTCACTACAGAAAACAATTGCAAGTCCACCCCCGTCCAGTAGAGCGAGCTTTCTGGAAGAAAAGAATAGTTAGGTGGGGAAGCCTCAATCAGGGAATCATTGTCATTCAGTCCAAGCCAAGTTTCAGTTAGAGAGAATATCAATGTTGTAATCCTGAATAATTAACGGAGCCTTATTAGACAGAGACCTAACATTAAATAAACCTTGGTGTAAATTGGTCCATTTCAGAGCACGTGATTGAGCAGGGAGAACAGGAATTTGATGAAGGTTACTGTAGCACAAACCTCTGTCTTTACTCAGAGGGTAGCAGAATGGCAGGATACTTCAACCTGCATTTTACATGCCTCTTTAGATTCCCTCCCCTCCCCAGTTCCTAGTTTAAATACCTTGCTATAATATCTATTTCTTTTCCAAACTGAACCCAGTTGAGATTAGGCACAATAACGTTTGTGTAACTGCTTTGAAACTGTGTGTCTGTCAGTGTGTCATACATCACATTTTGATTTTCTAATATTTGCTGCTGGTAATATTTCAATGCCATTCTGGTTCTGATTCTCGTCTTAACACCAATTTCAAATACCTCAGGACATTTTAAGCAGAATAAAAGCCTATCGCTACAATGAGTGTCCTAATGAAGCTTTGTAGCTGTGCAAGTGAAACCCCACTGAACGTGCTGACTGAATGCGTTCTTGATCAGAAGACTCTTAGGAGATAAACTGCAGGCTGTTGATTCATCCTATATAAACAAAGTGGCCAGTCAACAAGGTTTGTTAAATGTTGACCTATCCACAACTGTAAGTTGCAGAGTCGACTAAACTTTGAATGAAGCTTTGAATGAAAAAAAAAGACGAATGTACTGTATTCAATTTCATGTAACATCCAGCTAACACAATATTATTATTTTTTTAACTGTACATTGCAATTTATTATTTTGGTTTATTGAATTAAAGAAAAACACAACTAAATCAAGTGAAAACCTTTTTCAAAACATTTAAATGTAACATAAGCCTAATTTGATTATTATGTAATACATCTCTTTAATTCATTTATTTAGTTTGGCTAAAAAACTGTTATAAATCAAAACATTTTGAAACTCTTTAGATATTTAGAAACAGCTTGTTAATAGAGCCATCAGCAGGCTTTATAAATGTGACCCTTTCAGCTTTCATTTTCAGAAGGTGCATAATTGAGGTGCATAATTAATTAACTATACAGCTTTGTTATTTTAATATAACTACATTTTATTAAAAAAAGAAATAATAAACTGAATGATGCTGTAAGATACAATGTGTTTTCCACTCATGGTCAGTGCAGCCAGTAAGTTCACTTGTAGAGTGGATATCAGCTTGTATCCTATATAAGCACCCTATACAATGCTCTATATTAACAAGCAGCCTGTGCTGTAATTACTATAGTATGCATACAATCTCCTGAAATGTGCAAAAGAGTGTGCAACATACCTGTGAAAAGTATGGTATATAATACTAAACACATATAAGTATAATTATTTCATATTGTCAATTGGTTCTGACAGAACACATTAAATAACCAATGAATGTACTGTATATATCTTATACACATCTTTTTTAAAATTATTGCTCAATTATCCTCATAACAGTACACTCATTTAGTAAGTGTAATATCCACTAACGATCCACTAAAAATAGAAGTTCTGATCTTGTCTTATTGTAATCTAGCCAGAACGAGTACGAAAATGATTGTGTGAAAATTGATTTGGTAGGTTTAAGATGCTGGACTGTGTGTTTAATCTACCGCAATTCTTTTTGTGCACATCATTTGTCTTTATATTTAAAAGCAAAGATACACTACCCTCCAATAAGTACTGGCTCTCTGTGTCTGTTGGAGGATAGTGTACAGCATATGCATCATAATGAAAAACTGCCAAAAATGGTTGAAACTGATTATTAGTGGAATAATAATAATAATATAGTTTGACAGTAGAATAATTTTTCTTTACCAATTGTATGGTAAAACAAAAATCTGAGTAAATGCTGATTAAACTAAAATATGTCTCCGGGAATCAATAAACACAACTGTACATCATATAATGTACTTTCATACCCCTAAATAATATAAAGGCTACATTTTAGTTTTCTCGTAGGATGTTGTCAGATTGGAGCAGATAATCTTTTGTAAATGATTCTCTGCCAATTCCGCCACACTCTTAACCCCCCTTTTGAAAGTAACATGGAAGCACACAACACTACCTGCATTCATTTCCTGAATGGGCTGTTGTCTGAAGAGCTACTGTATTTCTAGATGTATTTGTAGCAGCTGCCTCATGTCTGCAGCCCTTTGCTATCTTCATGGTCAGCCTTAATAGAGAGTAAGCAATGTGTGTGGTCCATTCGCACTGTGTGCTGCATGATTAATTCAAGTTGCCATGTCTGAGGATCAGACAAAAGATTTGAGTAGAAAGACTATCATAATTAGTAGATGTGCTACAACTTTGGTAGCAGCCAATTCAAATGCCTTTGTATTAGATGAAGTCCCAAACAGTCAATTCATGTTCATCGTTCCATAAGTACAACATGTGCTCCTGAAGTTCATAAAACATTTGAAACAAAGAGACGGTTCAGTGCAGTGGCAATTCATTCCCTTTCAACAAAACACATTTCCCCTGCAGACTGCAAGAGTACAGGCTGCCTCCCAAAAGGCTACATAAATGATCCTCACCAGTTTGGCAATATTATTCTGTGATTAATTGGTAAGAACATAATTCTGCATGTCTGAGGTGACACGTGATACTGCTGCCCCATATGTTTTTACTGGTACAATAGACTTAGTGTAACATGCCACATCTCTACAAGATCATTAATCTTTTACAGATTGTACAGAAAGATCTTGTGATACAGAATACTATTTATTCTGGTACAGAACAAGAGAATTATGTACAGGGGGAAATGGACAGGATAAAGAACGATTTAGTGAAACTGGACGCCTGGGATCTGAGTGGGGATTAAGGTGTATCATTCTGCACTTTGTCCCACATGTTTTGATTACACAAGTAAAGACTTTTCTGTCAACACTAAATACTTAGTGATACCATAGCAAAGCAGCTCAGTAAGTAAAATGAATGACCTCTGTCACCCTGCTCTAATTCTGACACATTGATACATTTGAATATATTCAGTAGCATGCATTGGAATCATTAGAAATACACACATTTTTTGCGATTATGTTGTTTCGAATTTACCCAATCAGATTTGTGATTGTATCTTTATTTGCAAATCTATCAAGTCAAGTAAAAGATACTAACAGAAATCTAAAACACAACATAATTACAGACACACTGGCAGCTGTTAATAAATACAACAGCCATTACTTCTGGGATTCCTGATCTCAGCCAATCAGATAAGAGCTTGTGTTCTATTAGAATCATTCTGTGCAAGGAAACACAACACTGATACGTCATACTGTAGTGGTATTCAATAGCAAATGTTTCTGCTCAAAGTCTTTCTCAATGTCTTCAGTGACAGGTTGCTTTGCTGAAGTTTGATCAGGCCAGGGGAGAACAGGAACTCCCATAGTCTTCATTTCCATGGGAGGATGTAATTTCCAGGATAAGTGTGCAGTTGGGTTACAGATAATATTACGGGAACACAAGGCTGCACCACAACACTGCAATCCTGTCGGTCTTCTGTGTCACAAATCTTTTATTTGAATTTTTTATAACCACATTTGTTTATTTGTCAGGAACAATACACAGCATATTTGGACACCATTGCAATGGCTGCAGCAGAATCAAATGTTTATTAATTAGCCCTTCTAACACATTACATACCTTCAAAACAATCTTAACATTTGGAGCATGGGAATCTCTATGTTGTATCGGCATACTAAGTAAAGCAGCTGTCATGGTAGACTGGACAAGAAGTATCCAATGAAACGAATTCCTCCCTAAGGGTACAGTACATATGGTCTGTGACTGCTCACGACCCCAATCCCCCAATGGTATTATTATTAATTTATAAAATAAATACTGATATATTTAATCAAGTCATTAGGTTTGTGGCAATTAGGTGACGTAAATGCACTGGTATGACCGAGAGGTACCGCAAATGCCTGTTATTGTTATTCTACTGGCGATAGAGCCACAGATAAATTATTTATAAGTATGTGGTCAAAAGGGGGTTTTAGATTTGTTTAAAAAATATAAACCCTCAGTATTTACACAGTATACTTTAATATACACTACCTTTTATTAATTTGCTAGTTACATTATTTACCGAAGCACTATAGGCTTCACATTCTCTGAGTCGTGTCAAAAAAATACCAAACAGTGTTTAGAGAGTTTCAGGATAAAGTTGAAATGATAAATTGTTGATTTGTTACCTGGTTTTGTCAATAGAGGAGGGGGGCTGCTGCTTAGTTGTGACAAGGGTTAGATTAGAAGAGACCAAGAAATCCAGGCACATTTGGGTTAACAGCTTGGATGACAGATTGACCCGAGTGCAGGAACCAATATGTTCTGCCTTAAAGACTTGTCTTGATGACAGTGAAAAAAGGAAAAAAAAAATACATCAGAAGAAAACTCTGGGAGTCCAATATTATTGGTCACCAGTGATAAGTAACCATGGAAATAACATAAAAACTTTCAGAATCGTATTCAACGTTTTGAACGGCTCAATCCTGTTTATAATGTATTGTAACTGGTTTAGTAGAACACTTTGCTTAGAAACCACATTTCAGTGGGTTATGCAACCAGTAGCTCCAGTCTGACCAAGCACAGATGGTGTTCCAGTTTAGGAAACTAGGATTTACAATAAAAACATATAATTAGAAACAAATTTACTGTAACCCTTTTTTTTTGATACACCCACAAATGAAACATAACTGACCTACAGATGTTGCCCAAGGTGTAAAATGATTCCCAAAAAAATCGATGCGAACAGAAATAATCTGGATAAAATTAAAGCAATGAAATGCAGAGAGATTGCTGTTTTTAAGATCTTATAATTGGGTGTATGAAGTTATGGATAAAGGCTACCTATATTGCAAATGTAATCCAGGAAACGATTACCGTATTCTGACAGGTATTTTCATTTTCATCGTTGGTCTTGTCAGCTGAACCCCTTGCTGGGCACAGGTCTGTGTTTTCCATTACATACTTTGGTCCATCACTGGCAGTATCTGGTCCCGCTTGCTTGCAGTAGTTATGGCTGCCACTCCTAACTGTGTATCCAATGCAGTACCTTTTGACATCCAAGGGTGATGACAGACCCCATGTGGATAGAAGCTTCTAATATCTTTGCTATTTCAACTGAAGCCACTGGCCACACTGTGTGATGTGAAAGGCACACACCATGTATCTCTTTACAACTGTGGTCCTGTAAGACCCACACTGGGAGGAAAATTCATTTAGCAGCAAATGTGGAGGTCAGGGCATCAGCTGGTAATGCTTTTCACTCTGGCATTTATATTTTACTGGCCACCATAGATGCCTCAGTGAAACACATCATTTTATTAGAGAAGTCAAAAACAATACATAATAATAAGGAATAATGTCCATCCAACTGTACCCTGAGCATAACAATAATATATGTACAGTGTTAGTGTATTTTAAATGCATGCTATGAGACACATTGTGTTGCTACCTGAAAGAATAATGTTTTTCTAACTCAAGTAAGATAGTGAATAAGATGCTACATCTCCTTGTCTCTTGCTAGGCTTGTGTTGAAAGGTTTTGTTACACACAGACACACAGCTATTAACTAAGATAGTGAATAAGATGCTACCTCTCCTTGTCCTCTACTCTTAACTCTCTTGCTAGGCTTGTGTTGAAAGGGTTTGTTACACACACACACAGCTACTAATTCAACTAAGATACTGAATAAGATGCTACATCTCCTTGTCTCTTGCTAGGCTTCTGTTGAAAGGGTTTTTGGGCTTCTCTGTAGTTTTGTTAGGATGTAATTTTGGACTGATTCCTAGGCTATCAATAGTTATAATTCTTGTACACATAAGTGAATAGAAAGTTGCGGGTAAGTGGAAAAGTGTTAAATTAACAACAAAATAATATTATCACCATATTTTCATTTACAGAGCTTTGTAAGAAGTGGCACAGTTTAGAGCTAGCATGAAGTAACCAGCTGTGCAAATGACATGTATTTCCTACATTCAGAGCTGAAGGAAACTGAGACACATGTATCATTCTGTGTACTGTAAAACACATTTATTCCTGTTCTTGTTATATCCCATGACTGACTCAAGGCCATTTAGGATAGATCACATACCTAAAAACTTTTCATAGCCCTCTACCCAATATTGAGAAGAAACAATCATCCAAACATTTTTGTTGTTGCCAACTTGTTATTTAAAATAAACACAAAAACATACCAATTTCAGTGGCTACAACCTCCTAGCTGTAATAAAAAGGAAGCTAAACACAAATCCAGAGCGAGAAATCAGCATAGCAACCTTGAAGTGATGATAAAAATAAAAAAAACACAACATACTGCAAGTGTGAATGTTGTACAGCTTACTTTTCAGAGTTTAGGACCATCAGTTTCTGTTCAGTGGGAAACAGTTATTATGCTATAGTTTACCATGTACCTCTGAAGATATTATATAATACTTTTGACACATAGATCTGTGATGCTGGGCAGTACAGACCAGGTAGATTACTCCATACAACAACCACCACCTAACATTTCTATAGCTCCTCATTAACAAAACTCACCAAGTTTAAGCCTTATCAAAAATAAGTCTTACCTAGATCCTGAACAGTGCAATTTAAGAAAAGCATGCTGCGAGTCAGAACAGTGATAATCTTACAAACCTCAAGCAAGTCTGGATCATTTTCTCACTTGTCATGTCCAGTCCCTCAGAACCACATTTATTAGTTGAAGATAGCTCTTCTGTTCGGTTATATTCACGTGCAATTCTCCTTTTCTCCTCTATGTATCAAGTAATCTGAACACAAGTCCATCCAGCACATTGTAAACAAACCGTCAGCGTCTCTGCTTCACCCATGTCATTGTCCAATCATCTAATGCATTCACTGGCTGTTTATCAGGATATGTATGAAATAAAAGAGATGTCACGGTTTTAAAAACTAAGCTGCCCTGGTTCATGTTTTAGCAATGTTTTTGTTTTGAAAGTGTATTGCTAACATGAAGAGTAAAAGATAATTACATTTGCATATCAAAAATGTTAATATACCTTTGATTTATTAGATATAAAAGGTATAATAGAACTTGTTTCAGTCCTCCTCAAATTATCCTGCCATTTATTAACAGGTTTATCTATCACAGTACTAGAAAATTCCTACTTTGACAAAGGGTACAATATTTTAAATGTAACATTTCGTTGAGAAAAAAATATACACAACTCCCAGCTGATAAAATGAAGCTAAATGCTGGTGGCTCTGAAAATTTGAATTGCTAAGTTTCAGCTGACAAACTCTGATGCCATTTATCTGAACAAGCAAGTTTTCAATAAGCCACCAGGGTTTATCGCTAACCTTTATTCAAGTACTGAAATGCATAGCATTTGTATAAAAAGGAATGATGCATTGGATGGCTTGAATTTCTTTAACATAAAACAGTAAAGCTCATGTCATGCTTTCCATGTTACAAAGATTTGGAAAACGCTACACAATATATCATAACTTGATAAAATAGTGCAATATAGGATAGTACTGGTTTTATTAATTGAATCAACAGGAGAACATGGGAGTCTGAATGCAGTTGCATAGAAGGACATCACTGAAACCAGCACTTCAGAGGCAATGACAGCAAGGCAGTTTCAAACTAGTAGCAAAAGCCTGTATTCAAGATCAATGTATACATTTGGTATTTCTAGAAATAAAAGAAGAAAAGGCATTCCAAATGGAGATGCTGGGCATTCCCACGTGTACCAAACTGCAATAATCAAATATTTCACGGTACAAAAGCACACAGCATGATTGCTGCTAAATGATAATCAAGATATGGATTAACCCCGACAAGACAGCATGCTGTGATTGGTTACGTTTGAACAGCAGTGGTTCAGCTGACAACCTGAATGCCAGTATACTGGTATTAAACACTTTATACCCTTGTATCATTTCTGAACATTTAACATGAAAAAACAAACACACAAAAAACGCAGCACCTAAAAATAACATACAATACAATACTTACACAATGGCAAGCACTGCCTTTTATAATCTTTTTATAACTAAACCATTTTGTTATGTTACAGTAGTGCACTGTAACTCAATTACCTGACAGCAATTTGCTGTAATACAACTACATGAGGAAGAGGAGATAGGGTCAGTGGGGGTTCTACGATTCTTCGAGGTTTGTGCCCAGGGGTTTTCTGGGGGGTATGTTATTTGCCCAAAAACAAAAACTGGAATTGTAAGTATCTGGGTTTGGCTAGCATGGACAATAGTAGTTTTGGGGATTGCTTGGTCCGGTTGAAAGGTATAAAACTGTGCCCACCCTAATCACCAAGGTTTTTCATTTGCTTATCATTTCACAAAATTATTTGTATCATCTTAAAAGCTGTATTGAATCCCAGGTTTAACTGTCTGTCTCTCCATGCACATTCTCCATATGTACTTTGAGGTAGTCATTTCTTGTAAACTTCTTGTGGCACAGCTGGCATTCTGCCATGGGTCTGTTTGGATTATGAGTCAGCTTGTGGCGAATCAGCATTTTCTTCAAGCTGAAGGACAGATCACAAACCTGCAGGTATAGAAGTAAAAGAATCAATAAATGCAGCAAATACTTCCATCAATGCATGTGTCATATCAATTATCTCTAACACCTGAGACCAGAACATTGAACTCTTTTCATCCAGGATGTGACAGCATTCATAGTTGGTATTGTATCCTTATTAAGACTTTGTAGCTACGACTTGCTTCCAAACACCACTTCCTGCAATGCATATTGCCCCAACAGCAGAGCTATTACATGGATTCTGAAATCATACAAATAAAAAGGCTATCCATACAACTACAAATATAGTATCCAGTATCCAGTGGCTGTAGTTTAAATTGAAACCATGACAGAATTGCAGCGGCTCATCCCATTTACAGAAAACACTGCCTATGAATCGTACCCTTTAACCAGGGTAATGAATGTGATGACAGGGACACAGCCTTAGCACATCAGTGTAACACAGCAGGGATAAACTGCTGACGTGAAAATGTTCCATGGCTGTTCCATCCAAACCGACATTCCTCTTTGCATCTTAAAAAACATAACAGCATAAATGAAATTCTAGCCTTTCAAATGCCTGCATAGTTGAGCGCCTTCACATCATCCACAAGCATAACATATGTGTTCGGTGTTTTAAATAATGTAAAATATTTAATGTTTATTATTATGCAAACTTCTTTAAGGTTTTTGGAATAATTCCAATTCATTCTTAACCAGCAGGATCACCAGCAAAATGTCAGTTGTAATGCATTGATCATAAATAAAAGACACTGTCCACTACAATGATTTCAGGAGCATAGGAAATGCTGCAGTTTTATGCTTGGATTCTAAATATTGAGCCAATTAAGATGTACATAGTTTTGTTGTAAGAAATATTTTTGCCTTTTCAGTGTTTAACTTTTTTTTTTTTTTTGTTAATCTGCTATTCCTGGATGGTGATATTTAAATGCTTTTGTGAGTAAAATAGTAATTTAAATACATCCACATCTGTATGTTGTGACCATGGTGAATTCCTGTGCATGTACTCTTAACAGCAATGCAAATACATCCACACCTGTATGCTGTGACCATGGTGAATCCCTGTGCATGTACTGTATTAACAGCAATGCAAATACACCCACATCTGTATGCTGTGACCATGGTGAATCCCTGTGCATGTACTGTATTAACAGCAATGCAAATACATCCACATCTGTATGTTGTGACCATGGTGAATCCCTGTGCATGTACTGTATTTCCTTTGTAGCACCATCATTATACAAATACCACCTGGATAAAAACTGCTGACCATGGGTGAATCCCTGTGCATGTACTGTATTAACAGCAATGCAAAATACACCCACATCTGTGATGCTGTGACCATGGTGAATCCCTGTGCATGTACTGTATTGAACACAATTCAAATACATCCACACCTGTATGCTGTGACCATGGTTTGAATCCCTGTGCATGTACTGTATTCAACAGCAATGTCAAATACACCCACATCTGTATGCTGTGCCCATGGTGAATCGCCTGTGCATGTACTGTATTAACAGCAATGCAAATACATCCACATCTGTATGCTGTGACCATGGTGAATCCCTGTGCATGTACTGTATTAACAGCAATGCAAATACATCCACAGTCTGTTATGAATTGTGACCATGGTGAATCCCTGTGCATGTACTGTATTAACAGCAATGCAAATGCATCCACAGTCTGTTATGAATTGATGACCATGGTGAATCGCTCGTGCATGTACTGTATTAGCAGCAATGCAAATACACCCACATCTGTATGCTGTGCGCATCGGTGCAGTCCTGTGCATGTACTGTATTAACAGCAATGCAAATACATCCACATCTGGTATGCTGTGACCATGGTGAATCCCTGTGCATGTACTGTATTGACAGCAATGCAAATACATCCACATCTGTATGGCTTGTGACCATGTGAATCCTGTGCATGTACTGTATTTCCTTTGTAGCACCATCATTATACAAATACCACCTGGATAAAAACAGCTTCCATTGGGTGGTCGTTACACACAGGTTTTACTGTATAAAAATGATACTGTAAATCTGTGAAAAAAGCAGCTTAAAAAGCATCCCTGTGCACATTTTAATGATGCCCACATTCTTTGAAGGTTTCCCTTTTAGGATGTACAATAGTTTGAATATATTAAAATAACGGATTCCACAGATGTCCAGTTGCCACTTCATAGGTAGGGGAATTGATGGCTTCGGGCAGTCGCACCGGGCAGTGTGTTATCAATTGAGGGTTTGAGGCGTCGCATCGGGCAATGTGTTATGAATAAATGGCTTCGGGCAGTGTGTTATGAATTGACGGCTTCAGGCAGTCACATCGGGCAGTGTGTTATGAATTGAGGGCTTCAGGCAGTCGCATCAGGCAGTGTGTTATGAATTGAGGGCTTCAGGCAGTCGCATCGGGCAGTGTGTTATGAATTGAGGGCTTCAGGCAGTCGCATCGGGCAGTGTGTTATGAATTGAGGGCTTCAGGCAGTCGCATCGGGCAGTGTGTTATGAATTGATGGCTTCAGGCAGTCGCATCGGGCAGTGTGTTATGAATTGAGGGCTTCAGGCAGTCGCATCGGGCAGTGTGTTATGAATTGAGGGCTTCAGGCAGTCGCATCGGGCAGTGTGTTATGAATTGAGGGCTTCAGGCAGTCGCATCGGGCAGTGTGTTATGAATTGAGGGCTTCAGGCAGTCGCATCGGGCAGTGTGTTATGAATTGAGGGCTTCAGGCAGTCGCATCGGGCAGTGTGTTATGAATTGAGGGCTTCAGGCAGTCGCATCGGGCAGTGTGTTATGAATTGAGGGCTTCAGGCAGTCGCATCGGGCAGTGTGTTATGAATTGAGGGCTTCAGGCAGTCGCATCGGGCAGTGTGTTATGAATTGAGGGCTTCAGGCAGTCGCATCGGGCAGTGTGTTATGAATTGAGGGCTTCAGGCAGTCGCATCGGGCAGTGTGTTATGAATTGAGGGCTTCAGGCAGTCGCATCGGGCAGTGTGTTATGAATTGATGGCTTCAGGCAGTCGCATCGGGCAGTGTGTTATGAATTGAGGGCTTCAGGCAGTCGCATCGGGCAGTGTGTTATGAATTGAGGGCTTCAGGCAGTCGCATCGGGCAGTGTGTTATGAATTGAGGGCTTCAGGCAGTCGCATCGGGCAGTGTGTTATGAATTGAGGGCTTCAGGCAGTCGCATCGGGCAGTGTGTTATGAATTGAGGGCTTCAGGCAGTCGCATCGGGCAGTGTGTTATGAATTGAGGGCTTCAGGCAGTCGCATCGGGCAGTGTGTTATGAATTGAGGGCTTCAGGCAGTCGCATCGGGCAGTGTGTTATGAATTGAGGGCTTCAGGCAGTCGCATCGGGCAGTGTGTTATGAATTGAGGGCTTCAGGCAGTCGCATCGGGCAGTGTGTTATGAATTGAGGGCTTCAGGCAGTCGCATCGGGCAGTGTGTTATGAATTGAGGGCTTCAGGCAGTCGCATCGGGCAGTGTGTTATGAATTGAGGGCTTCAGGCAGTCGCATCGGGCAGTGTGTTATGAATTGAGGGCTTCAGGCAGTCGCATCGGGCAGTGTGTTATGAATTGAGGGCTTCAGGCAGTCGCATCGGGCAGTGTGTTATGAATTGAGGGCTTCAGGCAGTCGCATCGGGCAGTGTGTTATGAATTGAGGGCTTCAGGCAGTCGCATCGGGCAGTGTGTTATGAATTGAGGGCTTCAGGCAGTCGCATCGGGCAGTGTGTTATGAATTGAGGGCTTCAGGCAGTCGCATCGGGCAGTGTGTTATGAATTGAGGGCTTCAGGCAGTCGCATCGGGCAGTGTGTTATGAATTGAGGGCTTCAGGCAGTCGCATCGGGCAGTGTGTTATGAATTGAGGGCTTCAGGCAGTCGCATCGGGCAGTGTGTTATGAATTGAGGGCTTCAGGCAGTCGCATCGGGCAGTGTGTTATGAATTGAGGGCTTCAGGCAGTCGCATCGGGCAGTGTGTTATGAATTGAGGGCTTCAGGCAGTCGCATCGGGCAGTGTGTTATGAATTGAGGGCTTCAGGCAGTCGCATCGGGCAGTGTGTTATGAATTGAGGGCTTCAGGCAGTCGCATCGGGCAGTGTGTTATGAATTGAGGGCTTCAGGCAGTCGCATCGGGCAGTGTGTTATGAATTGAGGGCTTCAGGCAGTCGCATCGGGCAGTGTGTTATGAATTGAGGGCTTCAGGCAGTCGCATCGGGCAGTGTGTTATGAATTGAGGGCTTCAGGCAGTCGCATCGGGCAGTGTGTTATGAATTGAGGGCTTCAGGCAGTCGCATCGGGCAGTGTGTTATGAATTGAGGGCTTCAGGCAGTCGCATCGGGCAGTGTGTTATGAATTGAGGGCTTCAGGCAGTCGCATCGGGCAGTGTGTTATGAATTGAGGGCTTCAGGCAGTCGCATCGGGCAGTGTGTTATGAATTGAGGGCTTCAGGCAGTCGCATCGGGCAGTGTGTTATGAATTGAGGGCTTCAGGCAGTCGCATCGGGCAGTGTGTTATGAATTGAGGGCTTCAGGCAGTCGCATCGGGCAGTGTGTTATGAATTGAGGGCTTCAGGCAGTCGCATCGGGCAGTGTGTTATGAATTGAGGGCTTCAGGCAGTCGCATCGGGCAGTGTGTTATGAATTGAGGGCTTCAGGCAGTCGCATCGGGCAGTGTGTTATGAATTGAGGGCTTCAGGCAGTCGCATCGGGCAGTGTGTTATGAATTGAGGGCTTCAGGCAGTCGCATCGGGCAGTGTGTTATGAATTGAGGGCTTCAGGCAGTCGCATCGGGCAGTGTGTTATGAATTGAGGGCTTCAGGCAGTCGCATCGGGCAGTGTGTTATGAATTGAGGGCTTCAGGCAGTCGCATCGGGCAGTGTGTTATGAATTGAGGGCTTCAGGCAGTCGCATCGGGCAGTGTGTTATGAATTGAGGGCTTCAGGCAGTCGCATCGGGCAGTGTGTTATGAATTGAGGGCTTCAGGCAGTCGCATCGGGCAGTGTGTTATGAATTGAGGGCTTCAGGCAGTCGCATCGGGCAGTGTGTTATGAATTGAGGGCTTCAGGCAGTCGCATCGGGCAGTGTGTTATGAATTGAGGGCTTCAGGCAGTCGCATCGGGCAGTGTGTTATGAATTGAGGGCTTCAGGCAGTCGCATCGGGCAGTGTGTTATGAATTGAGGGCTTCAGGCAGTCGCATCGGGCAGTGTGTTATGAATTGAGGGCTTCAGGCAGTCGCATCAGGCAGTGTGTTATGAATTGAGGGCTTCAGGCAGTCGCATCGGGCAGTGTGTTATGAATTGAGGGCTTCAGGCAGTCGCATCGGGCAGTGTGTTATGAATTGAGGGCTTCAGGCAGTCGCATCGGGCAGTGTGTTATGAATTGAGGGCTTCAGGCAGTCGCATCGGGCAGTGTGTTATGAATTGAGGGCTTCAGGCAGTCGCATCGGGCAGTGTGTTATGAATTGAGGGCTTCAGGAGGTCGCATCGGGCAGTGTGTTATGAATTGATGGCTTCAGGCAGTCGCATCGGGCAGTGTGTTATGAATTGAGGGCTTCAGGCAGTCACATCGGGCAGTGTGTTATGAATTGAGGGCTTCAGGCAGTCACATCGGGCAGTGTGTTATGAATTGAGGGCTTCAGGCAGTCGCATCGGGCAGTGTGTTATGAATTGAGGGCTTCAGGCAGTCGCATCGGGCAGTGTGTTATGAATTGAGGGCTTCAGGCAGTCACATCGGGCAGTGTGTTATGAATTGAGGGCTTCAGGCAGTCGCATCGGGCAGTGTGTTATGAATTGAGGGCTTCAGGCAGTCGCATCGGGCAGTGTGTTATGAATTGAGGGCTTCAGGAGGTCGCATCGGGCAGTGTGTTATGAATTGAGGGCTTCAGGCAGTCGCATCAGGCAGTGTGTTATGAATTGAGGGCTTCAGGCAGTCGCATCGGGCAGTGTGTTATGAATTGAGGGCTTCAGGAGGTCGCATCAGGCAGTGTGTTATGAATTGAGGGCTTCAGGCAGTCGCATCGGGCAGTGTGTTATGAACTGAGGGCTTCAGGCAGTCACATCGGGCAGTGTGTTATGAATTGAGGGCTTCAGGCAGTCGCATCGGGCAGTGTGTTATGAATTGAGGGCTTCAGGCAGTCGCATCGGGCAGTGTGTTATGAATTGAGGGCTTCAGGCAGTCGCATCGGGCAGTGTGTTATGAATTGAGGGCTTCAGGAGGTCGCATCAGGCAGTGTGTTATGAATTGAGGGCTTCAGGCAGTCGCATCGGGCAGTGTGTTATGAATTGAGGGCTTCAGGAGGTCGCATCAGGCAGTGTGTTATGAATTGAGGGCTTCAGGCAGTCGCATCGGGCAGTGTGTTATGAATTGAGGGCTTCAGGAGGTCGCATCAGGCAGTGTGTTATGAATTGAGGGCTTCAGGCAGTCGCATCGGGCAGTGTGTTATGAATTGAGGGCTTCAGGCAGTCGCATCGGGCAGTGTGTTATGAATTGAGGGCTTCAGGAGGTCGCATCAGGCAGTGTGTTATGAATTGAGGGCTTCAGGAGTCGCATCGGGCAGTGTGTTATGAATTGAGGGCTTCAGGAGGTCGCATCGGGCAGTGTGTTATGAATTGATGGCTTCAGGCAGTCGCATCGGGCAGTGTGTTATGAATTGAGGGCTTCAGGCAGTCGCATCGGGCAGTGTGTTATGAATTGAGGGCTTCAGGCAGTCGCATCGGGCAGTGTGTTATGAATTGAGGGCTTCAGGAGGTCGCATCGGGCAGTGTGTTATGAATTGAGGGCTTCAGGCAGTCGCATCGGGCAGTGTGTTATGAATTGAGGGCTTCAGGAGGTCGCATCAGGCAGTGTGTTATGAATTGAGGGCTTCAGGCAGTCGCATCGGGCAGTGTGTTATGAATTGAGGGCTTCAGGCAGTCGCATCGGGCAGTGTGTTATGAATTGATGGCTTCAGGCAGTCGCATCAGGCAGTGTGTTATGAATTGAGGGCTTCAGGCAGTCGCATCGGGCAGTGTGTTATGAATTGAGGGCTTCAGGAGGTCGCATCGGGCAGTGTGTTATGAATTGAGGGCTTCAGGCAGTCGCATCGGGCAGTGTGTTATGAATTGAGGGCTTCAGGCAGTCGCATCGGGCAGTGTGTTATGAATTGATGGCTTCAGGCAGTCACATCAGGCAGTGTGTTATGAATTGAGGGCTTCAGGAGGTCGCATCGGGCAGTGTGTTATGAATTGAGGGCTTCAGGCAGTCACATCGGGCAGTGTGTTATGAATTGAGGGCTTCAGGAGGTCGCATCAGGCAGTGTGTTATGAATTGAGGGCTTCAGGCAGTCGCATCGGGCAGTGTGTTATGAATTGAGGGCTTCAGGCAGTCACATCGGGCAGTGTGTTATGAATTGAGGGCTTCAGGCAGTCGCATCGGGCAGTGTGTTATGAATTGAGGGCTTCGGGCAGTGTGTTATGAATTGAGGGCTTCAGGCAGTCGCATCGGGCAGTGTGTTATGAATTGATGGCTTCAGGCAGTCGCATCGGGCAGTGTGTTATGAATTGAGGGCTTCAGGCAGTCGCATCAGGCAGTGTGTTATGAATTGAGGGCTTCAGGAGGTCGCATCAGGCAGTGTGTTATGAATTGAGGGCTTCAGGCAGTCGCATCGGGCAGTGTGTTATGAATTGAGGGCTTCAGGCAGTCACATCGGGCAGTGTGTTATGAATTGAGGGCTTCAGGCAGTCACATCAGGCAGTGTGTTATGAATTGATGGCTTCAGGCAGTCGCATCGGGCAGTGTGTTATGAATTGAGGGCTTCAGGCAGTCGCATCAGGCAGTGTGTTATGAATTGAGGGCTTCAGGAGGTCGCATCAGGCAGTGTGTTATGAATTGAGGGCTTCAGGCAGTCGCATCGGGCAGTGTGTTATGAATTGAGGGCTTCAGGCAGTCACATCAGGCAGTGTGTTATGAATTGAGGGCTTCAGGCAGTCGCATCGGCAGTGTGTTATGAATCAATGGCTTCAGGCAGTTGCATTGGGCAGTGTGTTATGCTTTGCGATGCGATTTTAACCCTTTGTGGTCCTATGTCGGACCTGGTCCGACACTGCAATTATTCCTATACGGTCCAATGTCGGACCCTGTCCGACATCATCAAAAAGACGCAAAAAAATGGGTTTCTAGTCGTTTTTTCTCCGGAAAAAGCTGAGAAAACCATTCAATGGCTGAGTGGGAGCGATAGGAGCCGAGACAAGCCGGAAAAAAAAAAAAAAAAAGGGCGTATCCCATAAATAGTCATACTTGCCCCTGGCATCAGATAATGGCGGCCATAAGGAAACAAGCTGTGTTTAATCCTGCTATTGCATCAGCGCTCAGAGAATATCACAGACATTTGCAGAGCTTTTTTCAGATGTTATAGTAATAAAATAATGACTTGGATCGCATTATTGAGGTGTTTGGTGATAAAACGAGTGATCAGGAGATGATTGATCGGTATGTACGACTATTATTATTATTTATTTCTTAGCATATGTGAAAGCTATAGCAAAAGAAAGGGTGGGGCGGGGCTGGAGATGCCTAGTGAGTGCTTTGTTGATATGCAGGGCCTTTTAAACCTGTTTGACTGTGGAAAAAAATACTTTTAAACAGCGCGTCTAAAATTAACTGCGCGTGTGAAAATAAATTGGACCTGACGCGCCTGACACGCACTTAATAAATGGACTGCAAAGGGTCAAAGGATCGGCCGATCGATATGAGTCGGCTCACAAAGTTTAAGCATGTTAAATATTTTGCAATGCAATTCCCTCACATCGGGCAGTGTGTACCAGGCTTAAGCTTCTCAGATTTGTTAAGATACATTGGTAAGGCAGTACCTTGTCAGCAGAATGGGCGAAGCAGCATGAATGAAATAAAGCATGTTTTGTGTAAATCTGTCACTCACATCACACTGGAAGGGCTTCTCCCCTGTATGTGTCCTCATGTGCTCGTCCAGACCTCGCTTCTGGCTGAAGGCCTTCTTACACTCTGAGCACTGGTACGGTTTTTCCTGGAACCACAATTAAGTGAAATTGAGCTGAGCAGAAAACAAGGCAGTCAAAGGAGTGGAATTCCTCACAAGGCTTTTATATTCTCTGCAAGTGACAACATACATCAGCCTACTGTGATTACAAACATTTTCTCCATACCAATTAGCAATCTAGGTATAGATTCTGCTAAATATACTACACAATATTACAAGTATTATTATAAACCACACACAATGTTAATAGAAACAGTGCTTTTAGAAGACCTAAGCAGTGATCTGGAACAGTTTTTATAAATGATCTTGCTAAATTTCTCAGTCGGTGTTAAATGTAATGCATGCGACTGGGCCCTTTTATCCTTTGTGGGAAAATTGATTTTAACAAACCGGCACTGGAAACTAATCAAAAACACAGACTAAATTTGTATGGTTTTCATAATATAATCTTAAAGGACATATGCTTTTTTTATTGTTCTATAATTACATCGGCAAGTAGCAGCATGGTGTGTTTATTTATGTGTGCACTGGGATAGCTTAGGGTTGATACAAGTTGGCAAAGGCAATTCAATTGAAAAGTAAGGCCTAAATACAATCAATAAAAATACCTAATTTCAACCTGCCATTTTAACTGCTCCTTGCCAAGGGAGCAGTACACAAAACATACAGAAGTCTCTTAAAAGAGAAAGTCTACCTTGGATATCACAACCTAAATACAGGTGAGATGGACTGGAATGAAGCAATGCCATAGTGCGACAGGGGAATACAGAAAAATACACCTAGCCAGGATCACTAATATTACAGAAAATATTTACACAAGACATTACATTTTTTCCTGAACTGCAGGCTCCTTTGCACAGTTTACATTGATGGTGGTTGAGTCCATCTGGCTCAATACAACAGAAATCAAATAATCTATGCAATCTATGCAAATAAGGATTTCTATAGACATTCTTCAAAACACCTGGGTTTAAAATAATGCTATTTAGTCTAATCGTGTTAGTTATATATCAAGTGTACATTACAGTATTTAATTATCCAACTTCTGGATTTTGTCTTTGCTTCCGGACAGTTTTTGGGTCATGAATATTTATGTTGTTGTTCTCAGTATTTAATTTTATAACACAAATAGGAGGTTTTAAAAGCTGTTAAAAGATGACCACAATTACAGAGTATGTTACCAAGGTACCAGGGTCTTAGATGGCCTTTGGGTATGCAGTTAAAATATGCTTTAAAAATGTCCGCATTTTGCTGAGTTCACCACACTGTGTTTTTGCACAAAATCTCAAGATGCCCTGTTCTATTAAAATCTGTTCTCTAATTGAGTGTGTCTGACACTCTGTAAGCCTTTCAAACAAAAGATCTGAAGAACTCCACAGCGGCTAAAGCTGTAGTCATATATTTAATCTAGCTAGTTTCCCTCTGGAGGCTGCACATCTAAACAAATGTGAGTAAAAGGTACACCTTACTGAAAGTTGTTTGTTAATACTGTTACTATAGGAATTACATTTCGCTGTGCACTCTGTCTTGGACCGAGTCTTTGTATCAGTTACTAAGAAAGCTACTGCACCTCATGAAAACTGCCAAAATTAAACTTTTACAGACATAGCAGCATATGATGCAAATCAGATTGTCTAACAGTTGGAAGAAAAATGTAGTTTTCAAGCTAATAACCACAAATGGATCACATGTACCTGAAAGAATAAAAAAAGTAAAATGAAATGTTTTTGTTTGTTTGCTCTTTCCCCCATATATTGAACTGTTAAAGCATGCTGCCAGTGCACTAACTTTGAATGTAGTTTCAGTTACAATGAAAAAACAAGCATTTGAATGGGAACCTATCTGGGAAAACAGATCTGTTAAAGGATATACTAGAAACCTTGCCATATATGTGCGCAAAGCCACAGCAAAAAAAACAACTGAACATGCACACGTCCCAAATATGAAAAAAATATATAAAACAAACGTAAACAAAGTGCTGTATATAATACACATTTCAGAACAGTAATTTCAGAAATGGGAAAAACATATTAACATAATAACAGTAAGTGATAAATGCAGCCTAGTTGTTACTGGAATGTACTGCAAAACGATCTGAACACCTATATTATAAGTTACTGCGCTATGTCGTGTGTCTCTTACTAACGAGATGTCATCTTGACAGTTTGAGTAGAATAGGGTGTCTCTAATTGCATAAGATACCCTTCACACAATGAATTCCCTTAGTGCAGTCAAACATGTAAATGAGCTCACTGCATCACCTAGAGCAGTGGTTCCCAACTTCCCAACCCTTTTCAATGTAGGGACCACCTTGGTGTTTGGATTTATCCCATGGACCACTTGCCACATATTTTTTCACAACAGCATTTTGAAACTACTTTTTATGTGCATATGTATACATGTAGGAAGTAAAGTGTTTATATAACGTACCTGACTTAATGAGCTTCCTGGGCTTGAATCTTCACTACCAGGTCAGAAATGAATGCTATCATTTTGTGCATTGAAAGCCGCTGATGGCAAAGTTCCTGTTTCTTTTGTTTCATTTTTTTTCACATTCTGAATGCTTTGTAGATAAATGGCGTCTCAATTCTGCAGGTTTAAGAGTTTTGTTTGACAAAACCTCCTGACAAATAATGCACTGGGGCTTGGGTTGTCCTCGGATCCAGTAAATGTAAATACGTGCTGGTCCCCGCAAAAGTTACCTTGTGTAGCAAATGAATCTATCCATTTCTAACACAACGTATTGAACTGACTGAGTCACCAACTTCGCTCGATGTACATATAAAAAACACAACGGAATACAGAGACGAGGTGGGTGAGAAGCAATTTGAAAAATTAAAAAATGATTGGAGAGTGTACAGGATGTTACACACCACTTCTGGTGGGCTGTGATGTGTACATTAAACTGGATTGATGGCGCACAGTCGATAGGATTTGGTTAAATATGAACAGACTCTACACATTAAGCAGTGTTAAGAGAACTTTCTTTTGGCATATAGTCATGTGAGATATTAATCCGGGCTGAATAAACCCATATAATAACATGGAGCTGAAATCGATCATTCACACTACAGTACAGTTCACAAGTCTAGCAACAAATAGCCTCTTTTTGTTTCACATTAACTTATGTTATTATTAGTTTATTTAGCAGACGCCTTTATCCAAGGCGACTTACAGAGACTAGGGTGTGTGAACTATGCATCAGCTGCACAGCCACTTACAATTACGTCTCAACGGAAAGACGGAGCACAAGGAGGTTAAGTGACTTGCTCAGGGTCACACAATGAGTCAGTGGCTGAGGTGGGATTTGAACCGGGGACCTCCTGGTTACAAGCCCTTTACTGGACCACACAGCCTCCTTAAAATATGCAGCTAACCTCTCCAAGAGCATATGGAAATAATTGGAATATTCCTATATCCCTGGCAACACTGTAGCACATATTTTATATTGCTGAAAGTTAAAAACCGTGGTTTTAATGTTTTTTTTAATTGAGTCATTCCATCCGAGTTAGGAATATTCAGTGCAGTGTTCTACTTCCATGCGGAGTGAAAAGGCTGGGACAGCCAGATTACGGTGTAGAAAAGTAGTAACCCAATTGTGGGAGTTGTTTGCGGACCATCTGGAGTTTACTCACCTACCACAAGTGGTCCGCGGACCACAGGCTGGGAACCACTGACTTAGTAGAAATCACATAAGTGAAGATTGTACTATTATTGTTTTTTAACATTACAATTGTATACTATGTTTCATGCAAGAGATAACTTCTGCACAGTATAAGACAAACCGAAATGCTGACAATTCTGTAACAGAGATGGGTTGACTTCTAATACATAATTTATAATTTCTATTTACACATACTGGTACTTAACCCAGTAAGAAAACAGTTATACATATGTCATAGTTTAGTGGTATATACATTTGAACAATTTTCAAAACGTTTCTATATATGTACTGATGTTCATTTTATGCACAATACAAATCTGAAATTCATACATTCCCACAAAAACAATTAGCAAATTTAAAGAAAACAACAGCAAGTCACAAATGATTTAAAAAGTAAGTAATGGGGTTCTGAAAAATATAGCATTACACGTCCAGGGCGAGCACCCTGGATCCGGTGGCAAGGATGGAGTACCTCATGTTAAAAGCTGCCATCTTCAACCGCATGGGTGCTACTCCAGAGGGCTACCGCCGCAAATTCCGGGAGGATAGCTTCTCTGCGGCAGAACACACCAGGGCCCTCGCGCACAGATTGCAGGATTACGCCCGGGGATGGTTGAACCCGGGAGCCACCACCACTGCCAGGCTGGTGGAGGTAGTGGTGGTCGAGCGGTTCCTGCAGTGCTTGCCTCCGGAACCGCGGGTGTGGGTGCAACGGCAGGCACCCGCCACCCTAGAGTTGGCAATCCAACTGGCAGATCAGTACCAGGAAGTGGAACCAACGCCCGCTATGCTGACTGGAAACCGCGCTACAAAAGCAACATCCCCTCTACTGGCCCCAGGGAGGGCGAAGGGACTGGGGGGGGGGTAGCCAGGTCTTAGGACTGAGTGTGGCGGTGGGAGCTCCCGGCCCGAGAACTGGGGCTGAGTTGGGTCACCCACGTGCTGCTACGGTGTTGGACCGGGGTCTCGCGCGGCCACCCTACCATTGAGCCCCTTTGATGGGTCCTGTGTTGCAACCTCCTGCTGAAGCTTCCTGGCGAGAAACCAGTTCACTGATGTGTGGAACAAGCTGGGAGGTGAGCCACATCGACCGGGATTGCCCCGCTATGGGATGTGACGTCATTAGACCAGGTAAGACTGTTCCATTCCATCAGTCACTCCAGCAGACAGGTTTTGTGATTCCTGTGTCAGTGGATGATACACAAACCCAGGCTCTCTTAGATTCGGGGTGTAGTCAGTCCCTGATACAAGAGAGCTTAATCTCACCGGGGCATAAGCAAATAACGGGACAGGTGCATATAAAATGTATTCATGGTGATGTGCGCACTTATCCCAAAATGTATGTAAATCTGAAAATTGGCCAGCAGGTGACGCGAGTACAATTGGGTTTGTGTCCTCAATTGCCGGTACCGGTAGTTCTGGGATGGGACTACGAGCAGGTTGGCTGCTGTGACGGCCCCGTCCTCCTTACTGGCTAAGAGGAAGTAATTAGCGAGATCTTTCCCTTTCGTGACCCGGATTGCTATTGCCACAGATTTAGACCCCGCCAAATTAAACGGGAACGCCGGGCCGCTAAGAATGAGGGCTGGCAATGGAGGGAGTCTGAGAAGTTTCAGGTGAAGGTGATTGGTGAAGAGACTGGGGGGGAGGCTGCGGAGTCAGCGCAGGGGTCTGGCTCGGCTGCCTCCACTCAGGACCAACCTGATCCCGAGCTGGAAGGCATGGGAGCTGATTTTTTAGCTCGTTCCTGTGACTTCCGACTCGAGCAAGGGCGTGACGACGTGCTGAGCAGGCTCTTTGACCAAGCAGCTGTGGTTAATGGTCGTGTGGTTGAGCCCAGACGCGCCACCACGTACTCTCACTTTGAAATTGATCGAGACCTTTTGTACCGTGTTGAAAAATTACCCCAGACGGGGGAAGTGCGTCACCAGTTGCTCATTCCTCAGCCCTTTAACCCTTTGCGGTCCATTTATTAATTCTGCGTCAGGCTCGCCAGGTCTAATTTATTTTCACACGCGCAGTTAATTTTAGACGCGCTGTTTAAAAATATTTTTTTCCACAGTCAAACGGGTTTAAATGGCCCTGCATATCAACAAAGCACTCACTAGGCATCTCCAGCCCCGCCCCACCCTTTCGTTTGCTATCGCTTTCACATATGCTACCAAATAAATAATAATAATAATAATAATAATAGTCGTACATACCGATCAATCATCTCCTGATGACTCGTTTTATCACCAAACTCCTCAATAATGCAATCCAAGTCATTATTTTATTGCTATAACATCTCAAAAAAGCTCTGCAAATGTCCGTGATAGTCTCTGTGCGCTGATACTGTAACTCCCAGCTTGTTTCCATATGACCGCCCCATCTGATGCCAGGGGCTAGTATGACTATTCATTTTTTTTTTTTTTTTTTATCGGCTTGTCTCGGCTCCTTTCGTTCCCACTCGGCCATTGAATGGTTTTCTCGGCTTTTTCCGTTGAAAAACCGACTTTTTTGCGTTTTTTGGATGATGTCGGACAGGGTCCGACAAAGGACCTGATGGGAATAATTGCAATGTCGGACCCAGTCCGACAATGGACCACAAAGGGTTAAGGAGGATTTGTTGCAGCTTGCTCACGCTATTCCCCTGTCTGGTCATTTGGGAAGGGACAAGACTAAAGCGAGGCTTGTGACACGGTTCTATTGGCTGGGGCTGGATGGTGACGTCAGACATTTTTGCGAACGCTGTGGGGAGTGTCAGAAAGCTAGCCCTAGAGCCGTCCCACGAGCTCCCCTGGTGCCATTGCTCCTAGTGGAAGCGTATTGGAGTAGATATAGTGGGACCGCTAGAAAGGAGTGCGGCAGGATACACACACCTATTGGTCATTTTGGATTATGCTTGGCATTATCCAGAGGCCATTCCCTTCCGATCTGCGTCTGCTAAATCTGTTGCCAACAAGCTCGTGACGGTTTTCTCCCGGGAGGGGATCCCCAAGGAAATATTGACCGACCAGGGCACCAACTTCATGTCCCGGCTAGTCCGCGGAACAAGTAAACTTTTGGGAATTGAGACCATTAGAACCTCGGTTTTTTACCCCCAGACTGATGGTCTTGTGGAGCATTTTAATAAGACCCTCAAAAACATGTTGCGCAGATTTATAAACAGTGACGTGCGCTACTGGGACCAGCTGATTCCTCCCCTTCTCTTTGCTATCAGAGAGGTACCCCAGACTTCCACAGGATTTACACCATTCGAGCTGCTGTATGGGCATAGACCCCGGGGTGTGCTCGATCTGGTCAGAGATGTTGTAGGAGCAGCAGGACTATTCGTCCAATACTGTCCAGTGTGTGTTGGACCTGCGCAAACGTCTTGAGTCTGTGGGAAAATGGGCGCATCACAATTTGCAACAGGCTCAGCACTGACAGGAGACCCTATATAACAGGGGACCCGGTTGCGCACAGGGGATAAGGTGCTTCTATTGTTACCCAGCTCTGAGTCCAAACTTCTGGCGAAGTGGCAAGGACCGTTTGAGGTTACACGCCGGGTTGGGACGGTGGATTATGAGATCTGCCAGCCGGAGCGACGGAGAGAAAAGCACATTTACCTGTTGAAGCCCTGGTTACAGCAGGAGGGTTTGTTAGTGGCGCAAGCGGATGACGTCACCGACCTGGGACTTGATCTTTCTGTGTTGGCGAAACAGGGGTCGGTACAGATTGCAGATAATCTGACTCCAACACAGAAATGTCAGGCTCGGGCGCTGGAGGCGGAATTTCCTGATGTGTTTTCTCCAGTCCCGGGGCAGACTCGAGTAGCCCACCATCACATTGAGATTGAGCCGGGGGCGCTAGTTCGCCAGAGGCCATACGCATACCTGAGCGCAAAAGGCAGGTGGTAAAGGCGGAGATTGACGAGATGCTCAGACTGGGGGTAATAGAGGAGTCCCAAAGTGACTGGAACAGTCCGATTGTTTTAGTGGATAAGCCGGACGGGTCAACTCAATTTTGCATTGACTTCAGGCGAGTTAATGAAAAATCGAACTTTGACGCTTATCCCATGCCCCGGGTAGATGAGTTGCTGGAGTGTCTTGGCACGGCTCATTTTATGACGACACTGTATTTAACGAAGGGGTACTGGCAGATACCCCTGACCCCAGAATCCAGAGAGAGGACGGCGTTTTCGACTCCCTTCGGGTTGTACCAATTTAGGACCATGCCCTTTAGGTTGCACGGAGCATCAGCCACTTTCCAGCGGATGATGGATCGCATTTTGCGGCCCCATCAGCAGTACACCGCTGCTTACATAGATGACGTGGTTATCCACAGTGAGGACTAGCTGAGTCATCTGGGTAAAGTAGCGGCAGTACTGCAATCCTTGCGGGAGGCTGGGCTAACAGCTAACCCAAAGAAATGTGCCATTGGGAAGAGTGAGTCGGAGTATTTAGGGTATCGAGTAGGGAGCGGCCAGATCAGACCGCTGATTGCTAAGGTGAAAGCCTTGGCTGACTGGCCGGTCCCTACAACCAAAACCCAGGTGTGCTCTTTCTTGGGACTAGCGGGCTATTACAGGAAGTTCATCCCGAGCTTATGCCATCGCTGCTCCTTTGACAGACCTCACCAGGAAGGCTGCCCCAAATACGGTTCAGTGGACGGAGCCGTGCCAGAGAGCCTTTCTCACTTTGAAGAGAAGGCTGTGTAGCAAGCCAGTGCTATGCAGTCCTGATTTTAGTAGAAGGTTCACCCTGCAGACGGATGCGTCAGAGACAGGTCTCGGGGCAGTGTTGTCTCAGGAGGTGCGGGGAAGCGAGCACCCGGACCTGTATATCAGCAGGAAGCTCCTTCCCTGCGAGAAAAACTACAGTACCATCGAGAAGGAGTGTCTCGCAGTAAAATGGGCAGTCGAGTCACTCCGGTACTACCTCCTGGGGCGACACTTCACTCTGATTACGGATCATGCCCCCTTAGCATGGCTTCACCGGATGAAGGATAACAACGCCAGAATCACGCGGTGGTACTTGGCCCTGCAGCCCTATGCCTTTAGGGTAGTCCACCGAGCAGGGAAACTGCATCAAAACGCAGATTTTTTCTCTCAGGAAGGCATGGAGTTGTAAGATTTCCAAATGGACTGGTGGTGCCATTCTGAGGGGGAGGATGTGTAACAGGGGAGATCTGGACTGACTATCTGGCACATGCGTATTACTGCAGATAGAGGGCAGCAATCTCATAGGATCCGCCGGTCAGTCATGACGATGACACGGAGAGGTGGAGAAGAGGGTGTGTGTGCTTTCCCTCTCTGAGTGGCTGAGGGGCGGGCCTTGGGAGACTGCTCGGCCCATAAGAACTGCGCTTGGTTGTGCACTCGGGTGGCCGTGTTCGGGGAAATACAGTGGCGCTGGCAGAAGAGGCCAGAGTGAAACAAGGAGCAGGCGAGCCCGGCTGAGGGGACAGCCTTCCGTAAAAACTAATTTACAAAGTAATAAAATAAATACGTGCCGAGGGGCGTGTGTAGATATACGGGGAACCCTGGCCAACCCCAGTGTATAGGGCCAACTGAGTGTAGGACGGTGACCCGTGCTGACCAGCTTAGCGGCAGTGGGGGCACTGCATAAGCAGCACTTTTGTTTGTAGTTTTATTACTGTGTTTTATTTTCCCTTTTTCTTTCGCCTTCTGTTTTCATTATTATGTTTGAGCACTTGTAGGTGCACGGAATGGTATACCTGTGCTGATAACCCTATGGTCCTGTTTTACTGTCGACAGTATTCAGGCCACGGACAACAGCGCCCTCTGCGGGCTAAAATAAATAAAAAAAGAAAATAAATAAATCTGGGCACCTGTGCGGTGTTTGCAAATAAAATCTTCTGTCTCCCGTGTCAGTGAATACCCCCACCCTTCCACATGAAGTGATTATTTTTTGTCAAAAAAATTAATTGATAAAGGATGGATAAGGGTGTCTGCTAAGCAATTAATATTTATAATAATTATTAATAACAACAACTGTTATTAATAAAACAATATCATAATTAATAATAATAACAATAAGCAAGCTGCATTTGAATTTATTGGGGGTCATAATATTCATTCTGCTGAATGGTTCAATTTGGACACTCGATTCAGTAAAAAGTGGAATGCTGCTTTTGAGCATACACATTCTAACCCCTTTCATGAAAGCACATGTTACTAGTTAAAAAACAGAACTACTGTGTTTCGATTACTAGTGTTCTCTCCAACTCATTTCATAACACCTGTCATAGCTACTAGCTCCTTGTGTAAGAATTTGAACAAAATTCATTATTATTTACTTATTGTGTTCATATTTAGCCTGGGTGTTTCGGAGGAATAACCCAGCACCAGTCACTGAAGTGTCCATATAAATTAGAAATTTATATACGCTGAAGACTTAAAAGGAGTTATAAAGTGTATTGCACATTGCGTTTGAAAGTATTGCAATTTTAAGCATAGAGTCAGGTCTCCTTATACCACATATGATGATAGAATATTTGTGTAATGTGATATATGATAAGTGATTTTAACTAAGATATAAATTAAAATATATACTTATACTACTACTACTACGACTACTACTACTACTACTACTACTACTAATAATAATAATAATAATAATAATAATGAATTTTATTTATATAGCGCCTTTCGTTGCAGTAATCACAAAGCGCTTAACAACAGAGGAAGAAAAAAAAAAAAATAGAAAAATACATGTAAAACAATAAGAACAAATACAAAAAAGCCAATTGATAAAAACGTGTCTTGAGTCCAGATTTAAAAGCCTCAATAGTCTATCAGTCTTTCAAGAGTCCAGGCAGATTGTTCCAAAGATGGGGGGCCATCGAGCAAAAAGACCGGTCTTCAGCACAAGCAGATTAGAGTCATCAGCAGACCGCAGGTTCCGCTGTGGCAAATAAAGGTGGCAAATAAAGGTTAAGCATGTCCCGGACATATGATGGGCCAAGGCCATGCAAAGCCTTAAAAACGTCAGCATCAGGATCTTGTAGTTTATTCTGAATTTTACTGGTAGCCAATGTAATGATGCCAGGATTGGCGATATATGCTCATGCTTCCTTGATCTTGATAAAAGCCGTGCAGCACTATTATGCACATACTGCAACCGATTCATTGATTTTAAAGAAACACCAGTAAGCAAGGCATTACAATAGTCCAAGCTTGATGTAATAAAGGCATGGATTAGCTTCTCCACATCAGGCAAAGACAAGGTCGACCTAAAGCGGGCAACATCCCGTAAGTGAAAAAAGGACACTGCAGATATTCTTAAAGTGAGCCTCAAAGGACAGAGTGGAATCGAACCTTACCCCTGAGGCTGGACTAATCCAGCTTTCCTGACTTGACGTGAAGATCCCAATAACATGACCTCTGTCTTGCTACAATTTAACTGCAAGAAATGTTGCTGCATCCATGTTTTTATATCAGTCAGACAGTTACTAAGTACACAAACAGCCAAAGAAACATCCGTTTTAGTCTGAAAATAGATTTGTGTAACATCAGCATAGCAATGAAATTGAATGCCATACTGCCTAATTACTTGACCTAGTGGGAGCATGTAAATAATAATAATAATAATAATAATAATAATAATAATAATAATAATAATAATAATATTATTATTATTATTTATTTCTTAGCAGACACCCTTATCCAGGGCGACTTACAATTGTTACAAGTTATCACATTATTTTTACATACATTTACCCATTTATACAGTTGGGTTTTTACTGGAGCAATCTAGGTAAAGTACCTTGCTCAAGGGTACAGCAGCAGTGTCCCCCACCTGGGATTGAACCAACGACCCTCCGGTCAAGAGTCCAGAGCCCTAACCACTACTCCACAGTGCTGCCCCCAATACTAACATCAAATAATAATAATAATAACTGCTATTTCACCAACAAATCTCACTTAAGAGGTCCCAGAACAGAACCCAGAGGAACACCAGATGTAACAAAGGTAATGTCAGACTTTATATACAGTATACATATTTGAAGGATATTCACAAATCCATATACAGATCGCTTTACTTCATTTAATGTGTCCTATGGAACATTCTGATTTATATACACTGTGGTAATTTGCTCTATTCATTAAAATTAAAACAGTATTTTTTTAATGTACAGTATAAATAAACAGCTACTGGACCAAATTCTCACTTAAACATTGAGAGGGGACTGGGAGGGGGTGAGATTTGTTGGTGAAACAGCAGTTATTATTATTATTTGATGTTAGTATTGGGGGACGAATTGATGTACCCCCATTTCCTACCTGAACATCACCTCAATTCTGGAACACTTAGCTGCCGCTTTAGCCAGCTATTCTTCCTTCTTTTTTTTAATTCGCTGCTGGTTTGGCATTGCTCGGGAAAAACCACACAACTGCAGTGACACTGCCAGACAAAAATTCTGTGACTGAAATCCCTGGAAGCATAGAGCATGGTCAATTCAGCTCAGTCTGACAACTAATATCGCCCCTCCCTCTGTTAGCCCTTTATTAACCAATGATATGTGGTTCTCGTAGCTTAGTGCTGGGAGGTGTATAGTAAAAAGAATGGCAACAATAATACATCATAATAATGAGTCATTTTCTCGCATGACGAGATTAGACGAGACAGAATTGAATTGTGACAGAACGGGTCAGCTGACGTTGAGCAAGTTTGTGAATGGGTTGTAGATCAGATGTGCTGAGGGACACCAGCGGCAATCACGGCGGGCATGGAGGCAACTTTTGCCGCAAGTTTTTAAAATTTGGAGAGACACTGCGGAAAAACTGCGGGTTGGGCAGCACGAAAATTGCCGTTGGTTATTTCGCGCCCTGCACGTCCCCACGTTTTTATTTTCATTGTTAACATCTTGACAACTTTTTACACTTGGAACAAAATTGATGCTCTAGTGCACTATCAGACAGGTAACTCAGCACTCTACTGCCCACATTGTCATACAGGTAAGACAGCAATACCAATCTTGTGGTATGGAACAGAAAAGCCAGAGCACATTTTTAAAATCGCTCTTCCTGCAGTGATTTAGAGGACAGATCTCAAATCCCAGTGCACTAGAACGGTCATGCCCTAACCCTAACCCTAACCTTAACCCCCCTCCCCCATGTGGACATGGCAAAACGATTCTGACTGCTCTTACTGCTGGTGGGTAATTCTGTTCCTTTCTCTCAAAAGGAAGCCAGCAGTTTCCCAGCTGTGCCAACAGAGGGTTCTGGCCATGTGTCATCTCAATACAGTCCTTCACATTTATCCACCTATGGCCACAGTTCCTTTTAGTGTTGGGGTAAAAAGTCAACAAACATCAGGATGTATTAATTCTAGGGTCAAAAAGTCATCTTTTGTCTTTGCAAAGTAAGGGAGGTAACAGGGAGCAAACAGCTGCCACACGTAGTGCAGTGTAGTTTTTGTTTTAACAGTTAATATGTAGGGTCCTGCAGGAAACAGCGGGCTAATTAATGTCAGCCAAATGCTGGCTCTGTTTTCTGAACAGACTTCATAGTCAACATAGCCACCCCTGCCGAGATGAGTGGCCAAATCACACAGAACACAGCTGGCTGAAGTTAAGGGGCGTCAGATTTCAAAGACTAAATGTGTGAATATTTTAAAAAAATCTTTCCACTCAAATTCTACCACAGGTATTAAATGGCATTAAATTGTGATGTTCTTTTCATAAAATCAAGTGGGCTAAGTCTGATAACCAGTATTGCCTAAAGTTCCCATACTTCTTACATTTTAATTAAAAATGTAAGCATTTCCATTTTAAATCTATTCACTTAAAATGTAAGTGAACAGATTAGAGCTCAGACAGGGGGCGCTGCTTTCCAACATTATGTATGGCATTTGCAAAGTTCTCAATATAGTAGGAATCAATAAGCAAATTCCATTAAATGGAGTATTGAAACAGGCTTAGGAGAAAGGGCTGCCCCCTACACACAATCTAATTCAGGATGTAAACTAATCATCAAACAGAAATGAGCAAGTAACTGGCCCTTTTTGCACCTGATTCCTGTCCATCCCTTTGCATCTCCACCCTTGTACTGTACAGTACCTACCCATTGGTCTAATCTATTATGGGGCTCTGCTCCCCTGTTTATTTTCCCAGGTATTGTACCTCAAACCAGGTGCACTTGAGGCAATGAATACTCATGTGGTCTTTTCCAATTCCTTTGTACAAGATAGCACTGTAAAGTCAATTCTTACTCTGGATCACAACATGTACACAGAATATTAGTTCTTTGTCCATTCAAGTTTAAGGTCATCTTTAATTTTTTTTTTAAATTTAAAAATCTCAGGATTTACAAACGTCTGTGTTTAAATATTTAAAATAAGTATTTTTAATGAGTTTTGAAATTTAAGTTCTTTGTGGTATGTAAAAATAAAGTAAAATCCTACCTCTTTTAACATTTACAGCACATAAATCACTTATACAATGACGGTTCATACAATTAATTGTTCTTCTGCAATTATTTATTTATAAGATTTCAGTTACACTGCATAGTGGAAATTGTTAAACTATTCAGACAATTCTGTAGCCCTGTCCACACTGCATAAAAGATCTTGAGAACCGTTCTCAAAAACGTTTTAATTAATCCAGCTCAAAGCATCCACACTGAAGTACCGTTTAGGTCAGACTTATTGCATACAAACACAATTAAAATAATCTGGTTATAATTCCTAGCAGCGCAACGGACTGTGGGACTTAATACGATAGTATCCCACCATGCACTGTCAGTATTGATAGTCGTTATCAACTCATTCAGACGCCTGCTCTGAGTACTGTATTTGTAATGTCCACGCACCAAAACATATCAGAACGCACTTTGGGATATTAGAGGATACACAAAAAATGTAGTTCAGTATTACAGCATCCACATTTCTGATAAACTGCACTACCTGATGCAATCTTATTTACAACCAGATTCAAGACCACCCCCCGAGGTGGTCTTGAGTCCGATATTAAACGTATTGTGGACGCAAACCATATTTAGCCAGTTTAAAAGGTAACAAATACGGTTTAAAGACATAGTGTGGACAGAGCTTCAGTCAATCTGGGGACAGAGTCTATTAGGACCATTTCAGAGCATTATTATTATTATTATTATTATTATTATTATTATTATTATTATTAGACATTCCAGATTGTTTGTATATTGTTGCTTGTTGTCACCGTCTGTACTTTTTCTGCACTACCTCATACAGCTAAAAGGAAACAAAATCTGTATTACCTGCAGCCCATTTTACTCAGTCCCTTTGGTGGCTGCTGTAATATTAATATACATTGTCCACCATTACAGCTCAGGCCCACAGATGGTGCCTGTGAACCCCAATAATGAGGTACAGTGTTGGTTTTAATGATCTAAACATCACATCCAGCTACTGTACCTGAACCATTGGTAAAACCAAACTCTTTCTTGTTCTTTTCTTTCAGTACAAACTACACACTAAACTTAATGACAGTACCAAATAAGATAGAACATGAATCATAATAGCAAATAGCCTTCCCCTTGAACATTACTCCTTGTTTTTTTAATTAAAACTGTTTACACTGGCATGAGTTAAGACAGCCAGATAACGGTTTCACTCCAATGTAAATATGGGTAGTCATTCTAAGCAGCCTTTGATGCAGATGTTTGAGTATAAATATAAAAGACAACGAAGGAAAATATCCAATTAAATTCATAAAACCTTCTTTCCTAATTAGTTTGCACTGCTAGAATCATATTAGCAGTGTAGATGATTAGTTTAATTGCTTCAACCGAATCTTCTTAAGGCCTTTTTAAACCTAACGTTTTAAAAGTAAACCAATCTCTGATACCAATTTGACTTGTTATTAAAAAATCTAATGTTTAATGTATGATGTGCCTGTTCACCATTGTGTCTAAAAATAGTCATATATTGTAATACAGAACAGTTGTGGCAGTGTACGTATCAGGGTATGGTTATTTTAAAAAGCTGTTATTATTGTACATATTTTTGTCTTATTTTGCAATCTACAATACATAAGAACATATAACTGAAAAAAATAGAAATTCTAGACAAGACATTCTAGAATTCAGAGGAGAGAGGAAGGAATTAAAAAGACGGGTCTGTTAAAAACATGTCAGTACAAACCTGGCCACCTTATTTTGAAAAGAGATTGCAATGCTGGTGATATAATACAAAATGTCAGGAACGAAGAAAACTGAACCTCAACATCAATGTTTTGCTAAACGAAACTATATACTGTTTCTCAAATCACTTTTAATCTTGAAACATAAAACTACAAGCTGCATTCAGCAGACACAAAATACATGACAATATATTTTAAGAGAAAGGCTAGGCATAACATGCAACACAGCAAGACCACATGAGTAAATGAGCCTACTGTATATGTCTGCCCCCCTTCCCTCCCCATCCCCACTCTATTTTAACATAATAAATAAAAACAAATAGCAAGGTGTTAAATTCACTGTAATCAACACATCATCATAGAACTAAGCATTGTTACAGTACAGTCTTTCCATGAACATCTAACATAGAAGAAAAAAGCTTTTGCACTTTCAGGGAACTGAAGGGAATAAAGCCATCAATACAGTTCAGTTGTAGTTTGCAAACATTTTATGATGGAATGCCAACAACAAAAAATCATGTTGCCTACCCTTGTGTGCGTCCGAATGTGCATCTTTAACCCGTCATTCTTGCTGAAAGCCTTGTCACAGTGAGGACACTGGTAGGGGCGCTCACCTGCAAATAAGATAAGCATCAGAGGCCTGGAAGGGAATCTCCTGTCTCGGCACATCAAGGTATCACAGTGTGGCAGCGTCAAACACACACATTCTTCTGGGCGAGTGTTAATGTTTAGTTCAAACAGGGAGATCAGAGCTTTCGACAAACTAAGCGTAAAAAGAAAGAAAATAATCTGTTTGGCCACATGCTGGGTTGGATCAAAGTTCCACTTTTCAAGTGTTTGATGTGCTGCCTGCTAAGGTAGGGTTCCATTCAAAGATATGTTGTAAAAATACAAAACTGGCAACAAGTCAGTGGTATGTTCCCTGGATCTCCTATCATGATTTTGATGCTTGACAGCCAACAATGTCTTAATTCCATACTGACTGATAGGATCTGCCTGTATGCATAGTCATCCAGGTGTCATCATAGCATTCAAAGAACACAAGTGAACCTGTTATCAAAATGATTTGTAATTATAGATAATCAAATAGAGTTGTTTTTTTTGCCATCACTACTACCTATAAATTCTTCAACAGCAAAGACCTGTAGAAAACTGTGTGTAAGGGGGCTTTGTACAAACTGAAATTGAGGCTTGTTTTACAGGTAACGAAGGGACATTATCGCTTCAAGTTCAGTTTACCCCCATGTTTTCAAACGTCAATATTTTATAACTGGCAAGAAATAACTTGCTGCAGGTAGGAGCCATTCCATTGGTGTTTTGAGTTTGTTTTTACTAGTTTTAGGGTTTTTACTAGTTTTAGAATGCTAAAACAGTCTGGGATACAGTGTTTTTATTTCCATTTAACTGCTTGGGAATTACCTTGGCTTTTGGATTGGTTAGTGAGTATAGGCCCAGGCGAAAGGTTTTAACTTTTCTACATCAACAAGCACATTCAATTATTTTTTGCCACATTTTTGTGAAAAGGATATCTTCTCTGGGTCTAGGATTTTTACCCAATCAGATTTCAAGTTTTGGATCCACCGACATGCAATTTTAAAAACAGTCAATGTGAAATGTCTGGAAAAACGTAATTGTATTTTAAGCTAATGCCTAAAGCCTTTGAAGTACACTAAAGGAGATCAAAGTGAAATGCAGATCAGCAGAATTGCTTCTAAAATATCAATGGTCACATGGAACTCCAAGAGGCCAGATGTCATTGGATGCCAGAGCTGCATATCCTTCTGTGCATTCACATCTCTATGGTCCTGCTGCTGTATCTTGAAGATTAAAAAGGGCAGCTTAATATAACTCCTTTGTAATAAATAAATAAGTAAATAAATAAAGACACTGCAATTCCATATTTATTTTTTTGGGACAAACATTTTGCATCACCCTCCTATATAATTAAGTCATTTTGCTTCATAAACTCAAATGAAACCTGCTGAACAATGTTATGTTAACATACTGAATGGCATACCACTTTAGTTTTCCACATACAAAAATTGAAAAATGTGACATTTCAAAATCTAACATGAAATACTGGTCTACTATTTTGGCTTCTGGTAGACTTTTGTGATATAATTTTTTTTAGTTTTTTTGTTTACATGATGTTAAATAAAAGATCTAAATTATGTTCATATAGTTTTTTTTTTGTTTTTTTTTTTAAATTATGTCTCAATCCTAAAATTCCAGGTTATGCAAATCCTTTGGCCAGAGCTGTAGCAGAGAAAACCCAGTTGGTCTTTGAGAGTTTGGTACTGGCTATGAATGTTATAAAAGCCATAATGATAATAGAAACTGAACAGATCAAATTGAAGACTAGCTAGAAGACTAGTGCAACATAACAACCCTTGAAGACTACAGTACTTATATAGTCTTTGTGTACAGTATACTCAAACGGCATATCAATGTTTTAAATTTGTATCTAGTTAGTTATTAAGCAGTATCAAGGACAGTAATCCATTGCATATCCGACTGCGGTGGGACCAGAGTAAGGGCGGATAGGTAAAATCTTGGATGAACGAATCCTGTTTTAAATACCATTATATAGAGCTGTAAAAATTACTATATTCACACAATTACTGTTTTGAGATTCAGCTTTTATTAGGGTGCTCCCCTAAATCCCATGTTAGGAAAGATACAGGGTATTAATGCTTGTGACAGGGTAGCCATCTGCCACACGAGTGTGTGCATTCGCTGCTGAGTGACAGGCAGGAGGTTGAAGTTAATATGCCCCGCTGGCAAACAGGATTTATTTACATATCAACACTGTTGAAAACATTGAATTCAGTATGTTCTTAAATGGAAACATTTTAGTTATATAGTTATACAAATGCCATGCGAGCAAACTGAAACACAAGCTGGCACTGTTTGAAAACTAGCTCAAGCTACTTGGTAATATGAGAGAACAAAATGTTAGGTTATTATCATAACCCTGGTTCCCTGAAAAATATGTATGTATGAACTGAATAGATATATCAAAGACTGCTCGTCAGAACCTGTGATGCAGTCGTGCCCGCCCCCGAGGGCATATATAGACTGTACACATAGATCTCATCATCATTAGTCCTTCAAGACTGCTGCAATCATGGATGCAGCAACCTTTTAGTATTATTATTATTTGTTTATTTAGCAGACGCCTTTATCCAAGGCGACTTACAGAGACTAGGGTGTGTGAACTATGCATCAGCTGCAGAGTCACTTACAATTACATCTCACCCGAAAGACGGAGCACAAGGACGTTAAGTGACCTGCTCAGGGTCACACAATGAGTCAGTGGTTGCGCCGGGATTTGAACCAGGGACCTCCTGGTTACACAGCCTTTTCTTTAACCACTGGACCACACAGCCTGCTACATTGAAGGCTCATGGTTATTTTTCTATTTCAGGGAACCAGGGTTATGATAATAACCGAATGTTCCCTATCAAGAACAAAATGTAACCATTACCTAATGGGTAGAAATACCAAAGCTGTCACAAGGCAATATTGCAGACCAACTGGAATGCAACAAGGCTAAGCAAAGCCACCTTACGCGTTACCATCAGCAACCACAGTAAGGGCCGACCCTGAAGCCACCCTTAACACTCCCGTTCCAAAGCCAGGATTTTGCAGATCTATGACATTAAGTCGACAGAACCGTGTTAAAGTATGGGGAGTAGCCCACACCGCTGCCTTGCAAATGTCTCTGACAGATGCACCCTGGAACAAAGCCCACAAAGTTGCCCTGCCATGGGGGGTCCCATACCCCTTGCACCCCTGCCATTCCTCACGCACCCCAGCCGAGGCTGGACGCGTCCGTAGTGATGATCTCCTTTCTGGTGATGCTGCCCAACTACTAAGCACAGGTGAGCAGGCCATATCCACCAGGAAAGCGCCTTCAGACAGTGTCGTGACACTGTCAGCAGACGGCCTGGGCTCAATGCGGGCTGGAAAACCCTGCTGTTGAACCAGGCTTGGAGAGGGTGCATACACAGAAGACCCAAAGGAAGGGTCTGGGAAGCTGTTGCCATCAAGCCCAGAAGCCTCTGAAACATCACTACTGTGAGCTTTTTGTTGAACTGAAAAAGCTTCAGACAAGTGGCTATTCTCTGCACTCTGTCATACCACAGAGTAGACAGCATGGACCTGGAATCCAGGCACACTCCCAAATAGGAGGCTGCCTGCAAGGGTATGAGCTGGCTCTTTGACTGATTCACCGACAGGCCCAACTGATGAAGGTGGTCAGTGGCGAGTTCCGTGTGAGCCACTGCCTGCACTGGAGACTGAGCACAAATGAGCCTGTCCAGGCAACTGAATACTCTGATGCCTTTGAGTCTCAATGGGGCCAGAATAGCCTCCATGCACTTCGAAAAGGCACAGGGAGCTAGAGAGAGGCCAAATGACAGTACGAGGAACTCGCAAACTGCAGGTACTTCCTGTGTCGTGGTTTTATGGGGATATTAAAATAAGTGTCTTTCAAGTCCACCGTAGTGAACCAGTCACCTGACCTAATTGACTGCAACAACTGCTGCATGGTCAACATCTTGAACCTCCGTCGGCTTAGATACAGGCTGACCTGTCTGAGATCGAGGATTGGTCTGAGACCACCATCCCGCTTTACACCAGGAAGTACCTGGAATAGAAACCTTCTTCCAAATGAAGATGATGTACCATGCAAGAAGTTCGCTTTTGTAGCAGGGCTGTCACCTCCTGAGACAACACCACTGCACCTCTCCGGTCCATGACTACCGTTGTCGTCACACCCTGAAAGAGAGGGGGACCGTTTTTGAATTGTAGAGAATAGCCAGTCTGTACAGCATTGTGCACCCAGGTGTCCATGCTGCATTGACGCCAGTACTCCAGGTCACTCCCTGAAAAGGGGCCCTGGGCCTGTGCCAGCAAATTGCTAGGGCTGCTACTTTGCTTGTGACTTAGCCTGAGACTTTTGCCTTTGTATTTGGCGGCGGAACTTATTAAAGTTTCCCCTTTGCGCAGCCGTAGGTCGGTTGGAAAAACTCCCTCTGGCTTTAGCAGGAGCCGGCTGTGCCGGTCTCTGTGGCTGCTGGAACCTTGGTTGCCAGTTTGGTGCTGGTTTATGTACTGAAGGAGGCCACTTAGGAAGCAGACTCGCCAGCTCTTTTGTAGACTCCAATACGCAGGAGAGTGCTGCAGCATGTCATCCACCACAGGGCCAAAAGTATGTCCTGGTGTAATGGGAGCGTCCAGCAGTGGTGCCTTGTCATAAGAAAATAAGAACATAAGAAAGTTTACAAACGAGAGGAGGCCATTCGGCCCATCTTGCTCGTTTGGTTGTTAGTAGCTTATTGATCCCAGAATCTCATCAAGCAGCTTCTTGAAGGATCCCAGGGTGTCAGCTTCAACAACATTACTGGGGAGTTGGTTCCAGACCCTCACAATTCTCTGTGTAAAAAAGTGCCTCCTATTTTCTGTTCTGAATGCCCCTTTATTTAATCTCAATTTGTGACCCCTGGTCTTGTTTCTTTTTTCAGGTCAAAAAAGTCCCCTGGGTCGACATTGTCAATACCTTTTAGAATTTTGAATGCTTGAATCAGATCACCGGGTAGTCTTCTTTGTTCAAGACTGAATAGATTCGATCCCCATCAGCCACTCATACTTGAGATAGCCAGAGGGGTCTTCTGACTGCTACTAAAGCAGTATGGTTCCTGCCCACCGCCTGCCCGTTCAACTTAGAGATACAGAGCAGATTCTTATTAACCAAGCGCAGCTCATCGAGCTGTTGTGGTGTGGGTCTGGGACAGAGACCTTAACAAGCAGTTCTGGTATGCTACCAAGATGCTGCTGTAATAACCCAGCCGGGGGCAGGCATAACTGCGTCACAGTCTCTGTCGAGCAGGCTTTGTTATATCTATTCACGTTACAGGGTCTTTAGGGATAAATACCCATTAAGTAATGGTTACACTTTGTACTTGATAGGGAGCTAATGTATTCTATAATTTGCATCCTTTCAGGGTGTAATTTAATTACACCCTTTAAGGATATTTGGAAGGGAGTCCAATCTCTCAAGGTCTACAACACAATGTGCTAAATAGAGTAGCTCAATGTTTAAACTGTTTAAACCTGAACTTCGTAGTTATATTTTTAATATAACATTATAATATTGTTTCTAACAACCTGTTTCTAATTTAGCAGCAGTTAAACATTTATTGATTAACACTTCTCAAAAAATGTACAGCTACGGCCAAAAGTTTGAACATAACTTTGATATTTTATTTAACATAATGTAATCAAAGAAACTACAAAATTATATTGCAAAAGTCTACTGTAAGCCATAATAGTAGTATAGTATTTCCTGTTAGATTTCAAAATGTCACATTTTTCAATTGTTGTCAGTTTTCCGTTAAGTACATGGAAGTTTATTTGCTAATTAGTTAGTTAATTGTATAAGGTAATGCAAAACTTTTGACCATTGTTGTATATATGCATTTTCCTTTTTTTAATGAATTAAGTCTGTTTCCCCCATTTATTTATTTATTTATTTATTTATTTTTGCATCATTTACAAATACTGTCTACAAACAAACTGAGATTTTGTTTAAATTAAACACACCAAAGCCTGTTAAAAACCTGTTATACAAAAGTAAAAGATGCCTATTTGTCATTTTCCCTCATCTACACAATTATCAAGTGTCAATCACTGGCAATCAAATAGCATCTATTCCTAAGAGATACCCTCTTCAGGTTCATTTGTCAGCTGATAAACCAGAGGGGAAATTATTGTCTTCCTAACAAAACCCATTTGATTATAACAATTACAAACCAGAGGGGAAATGATCATCTTACTAACGAAACCCATTTGATTATAACAACTACAAACCAGAGGGGAAATGATCATCCCACTAACGAAAACCATTTGATTATAACAACTACAAACCAGAGGGGAAATGATCATCTTACTAACGAAACCCATTTGATTATAACAACTACAAACCAGAGGGGAAATGATCATCCCACTAACGAAAACCATTTGATTATAACAACTACAAACCAGAGGGGAAATGATCATCTTACTAACGAAACCCATTTGATTATAACAACTACAAACCAGAGGGGAAATGATCATCCCACTAACGAAAACCATTTGATTATAACAATTACAAACCAGAGGGGAAATGATCATCTTACTAACGAAACCCATTTGATTATAACAACTACAAACCAGAGGGGAAATGATCATCCCACTAACGAAAACCATTTGATTATAACAACAATTTGATTATAACAATATATCCTTGCAAAGCAATCTGTTTTACATAGAGCTATGTTAATGTCAACAGAACAGGAATAAAAGATTTTAATAACTGAATCAATCTTAATGAAACTGCCCATGAGATGAACATACAACACTCTTCTTTATTAGATTTTAGGTAAATATACAGTACAATTAATGGCAATTCGTATTGGGAATTTAATGGGTTTCATTCAGTTTCAATTACCTAACATCTAACAACTTAACAAGAAGGAATAACTCAGGACATATGAGTATCTGCACAGACTTAAATGTATCTTCACATATTTAGTGGCTGTCCAAGTTACATTAGTTAAACCAACAGTTATGGATAAAAGGGAAACTAATACCCCTTCACACTGATGGGGCATTTTGGTCTGTGTGAATTGCCTATACCGTCACAGAGCCGTCATATTTTATGCCGTCTCTGAACCACTTCGCTATGCCAACACTGAAGTGCTATAGTGGCCGTGGATTGAAAGTCAACATCCCACGAGACTGTATATCGGGCGTGTTGGGTATTTTTATTGTTGGTGCAAAACAAGGTAATAATTGGAGTCTGGAATAAGTTAAGCAATTGTTAACTTTTTGGGATGACGAGGAGGTGAATTCACAAATAGAACGGACGGTGCGTGATGCTGTAATTTATTGGCGAATCGCCGTTGCATGTAAACAATCTGTTGATTGACAGTTTTGGAAGTTGTACTCGTATCAATCCCTTTGTCTGTGTGAAAGGGTTATGACTGTATTATACCGGCATAGTATTATGCGCAATTTCGTGCTGTGTGAATGGGTATTTTAAATATTTTTCTTTTCATTTTTTTAAATCTCAGAGATGGCTCAATAACAGCATTTGTATGTGAAAGGGGCTTAACATGGTAGTTTCACAAAATTCACTCTTAAATCAGCCACGTTTTTGAGTAATTCTGGCTGCTGACTAACAGGCTCAAAAGTCCCAGATGGGAAAGTTATTTTCAGTTAGAAGAGGCATTCTGAGTGGCAAGTAGGGTGTTTGGTTAATACTGAAGTTTGTGGAAGCACTGCTGGATAATGCATTAGCAGATTATAGTGTGGTCCATGCCATCCTGCCATGTGTTTATTATGTGGCTTGGCCACCATTCTATTTAATGGAAGCACTGTTGACAGATGAAATTGAGCATTTCTAGATCAGCTATACACAGGCTAACGAGCATGGCAGAGAACAGATACTTATGTATCCGTCACACAGACACTGATTTCCCTTGCAAGCTGCAGGGTACAGATTTGAACATCCACTGAATGTAAGACAGTAGCTACAGCCTATTAAGACTTAAGCCTTACTAATAATAGTTAATATTAGCAATGTTAAATGTAACTGGTTTAACACCTGTTGAAACTCAACACTTATTTGACCCCATTGTCCCTAATCTCTACCATCACCATACATGCACCCAAAGCCACTAAGGCTGCTAATTGATTCATCTGACACTTTTAGGTTCAAATTCACCTCTACTTTAAAAGGTACACTGGCAAGCAGATGGTGCAAGCAGTCCATAAAATGCCACACACTCATGTTACGAGCACCACTTGTAGAGGGAGCTGGTCTGAAACGTATTAGCAATGTCTACCAGAAATAAACCACAGCCTCCTTCAATTCTGATGAATTTCTGTTTAACAGCTTTCAGCAGATGGCAGTGGAGGTTGATGAAGTAATCTGATATCGATCTGCTATCCTCGATAAGCCTCTGCCTTTGATCATCCTTTACAATATCTAACAACTTGCATTTGACCTTTTCATTGCAATTTAAACTTTTGATTTATTCATACCTGTGGCAGGGCAGAAGAGAGCCCTGCACATAATTAAAGGGGCAGGGCAAAGCCCTGCATGTAAATAAATGTGTTGTGTTTGTTTAGCACGGGTGAATGTATTGGTATGATTTCAAATGTATTGTTTTGGTGATTTAAACAGGCAATTGTATGTTTTAAAATGTGATGTTTATGTTTAGTTACACGGGGGATGTGATTGTATGATCTGAATGGATGTTGTGTTATTTAAAAATACAATGTGTTTTCTTTGTTATTGTTTGGATGTGGTCTGGCAGATGCAATGGTAGTAGCTCGTCTCTGCCAGACAGCTCGTGAGAATGTGGCTAGAGTTTAAGGGATTATTGTTTGAATGGTTGTAATGATTGGTAGGTGCATGGGTATATAAACTTGTCTGGGCAGACCAGCACGGTATTTGTTTGTGTGTCAGTTTTGTGTTTTGTGTTTGTGACTGTTTTTGTTTAAACCTTTTATTTTTGTCTCTGTGAGCAGTGTTTTTGTTAAAATATTTATTTTACTTTTGTTCAATAAAAACGACGCACAAGAGCGCTTTTCACCCATAGTACCTGTCTGTGTGTCTCTGTCAGCTTTCTGGTCTGGGAACGTCATCAACAATCAGTTACCCTGTCACAATGCCCATGAATATTACCCATTTAATCCCTTGCAGCTATGGCCAAAAACTTTGCATCGCCCTATAGATAAAAAAAAAAAAATGCTTCATAAAGTCGAATGAAACCTGCTGAATAATGTTAAGTTAGCAGACTAAATTACATTCCGCTTTGTAGTTTTCCATATACCTGACATTTTGAAATCTAACATGAATTACTGTACTACTCTCACGGGTTCCAGTAGACAATCTCATTTTGTAATTTCTTCGGTAACACAATGTTGAATAAAAGATCTAAATTATATTCATATCATTTTTTTTTTTTTAATTAATGTCTCAAAACCTTTATAGTTACTTAACCTCCTTGTGCTCCGTCCTTCAGATGAGACGTAAAACCGAAGTCCTATTGTAAGTGACTCTGCAGCAGCAGCAGTTGATGATTCATAGTTCACACCCTTTGAATAAAAGCACCTGCTAAATAATAATAATAATAATAATAATAATAATAATAATAATAATAATAATAATAATATAAACTACTCCAGTTGAGTCCGGTAAACTGGCTGAAGTCTCTTTACAATTCTGGCACATTCAGGTGGCATACTGCTGATGAAAACAAAACAACTGTGTACTGAGTTTGAGTTTCTAACTGCTTATAAAAGATGATTAGGTAAGAGTACAGCAGCTCAGCAGTTTGAGCTGCGGGCTGCAGAATTTGAGCCAAGGTCTGGCCACTCAGAGCATACCTGTCCCAGCTAGACACAGCTGTGAATGTACACCAGGTGTAAACATGGCAAGTCCAAGGCCTTGGGTATTGACACGTGCAATTAGAAATAAGATCCCAATTTATGTACATCCTCAACAGTGGGTTGGTAAAAATCAACCCCAGTCATCTGCTACATTCAAAAATGGTTACTACTTTATTAAAGGGGTGGTCCTAATAAAGTGGCCAACCCCACCACTTCAAATCTCTCTTGTGTAACACACTGTTCTGGGCGACACATCTTGTTCATGGCCAACATTCCCTAACTAGTCAGGAGTCATTTTTGTAACGTCTTTTGGCACATTTCCTATTTGACGAGTGACACAATGGTCATTCCAGGTTACAGGTCATTTCCTATTTGACGAGTGACACAATGGTCATTCCAGGTTACAGGTCATTTCCTATTTGACGAGTGACACAATGGTCATTCCAGGTTACAAGTTGATGTCTGGGATACACTTGCTCAGATTAGGTTAGAATACAAGCCATATCCAACCTCAAGCAAATTTTCAGAAAGCAACCAATTACTGAAAGTGTATATCCTTCTGTCAATCGCGTGACGTGTAATGGGATTCAGTTATTTTATTGCATGACATTGCCTCAATGTTCCTAGTAAATTCCAGGTTACAGGTCATCAAGGAGGCTGTGTTGTCCAGTGGTTAAAGAAAAGGGCTTGTAACCAGGAGGTCTCTGGTTCAAATTTCAAATCCCGGCTCAGCCACTGACTCATTGTGTGACCCTGAGCAAGTCACTTAACCTCCTTGTGCTCCGTCTTTCGGGTGAGACGTAATTGGAAGTGACTCTGCAGCTGATGCATAGTTCACACACCCTAGTCTCTGTAAGTCGCCTTGGATAAAGGTGTCTGCTAAACCAAATAATAATAATAATAAATTGGCTACAACCTGTAATGTTTTTTCATTGTACAGAACCCATTTCAACATGAATATCTGCACTGCTAGGTTTGCACTGACAGTTTCACTTCATACTGCACAGAGCCGTTCTGCAGTTCCTGACAACCATGTTACTGTTCAGTATCTTGAGGTGAATATTTACAGGTGTGGAACTGTAACAAAACAGAACGTACACAGATTAATATCATTTCTTTCAACCCTTTCAGCAGCAATCCATATATTATGTAAATGTGTTTCAACTTTGTTTGGGATCAGCAAATAATTCCTTTTATTTATTTATTCTTTGGTCAACTGAAGCCTAAAACTTCTAGTAAATGAACTTTTAATAAACTATTTTAGTTGAGGCCTACTATTTTGCACAATTTATACACAGTTTATGGATGCACATACATGTGCAAACCACTCATTCAAAGAGACAGGATACACAGGCAAACGGATGAACTTACACATTTGTTCATGCAGTTCACTATTAATCCGTCAGACCACACCAAGTTAATGTGTCCTCTGCTTGTCATGAGAACGCTAGTAACAATCTTTAAGGGGTCAATCTGTCACTAAAAATTGACATAATTAAATCTGTTGCTAAAAAAAATTGTTAAAACTTCCACACCTATAAACACTCTAAGGTAGTCATTGACAAAGAAAAAAACGTAAACTGCATGTTCCTTTCCGTTTACAGCTGTTAGAAAATGGTCAACACAGAAAATGAATTTCAGCACTTTGACAACAAAAAATAAAACATTGTCTTTACTTCAAGCTGCTGTTAGTGGGCTATTTCTAAAGCATGTGAGCATGCTAAATTCATTTACAAATACAGGTTTTAAACATAGGACAGGGCATTGCACATTTACCACTTGTTGTAAGTGTGAAATGGGCTTTCTTTCAGACTTAGTTGACTCCCGTAAGTTGCTGTACAGACCACATTGATCAACCAATTAGTTTCTGCTTTGAATTAATGAAAAAAAAAAAAAATCATCACCCAGCATCCAATACGGGGCCATTAGAGGGAAACCCAACCACAAGGGGTATATTGAGACCAACCACCTTGACTATACAGGCGATCTAATCACATCATCTGCAATAGCTATTGAGAGATTTATGAATGCTATGTTTCCTTATGCTTGAACAAAATCAAAGACTTCCATTGGCAGAGGAGTTAGAAAAAGGAAATGGGGGCTTGCTTTTGTCTTCCTCCAGTTCTACATAGTTCTCACATCACCATCTTTTCTTCAGCATAACTTAACCCAATGAAACCAATTGAACTGTTTCAGCACCACGTTTGCATATGATTTAGCCATTACAGTAAATTAACAAGATGGGGAAATGTTGCCCTCACATTACACTAGTACTGAAACTTTTATTTCACGATAATTTATTTGTATAATCACTAGTCAATATAGAAGTGAATGGGAAGAAAAATGGGATCAGATCCGGGATCACTGGAGCCGGATCATGGGATGGTGTTTTACTAGGGAAACTGACCAATGAGAAGTGAACATACATGGCGCGTAGTTTAAAGACCCTGGCTGACAAATTTGTATAGGACTACAGCCTGAAATCACAGCAATGTTGGGGGAAAAATGGCAAACAGGTGGACAAAGACAGAGGAGGATGCGCTACTTTGCTGTATCCAAAACACAGGAAAATGGTTTCAGTTTGTAATTCAGCTCATGTTATTAACTAATATCATCACATTGAGGTTTCTGTTTACTTAGTGTAACTTTTTAATTTGACACAGTAAACTTAAAACAGCTAAAAATTACCTTTGTGCCTTGTGCAAATAAAAACAGACATCAATAAAAACAAAATACATTACCAATAACTTTTTATACAATTATTATACCAAATTAATCACGTATATTACCAATTCTAAATTATTTTGCGTGTTTAAATGCATCACACAGACTCTCGCATCTCTATTTATCAATGTTCCAAAAACTCACTCTTGGTCACATTTTACAAAACATTTTTAAACTAATATATAAACAATTACCATGACGAACATTATCATATTCATCATGGTAAAGTTGAGTTCTTACCTGTAAACAGGAACACATTTAAAGTTTGAAACTCATTGTCTGGAGCTTGGTGTTATTTACATTATCATTGATGCACTGCAGTTTGAGGTTCAAGCTATCTGCATATTTTAAGTGGATGAAAATACTTTTTAAAAACATCCTTTTCTTATACCAATATAGTACTAGCATAATTTAAATAGCAAACTGTATTTAACTGTATAGTATTTCAATTGTGGGGAAACTTCAACATTTCTAGAAATATATTCCCTAGTTTGCAAATAGCAAGTGATTTATTGTACTTGTCTTGGCTTTAAAGGGTCTGTTCACAGTGTTTGTGATCACAATTTACAATGAAGCATTAGAATCTGTGTGACCAACTGGAAGATTTAAGACCACATTAAGCACAAATCCCAGGGACTCCCAGAAAGCAGTCTGCTGACAGGATATGGTAGCGCAAAGCCTTGCAATGTTGTGAGTGAGCCCTCAGATGCAGGCTCTGTCTGTGCCGGTTTGTTAGTGTGAATGATGGATTACAGAGCAACAAGTCTAGCTTGGGTCTCCATGTGCCTTCACTCAACTCAAACCAACTCAAACACTCTGCTAATGCCAGCTATTGTTAGACCTCGTTAATGTGCGGCTCTTTCCAGATAAAGGCAAAATGGGGAGGGGGGAGAGGAGAAAGGTCTGCAGGGGGGTCTCGACCATATGCCAGTTATTAAAGGAGGACTGAAAAATCTCCAGTATGGTCTCCACCATCTGCAAAGCCTTCTCAAAGTTGAGTAGATGTGAATTCAGCTGAAGAAGTGGCCACATGTCATCAATAAATAACCAGCCTACTGTTATGAAGTACTCTACTACTTACATGTGTTACTTTCCTTTGCTGCCTTATGTGCTGTGCCTACTGCCTCAATATCTATTTCAACATAATCAGCTGGTTTCTTATTTTCATGATTTTTAGTTTGGCAGAAGGAAAAGTACCTAAAAGAGCCTGTAGAGTTCTGGAACAAAGTCTTATGGACAGATGAGACGAAGATTAACCTGTACCAGAGTGATGGAAAGAGGAAAGTGTGGAGAAAAAAGGAACTGCCCATGATCCAAAGTACACCACCTCATCTGTGAAACATGGTGGAGGTAGTGTTATGGCTTGGGCATATATGGCTGCAACTGGAACTGGCTCACTTGTCTTCATTGACGATGTGACTGCTGACGGCAGCAGCAGGGTGAATTCTGAAGTGTACAGAAACATCTTGTCTGCTCAGATACAACCAAATGCCTCCAAACTCATTGGACGGCGTTTCATCATGCAGCAGGACAATGACCCCAAACACACTTCTATAGCAACCAAGGAGTTTTTCAGGGCCAAAAAGTGGAAAATTCTTGACCGGCCAACTCAATCACCCGATCTGAATCCAATTGAGCATGCTGAAGACAAGACTGAAGGCAAAAAAGCCCCCGAAACAAGCAGGAACTGAAGATGGCTGCAGTACAGGCCTGGCAGAGCATCACCAGATAAGATACCCAGCGTCTGGTAATGTCTATGGGTCGCAGATTTCAGACAATCATTGCATGCAAAGGATATGCGACCAAGTACTTTATTGTACATAATGTTAATCTGCCCAAATACTTTTGGTACCCTAAAATGGGGAGATTATGTACAAAACGTGCTGTAATTTCTAAACGGTTCATCAGGCATGGATGAAAATACCCTCAAATTAAAGCTGACAGTCTGCACTTTAACCCAATAGTCATTGTATCATTAAAGTGCTGGAATACAGAGCCAAAACAACAAAAGATATGTCACTGTCCAAATACTTTTGGAGTTCTTTGTATATGTCTATGAACAGAAATAAGCTATCCCATGTGCACACTATATATGTACACACTTATATATTTTTATTTAGAAATCTGATTTGGGTAAGGGGTAAGATGGTAAGATGTAGTTTTAATAGGGTAGCCACTAAATAGCAGGTAGAAGTTCCACCATGACCACAGTGTGTAGAACAAAAGAATCATAAAAATAGCATTGGGGACAGATTAATAAAGCGTTTATTCCTGCGCAAAGTTTTCTCTACTTTAATCTAAGTTAAATAAAAAATAGCTAGTGTTTCAGAACTAGACTAAACAAACTTTGAATGTTAATTTGAGGGCTCCTAAAAACACCTTATTTGTTATTTTCTACTTCAGCACTGGAACAAAAGCTTAGTATCTTATCATCCATAATTAAAACTGCAAGCAAACTGCATGCAAATAGTGCCCTTTGTTACATTCGTCTCCCATCATATAAACCAGGAATGCAAGTACAGTATAGCTTTCTGTGTGCATCATTAGCCATATTCTTGAATGGGTACAAAAGTTAAAAAATATATATATCAATAACTTATTTAAGCTGAAACTATGTGGGGGGTATATCTGCAGGTTGTGCAAGTAGAAACAGAAAACCTGACATAGCGAAAAATACTCTTGGGGCTCGCCCACCGAGGGTTAACCACCCTCCCCCTCCCCCTCCCACCGCTCTCTCCACATCACACAATTAGATACGGCGTTACTGAAATTGTACCTCAATTCAACAATGTTAAGAGCTTTCATCTTGACAGCTATTTATGGTAGATAGACAGATAAGGAAACCAGCTGCTTTATAGAAATGCATGTACATAACTTATGTAAAAAGACAGCTCTCTGTATAAGTCTTTTCGTCACAACATACTCCTTACTTCAAAAATGTAATAATATTCAGCCGTCTTAAATCTCCTTCATTTTTTAAAGTGGCTTCCAGTGTTCCAACAACATTGTGCAAAGTGATAAAAAGTGTTATTACTTGTACATTTGATCATTACCAGTGCCCTTTTGCATTCTCAGTACAGTATACACTTCACATTTGATTTCTGTGTCAGCATATTGTAGCCTGCAAAAATAACTGGAGGGTAATATATGCAGCATTAAACAATATTCCCATACCGTGTATTTATCTTTGTACATTAACTGACGTGTAATTAATGAAGAGCCATAAAAATGCTTTTATAACAAAGGAACTGTAATCTTGAAACTTTTAAAACAGAAGTAAAAAATCAGCACACTTTTATGCAGGTTTAAGAACTGTATCAGCGTGTTAGAAAAGAAAGAACTGCAAAATGTATTCATGCATTATTATCTCTGTAGACTTAGGCCCTGTCCATACTAGCATAACCATGTTCGAGAACTAAGCTCAAAGCTGGATTATCTCAAATTTAGCCCAACAGGGTTAGAGCGTCCACATTGCCGTGATGAAACTGGGGCAGTTTAACCTGGGTGTTGTTGAAACATACTGCAAACCTACTTCATATACCGTAGTCCAGCTCAATACAAACAGCTCCATGCAACTTTGTTATGAACAATAATGGACTAGTTCCTTGGGTTTCTATTGACCCTGTTTATTGACACTTCAACTCATTTGGCCATACAAAAATGCAATACAAATAAAATAATCCAAGCTCATCATTTACCTGTATGGCTCCTGATGTGAACTCTCAGGGTCCCGTTACTTGCAAACTTCTGGCCACAGTATGGGCATATTTTCTCCTTTTCTCCAGTGTGGGTCTACAGTAATATAATGAACGCAATATTGTGGGCGGAGAAAAAAAAATAACATTATTAATGTGAATTAAACTAAAAAAGACAGTACACAGATGAAGATTAAGCATATTTGTCATTACAGTATATTTACAGACCTTTACTGCAAGCTCCCTACAGAAACTACTGTATTACATTTGTTATATCTGGCACACAAACAAGAGAAGAATTAAACCACCACTCATACACAAATCGCTGAATTGTAGCACGCACACCAAGAATCTGATCTTCTGCAAGATACTCGGAGGACAGTTGACAAACTTACTAAGGATTACAGTATTCTACAGGAATATTTATCTTTCTCGTGCTGCAGTATCCAGCTGCCTGAATATCACTGGCTGGCTTCTTCATAGAAAACCTACACTGGCTTGCTTTCATTTCATTGTCCTGTCTTTCTATTGAAGAGACCCTTACAGCATAGCAATAATAAGTGCAAACGATACAAATGATGAGTGCGTTTATTGCGATAATATTCATTCCAGCTATAGAGAAAAAAATGTAAATCCACAGACTGCCAGTTCAAAAGATCCTTGTTCAGGAAAATCTAAATAGCCACAAGGGATCAGAGTTAACTGCTCGATCCCAAAGTTATCCCTGTGTGGAGAGTGGCATCACCAGCTGCATAACCCCACCAAAATGCGGCTGTGCCCCTGTCCCAATGAGCCACGCTACAAGAGACCAAGTGCATTCAAATCAAACTCAAGGGAATGAGATATAATAGTGGGTATTTCTGTTATATTTTATAATATGCCAAAGGGACATTTTAAAATTGAAGCAATCAGATAATGATTTTGCTCCTAGCAGCTAACAGCTTAATTCCATGTTTTAAATACTTCATGATTACAGACTTTGTTTCACTAATTTGCCCCAATATTTATTTCAGAGAAAATGAAAAGCATGAAAGTCTGTTGTCAAATTGGAAGAATTACAAAGCTCAATTAGTGCCTCTAGTTAATATGAGTACATATTTAAAGTTTATTTTTTATTTTTTTATAGTTGGTCTGATAAAACTCAAATCAGGCTAAATTGCACAATGACTCACAAATCCACCACCATACTCTGCACAAAGGGCAGTCTTCAGCACTGGAGACCATAGCAACAGCATTCAAGCCAGTCATGGCGGGGTTTTTTTTTTCAGCTACAACTACAAGCTGAAATAAACAAAACTGATGTTTACAAGCTGAAACAGAATACATTAAAATAAAAATAAAATAAAAAAGAAATAATCAAGACCTTGCATCTCTAAATAAAGAGCTCTAAGATTTGTGTTTTCAATAGCCAAATTCAAACCCATTATTTGGTCTTCACCCACATTGACTCTATCATTTTCTACAGTAAAGCTCAGAGCACACTGTTTTGATCCCGTGCATTCGATTAAGTTGCATGTCTTTGCTGAAGCTCACAAGGTAGTATTTTAGCACTTCGTTTTGTAGTGTGCCAAGAATGGATCCAATTTCAGCCAAACCCCTAATTATAGCAGACATCTGAGAAATGTAACTTTATAATCTACGGTGTGATCTTTTCTGGGCTTGGTATCCCTGTTGAAACTGAAGGCCTGAGTGAGATTTATTATAAAGTAAATTGTCTTTTCTGCTTAAAACACGTGCAGACATACACCACTACTTTAATGTCAAGTCTACATAAGATAATACAACTATTTACATATATTAACCAGCATTGGAGCACTTCAGTTAATTTAAGAATCTTCACATTTATTTTTTCTGTTTGTTAGAATCAGAGCTTGAATTTTCTTTCTCGGTGCCCAAAATACTGTCATCTATCACTCACCTTCAAGGGGAATGTATTGCTTTTGTGACGACTTGGATTAATATTAGTTATCTCAGCAATGGCCATGACTGACAGATTATTATTTTGTCTTCATCTCAATACCTGCTTCAGCACTTCTGTCCTTATGTTTCCTGTCAGCCCATTTCATTCAAACTGGTTCCAGTATCCACATCAAAAGACATATTTACACTCTGTGTGACAGTGTTTTAATCATTACAGAAGGAAATTATGTTGTGTTGAGCTTCCTAGTCATGCCAGTCTGTCTGTAAAGTCACACAGTCCGCTACTAGGACCAATGTGTGCTGAAAACGAACTAAATGAGAAGATTCACACATGCACGCACACAAACAAACACACACACACACACTATTTTATATGTATATATATATATATATATATATATATATATATATATATATACAGTACTGTGCAAAAGTTTTAGGCAGGTGTGAAAAAATGCTGTAAAGTAAGAATGCTTTCAAAAATAGACATGTTAATAGTTTATATTTATCAATTAACAAAATGCAAAGTGAGTGAACAGAAGAAAAATCTACATCAAATCAATATTTGGTGTGACCACCCTTTGCCTTCAAAACAGCATCAATTCTTCTAGGTACACTTGCACACAGTTTTTGAAGGAACTCGGCAGGTAGGTTGGTCCAAACATCTTGGAGAACTAACCACAGTTCTTCTGTGGATTTAGGCAGCCTCAGTTGCTTCTCTCTCTTCTTCTAATCCCAGACAGACTCGATGATGTTGAGATCAGGGCTCTGTGGGGGCCATACCATCACTTCCAGGACTCCTTGTTCTTTACGCTGAAGATAGTTCTTAATGACTGTCGCTGTATGTTTGGGGTCGTTGTCATGCTGCAGAATAAATTTGGGGCCAATCAGATGCCTCCCTGATGGTATTGCATGATGGATAAGTATCTGCCTGTACTTCTCAGCATTGAGGAGACCATTAATTCTGACCAAATCCCCAACTCCATTTGCAGAAATGCAGCCCCAAACTTGCAAGGAACCTCCACCATGCTTCACTGTTGCCTGCAGACACTCATTCGTGTACCGCTCTCCAGCCCTTCGCAAACAAACTGCCTTCTGCTACAGCCAAATATTTCAAATTTTGACTCATCAGTCCAGAGCACCTGCTGCCATTTTTCTGCACCCCAGTTCCTGTGTTTTCATGCATAGTTGAGTCGCTTGGCCTTGTTTCCACGCCGGAGGTATGGCTTTTGGCCGCAAGTCTTCCATGAAGGCCACTTCTGACCAGACTTCTCCGACAGTAGATGGGTGTACCAGGGTCCCACTGTTTTCTGCCAATTCTGAGCTGATGGCACTGCTGGACATCTTCCGATTGCAAAGGGAAGTAAGCATGATGTGTCTTTCATCTGCTGCAGTAAGTTTCCTTGGCCGACCACTGCGCTTCACGGTCCTCAACGTTGCCCGTTTCTTTGTGCTTCTTCAAAAGAGCTTGGACAGCACATCTGGAAACCCCTGTCTGCCTTGAAATTTCTGCCTGGGAGAGACCTTGCTGATACAGTATAACTACCTTGTGTCTTGTTGCTGTGCTCAGTCTTGCCATGATGTATGACTTTTGACAGTAAACTGTCTTCAGCAACCTCACCTTGTTAGCTGAGTTTGGCTGTTCCTCACCCAGTTTTATTCCTCCTACAAAGCTGTTTCTGTTTCAGTTAATGATTGTGTTTCAACCTACATATTGAATTGATGATCATTAGCACCTGTTTGGTATAATTGTTTAATCATACACCTGACTATATGCCTACAAAATCCCTGACTTTGTGCAAGTGTACCTAGAAGAATTGATGCTGTTTTGAAGGCAAGGGTGGTCACACCAAATATGGATTTGATGTAGATTTTTCTTCTGTTTACTCACTTTGCATTTAGTTAATTGATAAATATAATCTATTAACATGTCTATTTTTGAAAGCATTCTTACTTTACAGCATTTTTTCACACCTGCCTAAAACTTTTGCACAGTACTGTATATATATATATATATATATATATATATATATATATATATATATATATATATATATATATATACACAGCTATGGCCAACAGTTTTGCATCACCCTATAGAATTAATACATTTTGCTTCATAAAGTGGAATGAAACATGCTGAATAATGTTATGTTAACATATTACATACCGCTCTGTAGTTTCACATATACTGAACGAAAAAACTGACAAAAATTGAAAAATGTGGCATTTCGAAATCTAACATGAAATACTACTACTATGGCTTCCGGTAGACTTTTGCAATATTTGTAGTTTATTTCATTACATGGTGCTAAATACAAGATCAAAATTATGTTCACATAGTTCTTTTTTGTTGTTGTTATGGCTCAATCCTACAATGCTAGGTGATGCTCCGCTTTTGGTCACAGCTGCATATTGGCAGAGAAGTCCAGTTTTCATAATCACTTACTTTCTTATGACTCTTCAGCACAGAGGGAGTCACAAAGGCCTTCTCGCACAGATCACATTTGTATTTCTTGTGCCCTTCATGCACCACCTGAATATGAACATTTAAAGTGTCCTTCCTTTTGAATGTTGCATCACAATGATCACACTTGAATGTCCTTTCACCTAAAACAAAAAACAATATCAAATAAAATCTATACAGGAAATGCTGCAAACCACCATTATTGATCAATAATAGTAATTAATGAAGAACAGTAAGAGCTAATCGATAGGAATATCTGTTTAGGAAGTCCAGTCTATCCCCTGTATATTTCATTAATGCTTCAACATGGAAGAACTGGAAAATAATGTACATTATCAGTCACAATCAGTCTACCAGTCACAGTGTTACTAAGTATGGAGATCCTTAAGAAATACACAATTCATAATAACCTGTCAGTGGATTACTGCATGCTGAAATTATGCATAATTGCTTGTATTATATGCTAAACAGAGTCATATGTACAGTAAGGCTTCCTTTTTTTTTGGTTTGTTTTTAATGAGGACATCGTCACTCTTTTTTAATGTACCAATTCAATTTTTTTTTTATATACAGTACCAGTCAAAAGTTTGAGCACACCTGCTTGAAACCAGGTTTTTCATGATTATCTATGCTTTTAACTGTATAAACTTGTCTATAAACACTTAATATTTCATTATATGATACGTGTTCTTATATAAGCTGATAATCATAAGTAAATTGCATTCAAAAATTTTATTTTTAAATGAAAATGTAAATCTTGTCAATTTCAATGAAATGGTCACCCAAAGCAAGGGGATTTCAGTCTGTTAAAAGTCTGAAATGTGTATAACACGGTGTTAGAACACTGGCATAAGTATAAAAGTGTCTTTGTTGGATGTTCTCCGAGTTAACTAGCATGTTACCTAATTAACCTTTTGTCAACAATTATTGTTAACAGGTGAGGGTCCATGATTACTATAAATATAGGTAGCATAGGCACAAGTTTGTCATTCCTGAATATAAGGGAGCAGAAAATGGCAAAATACGCTCAGTTAAGCAAAGAAAAAAAGACAGTCTGTAATTACTTTAAGAAATGAAGGTCAATCTTTAAGACAAATCGCAAGAACTTTGCAAGTGTCTGTAACTGCTGTGGCCAAGACCATCAAACGATTTGAAGAAACTGGCACTTATGAGGACCGAACAAGGTCAGGCAGGCCAAGGGAGACCTCAGAATCAGAGAACAAGTTCATTCGAGTCACAAGTCTGCGAAACCGGCGATTAACTGCCCCTGAAATACATGCTCAGCTAAATGCTACTAGAAGTACCATTGTTACAACATCAACTGTTCAGAGGAGATTGCGTGAAGCTGGCCTAACTAAAAGAATTGCTGCAAAGAAACCACTGTTAAGAGTGCAGAATAAGAGGAAGAGACTTGCCTGGGCAAACTGGACGTTTGGGGAGTGGAAGTCGGTCCTATGGACCGATGAGTCAAAATTTGAAATATTTGGGTCCAACCGCCGAGTATTTGTAAGACGCAGAGAGGGTGAGCGCATGAGTTCTGCATGTGTGGTTCCCACTGTCAAGCATGGAGGAGGCAGTGTCGTGGTCTGGGGTTGCTTTGCTGGTGACAGAGTTGGTGATCTTTACCAAGTCCATGGCAAGCTCAACCAGCATGGCTATCATAGCAACAACTTCAGAGGCATGCCATTCCATCAGGATTACGGCTAGTTGGGCAGTCCTTCATTCATCAGCAAGATAATGACCCGAAACACACCTCAAAGTTGTGCAAGAACTATCTGGCGAAGAAGGAAAGTGAAGGACAACTCAATCTAATGACCTGGCCTGCCCAGTCTCCAGACCTCAATCCCATAGAACTTGTATGTGACGAACTGGACAGAAGAGTCAAAGCAAAGCTACCCACAAGTGCCCTACATCTCTGGGAATTGCTGCAGAAGAGCTGGGAAGACATGTCGGGTGAGTTCCTGCTGAAACTTGTTAACAGAATGCCTGTGCTTGTGAGGCTGTTATTAAGGCAAAGGGTGTCTATTTTGAGGAATCCAAGATTTAGAGACAATTTTCAATTTTAACATTGCTTTGATACTCCTTATGTTTTGTTTTGTATATTGTAACATGTGTTTTCATTTTCAAGTATTTACAGAAACGTATATGACGTAAAACAGTCAATTATGAAAAAAACCTAGTTTCACAGCAAGTGTACTCAAACTTTTGACTGGTACTGTATATAATTTTATATATATATATATATATATATATATATATATATATATATATATATATATATATATATATATATATATCAAGCAATTCAGAATATTAGAAAGAGTTAAGTATTCTAGTAAATGTATCCTTTTGAAAATATGCTTTACATTACAGTAGTATGCGTTGAAATGCATTTGAACACCTGGATTCCACATTTCTACTCTCTCTGGATTTCTACTCTCTCCCTCCTGAGTTCTCTGGTTGATGTTCTTGGCTACACTGGGAACTCTTCTCTAAACTGACAGCTTGAGTTTGCACAGTGCAAACTGCAGCTACTTACTGTTGTGTATCAACAGGTGCCTTTGCAGGGAGAACGGTGTCCTGAACAAAGCTTTACATTCCTCGCACTGGAATGGTCTCTCTTCAGAGTGAGTCTGGAGATGAAAGAAAAACCTGTGTCAGAGTTCGGATGGTGGAAAACAACAACGCGCAATCAATGTAATTATACCGTCCCACCGCAGGAATCCAGATAGAGAAACTGCTGTGTTAATTAAACACACCCTCTTTCACACAGTTAAACTCAGTCTGCTCACTTATTTGGGATTGATCCACTCTCTCAAGAGGGGGGGAAACAGAAATTAACAAAAAGGGCAGAGTGCTAACTGCTAGGGCATTATTTACCCCTCCACCCCATCACCCTCATTTCCCCCAGTATCTGGGAAAAGATTGCAAGACGCTCAGATTTGCCTTGAATTCAAAATAGCTTTGGTATCCTAAAAATCCTTAGTTATTAATCTAGTTTTAACCTTCCATAATATACCCAGCCCTATCTAATTGAAACAAACTGCCAGCAAACTGCCACCATGTAAATGAAGCACCATTAACACTACACTGCCCAGTACTGGATTAATACGACCATGTAAATGAAGCACCATTAACACTACACTGCCCAGTACTGGATTAATACGACCATGTAAATGAAGCACCATTAACACTACACTGCCCAGTACTGGATTAATACGACCATGTAAATGAAGCAATATAAAACACCAGTACAGACTCTGCTCAGTACTGGATTATTTCTCAGTTCCATTGCATATGTTCAGCAACGTGAGTCTTCATCACCTTCTAGACAGCAGAACCAAAGAGCCGAAGAGATGCTGCTGGAACTAAACAAGCTTGTTTCAATCTGCTCAGCATTGGTTGTGTGCTAATACACTAGATCTGGATTGAGACCAAGATTGTATCCAAAGAGCTCAGGTTGTTTTTGGCTGTGGAAACAAGACTATCCCATCTGTAGAAACTGTGTATAAAACCACACTTTAGCTAAATAAATCACTATGGGGACCACAGTTAGTACCCTCTGCTCTAGAAGAGATATGCATCACCAGTAATATAAGGCTGTGTTCACACTGGGTCAGTTTAGAGGGTTTGGTCCGCACTCGGTACGGTTCGGTATGTTTGGTGTTAAGTGTGAATAACAAAGTCCGCTTGGGAGACTAACCGTACCGAGTCCATCTAAAGAGGCGGTCTGGTCTGTTTGGCAAACACACAGAGTCTGGTTCTCTTGCTCAACGTTAATGTGAACAACTGCTGGATTCGATCCTTTTGCTCCAGTGAAACCAAACTCCATTCCATTCCTTTTTTTTTTTTTAAATCAAGTTAATACAATGTGCCACTGATCTTACGGTCTGAAGTGCTTAGTCAGTTTGCATAAAAATGATGCAGCATACATTTATAATTTAAAATATGTTTAAAATTTCCTGAAGTAGTAATTGTAAATTCAAATTTTTAAAAAAAAAATGACAACTTTCAGTTTATCAGCCGAGATGATTATTGGTTGTTAGTTGTGTTGGAAATTAATTATATCCTGTGATTACTTAATAAAGCCTGGCCACGCAGCATTTGACAGGCTACACAAAGCGTGACAATAAGCTGCTTGTGAAATGATATTAATAGAGGTAATTTCTCAAAGAGCCTATGGTGTATGGCGAGTGGTTTTTGAAAAATCGTGATAATAAATGGGGTATGATATTAACGGGAGGTGGTATAAAACAGGTTAATCCGTATATTCAGTCTTTTCTCAAATTACTTTGATTAATGATGACATTATTATTATTATTATTATTATTATTATTATTATTATTATTATTATTATTATTATTATTTCTTAGCAGATGCCCTTATCCAGGGCGACTTGCAAGTGTTACAAGATATCAAATTATTTTTACATACAATCACATTATTTTTTTACACATTATTTTTACATACAATTACCCATTTATACAGTTGGGTTTTAACTGGAGCAATCTAGGTAAAGTACCTTGCTTAATGGTACAGCAGCAGTGTCCCCCACCTAGGTTTGAACCCACAACCATCCGGTCAAGAGTCCAGAGCCCTAACCACTACTCCACACTGCTGCCCACATTAGGGGAACTGTGCAGCATTGCGTAAACTGCATTATTCGGAGCAATACATCAATAGCTGCCATCTTTCAATACACATTGCAGGATATTGTAAACATCTGGTTCACGCACCACAATAAACAAAACATGTGCACTTGCAAACTGCATTGTGAACACAAACGAACTCGGTCCTGAACAAATCAAAAAAGGACCAAAAAAACTTAACTTTAGCTCACATCCAAACAAACTCGGTCCCTTTGCTCACAGAGCAGTGTAAACAGCAAACAAATTGATACATTGTTTCACACACAAATGCCGTCTCATATTTTTTTTAAATACAATTCACACACCACGAAATTGCGCATATATTATATATATATATAAATAAATAAATCAATAAATAAATAAAGTATATTTAAAGAAAGAGTCCAGCTCTTCACACAAAATCGAAGCGAAGCGAGTGAAAATACGGTGGATGCTGGTATTTGCTATATATAAAGGATGCTCGTGTGAACGTTCCACTTGGGTAACGGAACGTCAACATGGTGAGGTATTTTGGAACCAAACACACCCAAGACTTTTGGATAGTGAGTGGAAAAAACATTTTTGCATGGGAAGAGAAACAGGGTGCCTGGCTGAAGAACTGCGTCCCGTATACATGCAGTCACGTGGGATATTGACTTTCAATCCACGGCCATTATAGCGCTTCAGTACCGGCATAGCATTTCACACAGGCAGTTAAGATGGTTCAGTGAGACGGCATAAAATATGACGGTTCTGTGACGGTATAGGCAATTCACACAGACCAAAATGCCGCATCAGTGCCAGTTCTGAGCCATCATAACTCGTCTGTGTGAAGAGTATCTGACTGTGGATGCTACACCATATGGCAAGTAACTTGAACATGGCCCATTTCTAGAGGACACTATTTTTAGGAATTTTAAATGACATTTATCTGCTCATGAAACATCCTGTAAATCCAGGAATTATATGGAATTGCAGTACCAGTCTACCTAAAACTATAGCTTTTACCTCTAAAATAACCTGTTTACAGGTCTGCAGTGTTGAAAGACTTAAGACACATATATTTGGTGATTAGTTGATTTATTACATGTGTTTAAACACAACTTGTATGATTACCAATAATCTCAATTCAGACAGATTTGTTAAACCACTGGATTATATAATAAACCAACCACCAACATTAAAAAAAACAATACCCTATTGCAAAGCCCTTACGTTTGTTAATCTTTCAGAAAGAGCGAATCAGTCTGTTACCTTCTTGTGGTTCTTGTAGACATTTCGATGTGCAAACTCCTTTCCACACAGCCTGCACTTGTAGGGCTTGTCTTCACTGTGTATGATCTTGTGAGCTGTTACCTGGTCGAGGCGTTTAAAAGACCTGCTGCAGACCTCACAGGTGTAGGGGCGTTTCTCTGTGGGAAGGGGCGTTAATCTTCAACAATACAGCAAGGACAGATGAAAGGGAGAGAATATTCTCCTCAGAGAGAATTCTGCAATTAAGTCAGAGCAATTAGGTTCAAACCAATTAGATGGGCTTTCATTTTTTACTATTAAATCACTTCTTAAAAGAGGAACACTTGTATCTCGAGAAACTGGCACATTCTCAGCAATCCTCTTTTCTAAATGCAAAACTCAAGATTCATTGTCTTAAATCAAAAAGAGAATTACTTCAAAAAGGAGTACAGACATCACATAAAGCACATGAATGTATGCGCGATTAGGACTCCTCCAGTGTGAGTGTCTTCATTACAAAACTATCTAGAACGTGCCATTCCTTCCAAAGTGTTTCCTTGTGCTGTGTGGGAGACTATTTTACAACAGACACAACCTTGCCCCCCTACCTGAATGGGTAATCATGTGTCGTTTAAGCTGGTTAGTTGAAATAAATTTCTTGTCACACTCCGGACAGTCAAAGACTTCATGGACCTGCAAAATTGCAGATAAAAGGTGACAATTCCACAAACACACAGTGCTTCCTTATGGTGAACTTTGATGATACCCCAGCCTACTGCTGTGCTAACAATCACAATAGCAAGGAAATAATCTTTAAGAATATAAAATTACATCTGAAAGAAAAAAAAAACATTTCTGGAGAAGGGAATAAAGCATATTAATATCACTTTGTGTAATAGGAAAGATATCTCTTATGTGTAATATTTGAACAGCTCATAAAAAGGAAATAAAAAAATATATTATTAAAATGTTATTAAGAATATTGCAGGTTTTGAAAAATTGTTTGCAAAAGATATTCTGTTGTAAATTATTTAGCAGAACAATGGAATTTTCAGTAATGTAAATTAAATTAAAACTTTCCTAAAGGACAGTATAAAAGCAGACATTTGCCAAGTGAGTCTGAATCTAAGCAATTTAATCAAAGGCACTGGTGGGCTGTACTACAAATCTCTGGAGAATAACGTCTGTCAATTCTCTGGCTAAGAGAACACCCCTCGGGTCTCTAAGACGGAGTTAGCTACCAGACACAATATGAATCAATAAATAAATAAATATTTATAACTTGTCATGATGCATGTGCATCAACATATGAAATGAACTGAATAAGAGAAAAGCAATATGCAAGTGTGTGTTAATAAACTATAATAATAAAGTAACAGACAAACTAAGGTTAATAAACTAACTGTCAAACTAAATTAACACAGCACCCCTACACACATTAAAAAATGCAGCAGCAGCTCTAGATTAAATTATGAATACATATACAGGAGCAATATTCAAGACATGCACAAAATTATTTAACAGAAGCAACTCACCAGAACCAATTGCTTGCCGACTTATGTCTGATTCAGGTTTTTTTCAGGAACTCGAACAATTTCGAGCAAGAGAAACAGCAGCGCGTTTCGCCGTTTGTTTACATGCCATTTCATAGTGATGAGGTGCACTCATGGAAATCAGAATGTAAAACGAGACAATGATATCACGGTGGTTCTGGAAAGAGTTAATAAACCAATCAGTGTGCCACAAGACACTCTCGCGATGAGAAGCCGCTTTTGAAAAGACCGAATAAACCATTTTAATTTAATTTTGATGATGATGAGTTATCAGGTTCCAAAACAGTCCTGTATCAGTTGTGAACTAATCACTATCAGTGCCAAGAAGGTGTTCTTTTAAGCGAAGTTCCTGTTCCTTTAGCCGGAGCATTTACAATGGGAAATATCTGTTTCACCTCAAGGGTGTTCTCTTAAGCGAAGTGTTTTCTCAGGAAGTGTTCCTATAAGTGGAGACTACTATATATACATAACTCTGTGTTAGGTGAAAGAAATTCTTTAACAGTTACACAACAAAATACCAATAAAGTCAACAAACATGCTACTGCTTTCTTACCTACCCTTCCTGCTGTTTAATTATCAATGTGCTGTGCAGTGGGTTAATGAACCAGTTAGCAAATGGCAAACCAATGTGGTGTTCACAAATGATTTGGAAATAACAAAACCACTACACTAAAACTGGCACCTTGACTAAACAAGGAAAGCAAGGCTCACATTGCCACCCCCTCAGTATCAGAGAGCTCGTTTCACACTGTTAGCACTCATGGACGGTCCCGGTGTGGTGTACTGAATGTATTTGCATGTATTCACAGGTGAAATCTTCACTGTACTACAATAAACATTTCCAGTAGAATTCTGGGTAGAAGAGTGACGGGCCTCCTTATTTGTAGCAGTAAACTAGGATTCATTAGGGTTGTACAAATAGTACATAAGAAAGTTTACAAACGAGAGGACATTCGGCCCCTCTTGCTCGTTTGGTTGTTAGTAGCTTATTGATCCCAGAATCAGCTTCTTGAAGGATCCCAGGGTGTCAGCTTCAACAACATTACTGGGGAGTTGGTTCCAGACCCTCACAATTCTCCGTTTAAAAAAGTGCCTCCTATTTTCTGTTCTGAATGCCCCTTTATCTAATCTCCATTTGTGACCCCTGATCCTTGTTTCTTTTCTCAGGTCGAAAAAGTCCCCTGGGTCAACATTGTCAATACCTTTTAGAATTTTGAATGCTTGAATCAGATCACTGCATAGTCTTCTTTGTTCAAGACTGAATAGATTCAATTATTTTAGCCTGTCTGCATACGACATGCCTTTTAAACCCGGGACAATTCTGGTCGCTCTTCTTTGCACTCTTTCTAGAGCAGCAATATCCTTTTTGTAACAAGGTGACCAGAACTGAACACAACATTCTAGATGCATTGTAAAGTTTTAACATTACTTCCCTTGATTTAAATTCAACACTTTTCACAATATATCCGAGCATCTTGTTGGCCTTTTTTATAGCTTCCCCACATTGTAGATGAAGACATTTCTGAGTCAACATAAACTCCTAGGTCTTTTTCATAGATTCCTTCTTCAATTTCGGTATCTCCCATATGATATTTATAATGTACATTTTTATCGCCTGCATGCAGTACCTTACACTTTTCTCTATTAAATGTCATTTGCCATGTGTCTGCCCAGTTCTGAATGCTGTCTTGATCAGTGAACATTTGCCATGTGTCTGCCCAGTTCTGAATACTGTCTAGATCATTGAACAGTGTTTGCCACTCCTCCTATTTTTGTGTCGTCTGCAAATTTAACAAGTTTGCTTACTATACCAGAATCTAAATCATGAATATAAATTAGGAATAGCAGAGGACCTAACACTAAAAGTACTTTCTGTTTTCTACATGTTAACCACTCCCTAATCCATGTGCTTGCATTTCCTTGAATCCCTACTGCATTCAGTTTGAGAATTAATCTTTTATGCACAACTTTGTCAAAAGCTTTCTGGAAATCTAAATAAACCATGCCACATGCTTTGCAATTATCCATTGTCGATGTTGCACCCTCAAAAAAAATCAGCAGGTTAATTAGACATGATCTCCCTTTCCTAAAACCACGCTGACTGTCTCCCAGGATACTGTTACCATATAGGTAATTTTCTATGTTGGATCTTATTATAGTTTCCATAAGTTTACATATACTAGAAGTCAGGTTTATTGGTCTGTAGTTACCTGGTTTGGTTTTGTCTCCCTTTTTGTGGATCGGTATTACGTTTGCAATTCTCCAGTCTGTCGGTATAACCCGTGTCAAGAGACTGTTGCATGATCTTGGTTACCGGTTTGTAAATAACTTCTTTCATTTCTTTGAGTACTATTGGGAGGATCTCATCCGGCCCAGGGGATTTGTTTATTTTAAGAGCTCCTAGTCCCTTTAACACTTCTGCCTCTGTTATGCTGAAGTTATTTAAAACGGGATAGGAACAGGTCAACATGTGGGGCATGTTGTCCGTATATTCCTTTGTAAAAACTTGTGAAAAGTAATCATTTAATATATTCACTTTTTTTTTTTCTTAGTCTATGATTTTGCCATTTGTATCTCTTAGACATTTAACCTCCTCTTTGAATGTTCTCTTGCTGTTATAATATTGGAAAAACATTTTGGAATTGGTTTTAGTCCCTTTAGCAATGTTCATTTCTATCTCTCTCTTGGCCTTTCTAACTTCCTTTTTGACTTGCATTTGCAGTTCCAAGTACTCTTTCTGTGTACTTTGTTTTTGGTCCCTTTTAAACACTGTAAAGTGCCTTTTTTTGCTGAATTTTTTTTTTTTAATTGATCTATTAAACCATTTTGGCCACTTTGTTTTAGATTTGTCTACTTCTGGGATGTAAATAGGATACCAAGATTACAAAAAAGCACTTTACCAGGACAACAGATTTCAGACAAGATCAATACAATCTGAATAGGACTTCCCTTTTAATTAAAAAAAAAAATAACAATGCAAGAAATCACAGCTTTCTTTCTTGTGAGCAAAGCCAAGAATATCACACATGTTAAAACTATTTTTTTTTTTTTTTTTTTTTTAAAATCATTCAGGCAGCTACACGATTTAATGCAACCATCTGACCTTTATTTTCAATAAAGAATGGCACCTGAAGCATAGAAACACGTGTTTATTGTAAAACTCTTTCAAAATGTAAATCTGATGCAAGGAAGAGTTTTGACCCAGGATCATAACTCATATTACACAAATAAATCACTCACTGCTGCCTGTTTTAAAAGAAAACTATGGTTTTTCTTCTTCAATCTGACTGGCAGCAATCTGGCTCTTATTCTTAGTTATTTACCTGTGAATGTTTACAGACCTCTTCCAAAAAAACAGACTCAGAACCAAAATATACAAATAGCTGTCACCCATTTGTCAGGTTTATTGGAGAAGGGCACATCAGTGTCTGCTTGCATGGCTTATGTGAAATAAATCAAATTTTAAAAAGTGTATAAATGTTATTGAAGGCTGGTTTAGAAAGCTTTTTTCAAATCTGTTGTCTTGGTTGATAGTCGAAAAAAATGCCATTAAAGCGGTTCAATTATTTAATTTGGATTTTAATGCTTTAATTTCAGAGGCAATTTCAGATTTCTGGCACTCTGGATGTCCTAGATGTCTTTAAAAGACCTCTTACTGTGCTAGCAATTGATGTCTGTCAGTAAAAAAAAAAAAACTATTATTTCTATCCCAGATTACAAATTTTTACAACTACTCTAGCTATTTAAAAAAAAAAAAAAAGTAAAATCTGCTAATGTAGTTTCAGTTGTAAGCAGCTTATTGATCCCAGAATCTCATCAAGCAGCTTCTTGAAGGATCTAAGGTATTTTTCTCCAATCAAGTAGTACAATAGTTTCACTTTCAAAACATCCTCCTTATCCCCCATTGTCAGGTCAATGTATTCCATCTCCTCCAGGCTAGCGATAAATTATTTTCATCAAAGTCTACTTTTCCTGGGGGTATGAGTGTGTGTTCCATCTAATTAACAATGCATTAACAGCTTTTCCTCTTCTTACTGTACACAATATCTAGGGTGGCAATATATTGATGTAGTCACGGTTAACTTTAGTCCTTCCCGTTCCACGCTGTTTTGTTTTTTTTTCTTTCTGCAAACGTCTGCGTGGATTACTTCAGGGTTCATGAAAGTATACCGCTGCCACCATGTTTGAAGCTTGCAATGTTCCCAAACTCTCAACTTCAAATTGAACAAGTACTCTATTTTGTACAGTTCTCTTATCCCAGACTGCTCTCTCACTGTTCTCACTATTCGTGTGCTCCAGCACTCTGTGTCCCCTCTTCACAGGAGAACACTAGCACAAGCAGTAAGTTCTGCACATATTGTTACAATGGCTTCCTACTGAACAAGACTATAAAAACCAGGACAGTATGTTCATTACCAAATGCCAAAAAGTCAAAAATGCCTAACCCAAAGAAGCCTTCGTCCTATCCATCACACATTTCTCAGACATTTTAACAATGTGTTTTTTTTAGGTTTCTCAGTCACAAAGCTGGACATCACACTAAAAGCAGTGGGAGTTAAGACATTTGTATTTTTCTTTTTCAAGCTGTCAAACATTTTGCATGAAAAGTGAATGCCAAATCTCAAACAAACCCATTCAATTTAGGAAAGAAATATTGAGAAACCTGTCATTCCAGAATGAGTGTGCAATCCCTTTTCTCTTTTAAATCAGATATCAAAGGGAAACCGTATATCTTTTTTAGTAACTGTGTATGACCTTTTGACCTCGGCGCAAACAGAGCATATCAAGAGGCGGCCCCTATCCAACTGACCTTTCGATGCTCCTGCAGGGTCCCAGCTGAAGAGCACTTCTTATTGCAAACGGAGCACATCAGCTTCTTGCGAGCGTTTCCTAAAAGAGAAACAAATACCACCAACATTTGACCAGGAAGAGCATTAGCGACCCCCAAATGCTTCCAGTGGGTGTGCGGTTTTACGCAGGTTCTCAGTGGGTTCTCAGTGGGGGTTCTGATAGGATACTGCATAACAAATTAAAGAATGGGACAGAAAGGTCTTTCCATTACCAAGCACTCTACAACACCTACATTAACAGCGACAAAAAAGACCCCACTTATAACAATTGCATAATTATAAACCATCCAGGGGACTGTGTTTGCAAACCTGTGCGCAGTTCAAAACTGAGGAATGATTCTTTTCATATCAGTTGCCAGTGTGAGATGTTACCCTGGCAAATGTAAGAAGAAAAACAAGTGATATGGAATGGATTCGATTTGTTATGAAACATTAATGTACCCCTTGTTATAGGCCATGTGTTTCAATTTAGTCAAATTAAACCATTGACAAATACTTAAAAAGTGTCTGGGGAATGCAGTCAACCAAGGCATGAATGGAAACTCAATTTTCCATTTATGTGCGAAATAAAAATGCTAAGTACTAGAACCCTGTAGAAGTGTCACTTAAAAAAAAGTGCTTATTATAACAGCTTGTAAAACACTGCTTTAATAGGCTACATGTTGTTAATAAATCTATATATTCATTGCAAAAATTAATTGTGTGAATTCCTATTATAATGCCATTAAACATCAAGATGGCACATGGAAATGTGTAACTGAAAAAAACAGTCAATTAAATTCATTTAGGACAGATCATTGTAAAAGCTAGTAATATTAACCATTGGAGTGGCAATTTCAAACATATTATAAATTTGATAATGTGGAAGACTTTCAGGCATGCAAGCACATTCAAGTTAACATAGCATCTCATTAAGAACTGGTGTTGACATTGTAGTGCAGTGATTCACGACAGAACCAGACATGAGTGCCCTGCTCAAACCATGAGGCTGTTAGTATCAGCACCCATGAAAAATGGTATGGTAAGTCAAAGGTCAATTACCAGGTGTATTTCCCTTCCTTTTCACAGTGGGATTAAAAAAGTGACAGAGCATCTAATTACGTGAGTCTATATCCAATTACTTCAAGTTCATGTTAATAGACATAAAGCATATTTTATCACACTGCACTATTATTACAGACCTGCATTTGCTATTTATATGTTTCAAATCCTCTTTTTAAATTATATGCTGTTAAAAAAAGTGAGAGGAAAATAGGGAGATGGTGAAACATGCTTACAACATGGAATCAAAATTGATTTAATTAGGAGTTTTTGCCACTGATCAACACAAAAAGTCCATAATGTCAAAGTGAAAAATAAAATCTACAAATTGTTCTAAATTAATTTCAAATACAAAACAGAAAATAACTGATTGCATAAGTATTCATCCCCTTGAGTCAATATTTGGTAGAGGCACCTTTGGCAGCAATTATAGCCATGAGTCTATTTGGATAAGTCTCTGCCAGCTTTGCACATCTGGATACTGCAATTTTTGCCCATTCTTCTTTGCAAAATTGCTCAAGCTCCGTCAAGTTGGATGGGGATCTTTGGTGAACAGCAATTTTCAACTCTTTCCACATATTTTCAATTGAATTGAGGTCCGGGCTTTGACTGGGCCACTCCAGGACATTGACCTTTTTGTTTTTAAGCCACTCCAGTGTGGCTTTGGCTGTATGTTTGGGGTTATTGTCCTGCTGGAAGATGAATCTTCTCCCAAGTCCCAGGTCTCTTGCAGACTTCAGCAGGTTTTCCTCCAGGATTTCTCTGTACTTTGCTGCATCCATTTTGCCCTCTATCGTCAAGAGCTTTCCAGGCCCTGACGTAGAGAAGCATCCCCATATTATGATGCTGCCACCACCATGCTTCACAGTAGGGATGGTGTTCTCAGGATGATGTGCGGTGTTAGGCTTGCGCCAAACATAGCGCTTAGCGTTGAGGCCAAAAAGCTCTATTTTGGTCTCATCGGACCATAGAATCTTCTTCCACTTGGTCTCAGAGTCTCCCACATGCCTTCTGGCAAACTCTAGCCGAGATTTGATGTGAGTTTTTTTCAACAATGGCTTTCTTTTTGCCACTCTCCGATAAAGGCCAGTTTTGTGAAGCACCCGGGCTATTGTTGCCGTATGCACAGTGTCTCCCAGCTCAGCCGTGGAAGACTGTAACTCCTTTAGAGTTGCCATAGGCCTCTTGGTAAAGGAATACTGCAGCTGCCTGTCTCCACTCTAACCGAGGAGTTTAAGTGTGCCAAGGTCCGACTGGAAATGACATTAGTAGAGTCACACGACAAATGCGTAAGTGAGGCAGCACCTGTGTTGAAAACTGGAAGAAAGTGGGCGGCAAAGAAAGCTGTGGAGGATGCAAAGGCTGCCCTTCGAATTGGTGATATCATGGGGCAAGTTCAGCATGGAAGAGGGGGTCTTGGTCTCAGTTCAGCTCCTCCTACATGGCACAAAGCAGCACCAGCTCAACGGAGGAAGCTGGCAGTCAACGAGGTGCAAAAGCAGGAGGAGAGGATGAGGTGTGAAAAGGCCATTTCCCAGGCCAAGCAGGGAGAATGGATGAGATGGGAGAGTGTGGAACAACGCAAGATTGGCTGGCAAAACCTATGGTCAATGAAACACAGCAGGATCAGTTTCCTTATAAGGTCAACATATGCTGTTCTCCCATCGCCACAGAACCTAAACCACTGGGTAGGAGAGGATCCCTCATGTCCTTTGTGTTCATCACCTGCAACATTAAGGCACATTTTGACAGGATGTAAGGTGGCTCTTAGCCAAGGACGGTTTACTTGGCGCCATGACCAGGTGCTGCGATGTTTGGCCTTAGTATTGGAAGACAAGCGTAACATGACCAATAAGTTGCCACCTGTTCCATCAAAACATTACACACAAAAGACACATTCCTCCGCCCAGGAGAGCAAGCACCAAGAAAAGGTGTTAAAACCAATCCTCGCCCAGGACAACTGGAAGCTGCTAGAGACTGGAAAATGCTGGCAGATGTTGGTCAACGACTTATTTTTCCACCTGAGATTGCCACCACTAACCTTCGACCAGATATTGTCTTGTGGTCTGGATCAGCACGCCTTGTTCACCTGGTAGAGTTAACAGTGCCATGGGAGGATGCTGTAGATGAGGCGTATGAGAGGAAGAAACTGCGGTATGCTCAACTAGCCACTGAAGCGGAACAGCGAGGATGGAGAGTCTGGGTTTACACTGTGGAAGTGGGTTGTCGAGGATTTGTGGCACACTCTACAACCCGGTTTCTCAGAGATGTCGGATTCAATGGCCAAGAGTTGCGTCGCACAGTGAAGAACTTATCTGAAGCAGCAGAGAGGAGCAGCAACTGGCTGTGGTTGAGACGGAAAGATTCTGGCTGGGGATCTCAAGCACAATAGAAAGAAAGAAACGCTGATGTACAGGTAAGTAAGCTGGGCTGAGTTGAGTGGGGGACGGAGGGGGTGATGCTGGGACGCCAGAATCACCGTCGAGCCCTCTTGAGGTGTCATGGGCTTGTCGACGAAACACCGTGGATGGAAGGTGCCCACTTGAAGACCCCTACTTAGCTCAATCCAGACGGTTGTCATGCTGATGCGCTGGGGAGACCGCACTATGGTTGATCCCCGGAGCCAGCATCGCAGCCGTTGTGTGTGCTGATGCGCTATGGAGGCAATAAGCTGATCCCTGGAGCCAGCATTACACTTCAGCCATCAACACCAGACAGAAGGATATCTACATCATCATATGGAAGGAAGCGCAAATGGATGGAGACACATATGGATCACATTAGTTTACTGTGAAGCTACGTCTTAGTTGGTGCTTATTTTGGAGAGAGCCAAGTTCAAATCAGCATGAAGTTTTAACATCTACTCTCATGTAATGGAAATCATGAAGATCTGGATACATCCAGTGACTGCTGTGAATAGTGCAGCTGGCAACAAGGGAAAGACCTTGTGACAGCCTGGAGAGACAGCTGACTGGGGCTGGCAAGGGTTAGCTACCCTTGTCGGCAGTATCCAGCTCTGTGTTTACAGGATACTGGAGACACCCGTCCAAGGCTTCTAAGAAATTAAAGAGAAAAATACCCCTAGAGTCTGCGAGAGCGGGGGCGGAAGATGACTCAACGTTGGACAACACGGTTAAGGACTTAGGAACGGAAACGGATATGAGTATGGAGAGTACTTCACAAAAGACTAGTTCAAGATCTGCAGTTAGCAAAGACATGGAACTCCAGGTTTGTGTCTGCGGCTGGAGCAAGGTGACAACGGTCAGGGGTTTGAAGATTCATCAAGGGAGAATGAAATGCTTGAGGGAGAAGGGACAAGGGCCTCGCATTGATCAGTACTTCTTACAAAGTCAGTCAAGTCAGTCGAATGAAATCCAGTGACAGGAAGCAAACCACAGTTCGCAGGATATCAGCACCCCTGTCATAGATGTGAGGAGGACTTGCATGGACACAGTTAGTGATGAACCTAATGATCCTTGTGAACCCAGTCAGACAAACCAGCGTAAGAGAGAAAAGAACCTCAACGGGCACAAGCCTGGAGTTAAATGGCCAAGAGCTTGTGAGAAAACTGCATAGGACACAGTAAACACAGATCTCTGCTTTGCATTGGAAAGGTTAAGTGGAACAGTTGAAAAGAAACTGGATACATTTGGGGACATCATCTACGCATATGGAAGCGAGAGGTATGGAGTTGAAAAAAGGAAGGAAAAAGTACAAACTATTCCTGGAAAGTCTAGACAGCAGCAGGAGATTGAACGTTTAGTTAGAGAAAGGAGACAGCTGAGGAAGCAATGGAGGAGAGCAGAAGAAAGTCAGAAGGAGGGACTCAATCTCTTACAAAAGGGTCATAAAAGATAAGCTTGCAACATTGCGCAGAGTTGAGCGCCTACGGAAACGCTACAAAAAGAAGGAGCGTGCGAGAACTAACTTTTATAAAGACCCATTCAAATTTGTAAAGATGTTATTCACCAGTGAGAAGAATGGCACACTAAAAGCATCTAAGTTTGAGCTGGAGAGATATTTGGAGGAAACACAGATTCAAAAAGGCAGAAGCCTATGTCAATTCCGTCAGACATCCCACCTATCAATCCACCAGAATACCAAATGGAGGACTGTGCACCTAAGTGGAAAGAAGTAGAGCAAGCTGTGAAAAAAGCAAGGGCTTCATCATCTCCAGGGCCTAATGGAGTTCCGTACAGAGTGCACAAGAGTGCTTCAGGAGTTCTACGAATCCTGTGGAAATTGATGAAAGTAGCATGGGAAAAACAGGTTGTACCAAGAGCATAGCGCCGAGCAGGTGGAGTCTTTATACCTAAAGAAAAAGATTCTACAAGCATCAGTCAGTTTCGCCCTATTTCCCTATTAAACGTAGAAGGCAAGATTTTCTTCAGCATTATTGCTCAGAGATTGTCAACTTACCTATTAAAGAACTGCTTCATTGACACTTCAATACAAAAAGCGGGCATTCCAGGTTTCCCAGGATGCTTAGAACACATCAATGTGATCTGGCAACAAATTCAATCAGCTAAAAGGAGAGGAAGGAGGTCCATGTGACATTCCTGGATTTGGCTAATGCATATGGTTCAGTGCCACATGAACTTCTTTGGGCAGCATTTGATTTTTTCAGTGTACCAATGACAATAACAAATCTAGTGAAAGCCTACTTTGGAGATTTGCAATTTAGTTTTTCAACTTCAGAATTCAGCACTACATGGCAATGCCTAGAAGTTGAAATAATGGCAGGATGCACCATTTCTCCACTGGCTTTTACCATGGCAATGGAAGTAATCATTAGGGCATCAAAATGGGTAGTGGGAGGAGAGCGCTTGGCTTCTGGAATGCGACTACCACCAATTCGAGCATACATGGATGACATGACAACCATGACTTCAACAGTAGCCTGCACTAAATCGGCTATTGGACAAATTAACTAATAACATTGAATGGGCACGAATGCAATTCAAGCCCACTAAATCAAGGAGCATCTCTATAATTAAAGGTAAAGTAGTAGATAAAACGTTCTTCATTAATGGTGAGGCAATACCAACAGTGTCTGAGAAGCCAGTGAAGAGCCTTGGGAGATGGTACGACGGGGATCTAAAGGACACAGTTCGTGTGGGAGAAGTTAGACAACAAGCTGTGGAAGGGTTGAAGAGCATAGACAGCAGCGCTTTACCAGGCAAACTAAAACTCTGGTGCTTTCAGTTTGGTCTACTGCCAAGGTTGCTGTGGCCACTGACTGTGTACGAGGTTTCTTTGACAACAGTAGAGAAGCTGGAAGCTTTAATCAGTTCATACATCAGGAAATGGTTGGGAGTTCCACACTGCCTCAGCAGAGTGGGACTTTATGGTAAAGGAATACTGCAGCTACCTGTCTCCGCTCTAACCGAGGAGTTTAAGTGCGCCAAGGTCCGACTGGAAATGACATTAGTAGAGTCACATGACAAATGCGTAAGGGAGGCAGCACCTGTGTTGAAAACTGGAAGAAAGTGGGCGGCAAAGAAAGCTGTGGAGGATGCAAAGGCTGCCCTTCGAATTGGTGATATCATGGGGCAAGTTCAGCATGGAAGAGGGGTCTTGGTCTCAGTTCAGCTCCTCCTACATGGCACAAAGGCAGCCCCAGCTCAACGGAGGAAGCTGGTAGTCAACGAGGTGCAAAAGCAGGAGGAGAGGATGAGGTGTATAAAGGCCATTTCCCAGGCCAAGCAGGGAGAATGGATGAGATGGGAGAGTGTGGAACAACGCAAGATTGGCTGGCAAGACCTATGGTCAATGGAACAGAGCAGGATCAGTTTCCTTATAAGGTCAACACATATGATGTTCTCCCATCACCACAGAACCTAAACCTCTGGGTAGGAGAGGATCCCTCATGTCCTTTGTGTTCATCACCTGCAACATTAAGGCACATTTTGACAGGATGTAAGGTGGCTCTTAGCCAAGGACAGTTTACTTGACGCCATGACCAGATGCTGCGATGTTTGGCCTTAGTATTGGAAGACAAGCGTAACATGACCAATAAGTTGCCACCTGTTCCATCAAAACATTACACACAAAAGACAACATTCCTCCGCCCAGGAGAGCAACCACCAAGAAAAGGTGTTAAAACCAATCCTCGCCCAGGACAACTGGAAGCTGCTAGAGACTGGAAAATGCTGGCAGATGTTGGTCAACGACTTATTTTTCCACCTGAGATTGCCACCACTAACCTTCGACCAGATATTGTCTTGTGGTCTGGATCAGCACGCCTTGTTCACCTGGTAGACTTAACAGTGCCATGGGAGGATGCTGTAGATGAGGCGTATGAGAGGAAGGAACTGCGGTATGCTCAACTAGCCACTGAAGCGGAACAGCGAGGATGGAGAGTCTGGGTTTACACTGTGGAAGTGGGTTGTCGAGGATTTGTGGCACACTCTACAACCCGGTTTCTCAGAGATGTCGGATTCAATGGCCAAGAGTTGCGTCGCACAGTGAAGAACTTATTTGAAGCAGCAGAGAGGAGCAGCAACTGGCTGTGGTTGAGACGTAAAGATTCTGGCTGGGGATCTCAAGCACAATAGAAAGAAAGAAACGCTGATATACAGGTAAGTAAGCTGGGCTGAGTTGAGTGGGGGACGGAGGGGGGTGATGCTGGGGCACCAGAATCACCATCGAGCCCTCTTGAGGTGTCGTGGGCTAGTCGACGAAACACCGAGGATGGAAGGTGCCCACTTGAAGACCCCAGAGATGTACCCTACTTAGCTCAATCCAGACGGTTGTCATGCTGATGCGCTGGGGAGACCGCACTATGGTTGATCCCCGGAGCCAGCATCGCAGCCGTTGTGTGTGCTGTTGCGCTAGGGAGGCAATAAGCTGATCCCTGGAGCCAGCATTACACTTCAGCCATCAACACCAGACAGAAGGATATCTACATCATCATATGGAAGGAAGCACAAATGGATGGAGACACATATGGATCACATTAGTTTACTGTGAAGCTATGTCTTAGTTGGTGCTTAACTTGGCGAGAGCCAAGTTCAAAGTTTAAACATCTACTCTCATGTAATGGAAATCATAATCATGCCTTGGAAATGTTCTTATATCCTACCCCTGATTGGTGCTTTTGAAGAACCTTATTCCGGATTTGATTTGAATGTTCCTTCGTCTTCATGATGTAGTTTTTGTTAGGAAATGTACTAACCAACTGTGGGACCTTCCAGAGACAGGTGTATTTAACCTGAAATCACGTGAAACACCTTAACTGCACACAGGTGGACTCCATTCAACTAATTATGTGACTTCTAAAGACAATTGGTTGCACTAGAGCTTATTTAGGTGTGTCATAGAAAAGGGGGTGAATACTTATGCAATCAATTATTTTCTGTTTTATATTTGTAATTAATTTAGAACAATTTGTAGATTTTATTTTTCACTTTGACATTATGGACTTTTTGTGTTGATCAGTAGCAAAAACTCCTAAATAAATCCATGTGGAAAAGTTCAAGGGGGGTGAATACTTTTGAGAGCCACTGTATTTAAAATGAGCAGTGAAGCATGAATGGAAGATCAACACAACCAATAAATATAACTGAAACTGTAGAGGTCTGTAGCAACAGTTGTAATTATCAAAACATGAATTTAGGAACATGCTTTGCTTGCAGTTCACTGGCTATTGTTCAAATGTGTAGCACAGAAGAAACAAAACAAAAGCAATACAAAACAATAGTGTACATCTCGAACATCCTCGTAGTTGTGTGATACTAATCACATGTTTGTTATGTCAAACATCCTCGTAGTTGTGTGACACTGTGACAGAAATACAATGAGTTTTGGTTGTAAATCTCCCTCCTGACCTGTGAGGGTGCTAAGCAGCGAAAGGAGAAGTCTTTCGACGGGCTGGCCTGACAGTTCTTTCCCCGGGCCGGGAAGTCGGTCAGTCTGGAAGAAGGCGAGAGTCCGTTGCAGGAATGTATTGACCCGGAAGAGAAATGACATAGCAACTGCAGATAGTAGAGACAGCTGCACTCATTTACCAAGGGGTCATGCGTGATAGCAAAAAGGCAACGGAGAATCACAATCTTTTCCTTCGCTTGGTTCGAGAGACAAGGAACTGGAAGGACCGGGAGAAAACCCATAAAACTAAAAAAGAGTTTGTGAGTGTTTTGTTTGTTTTGTCGCTGTTAGTAATTGTCTTTTGTTTTTGTTAATCACTAGACGGCTAACACGTCTCCGGAGCTGTCGCTTTGTGCCAGCACTACCGCACTACATAAAGAGAGACGGACCGCAAAATGGGAGGGAGCATCACTGACAAGGCTGGGGTCTGGTGGGAGAGTGCTTGAATGGTAACAAACGCCAGTCAAAAGGAGTCAGAACGCAGTGTGACGAAGAAGGCGAGGTTACTGGGCCATCCAGGGCAGATGCTACTCTGGCCCCTCTCAATATACTGGACATGTGGTACTCAAGCGCGGACATAGTGTGGGCCAACATAATGACCCATCACTAGTGCACGCTTGGGGGCAGGTCCTGTCTATTGAAGGTAAGGATGTTGATGGCGCTGGGGCGCTAGTATATCCACACTTCAGTATCAAGGGGCAATTACTATATAGGGTAAATCTAGCCGCGGGCACAGGACAGCCTGTAACACAATTATTGGTTCCCCCGTCTTGCCGGACCGAGGTCATGAGGCTGGCGCATGATATCCCTTTTGTGGGGCACCTCGGAGCTGACAAGAAAAGGGAGCAGATATTGGCTCGATTCTTTTGGGCAGGTCTTCATACTGATGTGTCGAAATATGTAGCCACATGCCCAGAGTACGTCCCGCCCCTTTGGTTCCACTGCCGATTATTTCCACTCCTTTTGAATGCATTGCAATGGACATAGTGGGCCCTTTGCTACCTTCTGACTCTGGGTATACACATATATTAGTAGTGGTAGATTATGCAACGCGATACCCAGAGGCAGTTCCATTGAGGTCCACTACTGCCACTGCAATAGCCACCGAGTTAGTACAGATTATGGCTAGAGTAGGGATCCCCAAGGAGATTTTGACTGATCATGGAACTTTCTGTCTAACATGTTACAGCAGGTATATAAAATATTAAAAATACATCCCATCAGGGCTTCTGTTTATCAACCACAGACGGACAGTTTGGTGGAACATTTTAATCAGACGAAGTCGATAAAATGAGTTAAAGACAAGGCGTTTAGTTTTTTTTTTAAATATGTATTTTTTGTTTTTATCCCAAAGACAGGCTGCAGTAACCACCCAACTTTTTATATGACATTTAAAACTACAGGACTTATTTAAAAGTACATATTTAATATGTAAATTAGTCATATGTGCACTGAACGCTCTGTCACAGCACATGAGTCTGGTGTTAGTGATTAAACGTTGATTACATTACAAAAGTTTGCAATAGATTGGCAAGTGGTACTAAATAAAATGCGTTGTCAGCCATTTCAGAATTTTTCTCGCTTACCCCAGTTTGAAAACCGCTACCTTAGAAGAAACCACATTACCAACAGATACAGTTTAATAGTAGTATTTAAATGCCATTGTCCTGATTGGTCAACTCTTACCTTCCAGCTTTTTATTTTGACAATTTCCACATGAAAAATGGCATTTTATTTGACATTTTTCATTCTTAGCCCCCAAGTAAAAATTTTGGACAGTTTTCAAAACAGTTTTGCTTTATTTTTACAACATACGTTGAGGTTGTTGATACAATAAACGCGTATACTTGCTTCAGGTACTGTATTTAATTTTTTTCAAGGTTAAACAATGGCCCGTGTTACACAGAACATAAAAATAAAATGTCAACTATACAATATGTATTTCGATGGTTTTGTGGATTTGCTATATTTGAACATATTTTAATACTGCTCATAATTATATGGTTTTGAAAATGCTACTTACCAAAACCGTGACTGCACGAACTGTATTACATAATAATTTCCCTTATTCTGATTCCAGTGGTGTTTTCTCAATGCAAGATGTATTATATACAGTGCTGTATAAAATCACATAAACCGTATATATATAGTATATATACTGTATATATTATCATGCCGTTATAGGCCTACTGCGAAAAGGCCAAGAGACAGTTGGTGAATTAGATAAACAGATACTGAATTATTTTGGCCCTGAATTTTATCATTTTTCGTTACCATAGGCTACTTTTATTTTTAAATCAATGATGCGTTTTTTGTTTCACAAATCTACTGCACTTTGTCTATAACTACTGCAGTACGCAGTACACATTTCTCCCATTCACTTGCTCGGTCATTCCATATCTCCAAACATAGATACTTTGTCTAACAGATAGAGAAGTTTACAGCGGATGAATTTCACAGTAAGCACAAATATAATAGCCTACATTTCAACAGTCACTGGCGAAGCTCATTACTTATTCTTCCAGAAGTAATGGTCGGGTGTAACAGGGATACAAGGTTATATTTGTGCCGGGCTATGTTGTTAACAAGCCTGATGTTGTCGTCCAGGCTTTACTGTGAAACTGACTGTAGCCAGGGAGGGTGTGAGCGCATTCTACTGGACTGGAGAATACAAACACGGGAGTTTAATTATGAAAACGCAAGTGTAAACAAACAAGTAAAAAAAGATTAGCCTGTTGTCAGACATGTCATGTTAATACAAAATACATTAATATACTGCGTATTGGTATTGCGTCTGGTCTGGGTAGGGGGGACCCACGGGCGCATTAAGAGAAATTCAGCGGGTTATTTTTTATTTCAGGGGGACATTGGCGCGGCCTAGTGTGAACACTGAATAATCCAAACTACCGATTGTAACCTACAACTGGAACATGATTTGGTCTAATGGGATTACTTGCATAAAAGCCACTCTGATCTGCAGTGTTAAAGTAACAGGCTTTAAGATTGATAGTGATAAGAAGAAGGAAGTCTCGAAGGGGCCACTAGGCAGGGTCTGCACATGGCACGCCATCTGAGCCAAACATCTGGGGGAGAATAACCCACACCATTAGGACTTGCTGAAATGCTCTTTGTTATGTTTTAATACTTCCTTCAATTACTTGGGTGAGCAGTAAGTTCCATTTTATCATTACATAGCTACTTATACATAAAATGTAATTCCTTTAAGGTAGTATGCTACTACTTGTGGAAATACACACTACACATAATATCATAAAGTGAAATATAATCTTTCATGAGATGTAGGAATGTCTAAAGGCTCTCTGAAGCAAAAATATAAAAGTAAATCTGAGGGTTGTAAAAGTATACAATTTGTGAAGGGAATACTAGTTGTCTATTGAATGTGTTTTGCTGTACATTAGGATAATGAGAAATAGTAAGCATTTTAACTAATACCAATAGAGCTGTTGTATTCGTATTAGTGCAACAATAAAGAAAGCCTTCTAAATATAACTGCTTTGCTTCCGACATACACCTTTTCCTGGTTCCACGATAACATTCAATCACATTTTCCAGGAGGAGTGGTAGGTATACTGTTTTGATCACCACAAGAGTGGAGGAGGTTGGAAGCATGTATCTGTGTCTGGAACAATTGAATGAATAGCTCTGTAGAACAAGGACACTCAGAGTCATGAGTGCTACTGTATTTTCAAACTAAACCGCTGCACCACCATTTGGAATTTTCTAAAAGTTATGTACCAATTAATCTAAAATCCTTCTTGTAATCAATAAAACAAGCCCATTCACAAACATGTCATGATGCTTATGACTTCATTGCACAAGCAACAGTCAGAAAAACAAGAAACCCTTTATATTTTCTTACCTATATGGCCGTTCTCTTTGTGTTTCTTCAGAGCGTCCTTGCTCTTGAACCTCTTTCCACAGCTAACAGCTTTACAAATAAGCCTGGCATCACCTTTGCAAGCTTCCTTGTGCTGTTCGAAACTATACAAGACAACCAAAGAGAAGAGATTAACCCTCATGTCTACTCAAACTGAGATAAGACGAGTTCAGATGCTTGTGTTAGTTAGGTTGCAGGCAACTAGGCTTGTAAGCAGTCATGCAAAACAAAAGCTTCTCAGATAAACCTGGACTCGGAATTGAAGGAGGTGCTGCAGAGGGAACACTGGAACATTCTTGAAGAAGTGTCTTCTGGGCTGGCATTTTCTTTGCACTGCAGAACACTGCAAAAACACAGAAAATATTGGTTTAAGAACAAATTATTTTTTTCTTTTTATATAGGAAATCATTTTTACTGATGTGAATCTTACAATTGCAGTACAAGTAATATATATATATATATATATATATATGTGTTTTTGTATTCAGCCGATGAAGGACTTGTAGTCCGAAACGTCCTGATAATTGATTTGTAATCAATTATTCTACCTTTTTAAGTACATGAAATATCCTTTTCTTTTTTTCTTTTTTCTTATTGATCATTTTGGTACACAGCAGTTTTCCTTTTTCTCAAACTATCTATATAATATGTATATATATATATATATATATATATATATATATATATATATATATATATATATATATATATATATATATATACAGTACTGTGCAAAAGTTTTAGGCAGGTGTGAAAAAATGCTGTAAAGTAAGAATGCTTTCAAAAATAGACATGTTAATAGATTATATTTATCAATTAACTAAATGCAAAGTGAGTGAACAGAAGAAAAATCCATATCAAATCCATATTTGGTGTGACCACCCTTTGCCTTCAAAACAGCATCAAGCATCAATTCTTCTAGGTACACTTGCACACAGTTTTTGAAGGAACTTCGGCAGGTAGGTTGGCCCAAACATCTTGGAGAACTAACCACAGTTCTTCTGTGGATTTAGGCAGCCTCAGTTGCTTCTCTCTCTTCATGTAATCTCAGACAGATTTGATGATGTTGAGATCAGGGCTCTGTGGGGCCATACCATCACTTCCAGGACTCCTTGTTCTTCTTTACGCTGAAGATAGTTCTTAATGACTTTCGCTGTATGTTTGGGGTCGTTGTCATGCTGCAGAATAAATTTGGGGCCAATCAGATGCCTCCCTGATGGTATTGCATGATGGATAAGTATCTGCCTGTACTTCTCAGCATTGAGGAGACCATTAATTCTGACCAAATCCCCAACTCCATTTGCAGAAATGCAGCCCCAAACTTGCAAGGAACCTCCACCATGCTTCACTGTTGCCTGCAGACACTCATTAGGTATGCAGCTCTCCAGCCCTTTGGCGAACAAACTGCCTTCTGCTACAGCCAAATATTTCAAATTTTGACTCATCAGTCCAGAGCACCTGATGCCATTTTTCTGCACCCCAGTTCCTGTGTTTTCATGCATAGTTGAGTCGCTTGGCCTTGTTTCCATGTCGGAGGTATGGCTTTTGGCGCAAGTCTTCCATGAAGGCCACTTCTGACCAGACTTCTCCGGACAGTAGATGGGTGTACCAGGGTCCCACTGTTTTCTGCCAGTTCTGAGCTGATGGCACTGCTGGACATCTTCCGATTGCGAAGGGAAGTAAGCATGATGTGTCTTTCATCTGCTGCAGTAAGTTTCCTTGGCCGACCACTGCGTCTCACGGTCCTCAACGTTGCCCGTTTCTTTGTGCTTCTTCAAAAGAGCTTGGACAGCACATCTGGAAACCCCTGTCTGCCTTGAAATTTCTGCCTGGGAGAGACCTTGCTGATGCAGTATAACTACCTTGTGTCTTGTTGCTGTGCTCAGTCTTGCCATGGTGTATGACTTTTGACAGTAAACTGTCTTCAGCAACCTCACCTTGTTAGCTGAGTTTGGCTGTTCCTCACCCAGTTTTATTCCTCCTACACAGCTGTTTCTGTTTCAGTTAATGATTGTGTTTCAACCTACATATTGAATTGATGATCATTAGCACCTGTTTGGTATAATTGTTTAATCATACACCTGACTATATGCCTACAAAATCCCTGACTTTGTGCAAGTTTACCTAGAAGAATTGATGCTGTTTTGAAGGCAAAGGGTGGTCACACCAAATATGGATTTGATTTAGATTTTTCTTCTGTTCACTCACTTTGCATTTAGTTAATTGATAAATATAATCTATTAACATGTCTATTTTTGAAAGCATTCTTACTTTACAGCATTTTTTCACACCTGCCTAAAACTTTTGCACAGTACTGTATATACACATACATATATACACACACACACACACACACACACACACACATACACACATACATACAGCGGTAAACATAACTTTCATCATTAGGTTCTCACGTGAGTAACAGCAGAAATGGTTTGGTACTCACCAAAATTAGGGGGCATCAGCAAAGTCGCTGTCTAGCTCCACCGCCTCTCCAACAGTTAAAACAATTGGGATGGCAGTGTCAGAGACACAACAATAGTTTATGAATTAAGTAGGAGTCTGGATTTGCTGGTTATTACAATTGTTTAACAAATCATCACACATTCTCTATTTATTTCAATAACCTACCACTATATATCCCACCCTGGGGATTCAAAAGTCACGTTGTCACTTTAGTGTTGTTGAACACTATGACAGGGATGGCTATGACTATGACAGAGTGGTGACGTCACACCAGAAACAGGAACTGCAACAGACAGGTGTATTCTGGTGCAAAGCTCATTGCGGCGCTATTTTTATTTTTAAACAAAAATAAATACAATATTTAAACACAAAAAACACCTCTCATAGAGCGAAATAAAACGGTTTCACAAAAACAAATCACAAACACCAAAAACTCATGAAACAAACACGTTGCTGGGGCTTCCAGCACTCGTAGCAGTTGTTTTTAGTTTTACTTTCAGTTTCTCCTCTCTAGCTCCCGTTCCTCCCCTCGAACACCCACCCGGAGCCGGAAAAACTGCAGGGCTTTATAGTTGTGACTGAGGGATCAACTATCTAAATTATATTATCCCTTAGTAGATGTATTCACATTTAAATGTAACAGCTTTCAAACATCGACATCTCTCATCTGCTCTCAGTTTGAGAAGCGAAGTGTCAGCGTGAGCTTCCACAATGCCACTCCTCGTAACTGCATCCCTCTTCTCTCAATGGACGGCTTAACAGAGATCTCCACTATCATTGGTTGGTTCAAGGGCCCTGTGGAAGGGTGGGGGTATTCACTGACACGGGAGACAAGATTTTATTTGCAAAACACCGCACAGGTGCCCAGATTTATTTATTTTTCTTATTTAGTTTAACCCGCAGAGGGCGCTGTTGTCCGTGGTCTGGATACTGCCGACAGTAAACCAGGACCACGGGGTTACCAACACAGGTATCCCAATCCGTGCACCTTCAAGTGCTCAAAATAATAATGAAAACAGAAGGCGAAAGAAAAAGGGAAAATAAAACAGTAATAAAACTACAAACAAAAGTGCTGCTTATGCAGTGCCCCCACTGCCGCTAAGCCGGTCAGCACGGGTCTCCGTCCTACACTCCGTTGTGCCTATGCACTGGGGTTGGCCAGGGTTTCCCGTACCTCTACACACGTCCCCTCGGGTACGTATTTATTTATTCAGGAACGGCTGCCCCCTCAGCCGGGCTCGCCTGCTCCTTGTTTCACGCTGGCCTCTTCTGCCAGCGACACTGTATTTCCCCAACACGCCACCAATGCACAACCAAGCCAGATCTTATGGGCCGAGCAGTCTCCCAAGGCCTGCCCCTCAGCCACTCAGAGAGAGGGAAAGTACACACACCCTCTTCCCCACCTCTCCGTGTCATCGCCATGACTGACAGGCGGGTCCCACGATACCGCTGCCCTCTACCTGCAGTAATACGGATGTGCCAAATAGTCAGTCCAGATCTCCCCTGTTACAGGCCCATTAAAAGAAAATTATTGATGTTATGAACTGGAGCGGTTCCACTTGTCACGCTCCATTTTTTTATAAAAACGAAGCAGCCAATGATAGCGCTAGCAGGGAGGGACTGTAGTTAAATCTGAACCCTCCAGTCTTAAGTGAAATATGGGGACTGGTATTTAATTTTGATCAGCTCAGGTACCGAAGACTACTGAAAGTCCATCGACCCTGAGACTGAAGAGAAAATCCTGAGTCTCCAGGAGAAATTAGGCAGGTATGGGTCACCTTGCAACTGTGAGCACTCTCACTGCCTTTATGAAAACTGCTTTCCTGTTAAAAATGTACTGACAGTGCGCCTTTGCGTCTTAAAAAACCATATGGAAGTCCACATTTGTTTTTATTGATTTGCATGTGTACCAGTTATGTGAACCCCTGTATATACACACACACACACACACACACACACTGTATATAACATTCAGTTCCCCTAGATACCTAGGTTTAGACTACTGGCATGCCATTATACTGCAGTCCTATGCATTTGCAAGCATGCTAAACCATGCTAAGTTTTGAAGTCGCCAGAATGTCGCCTAAATAAGGAAATCTTAGTAATTTAAAACACCATCGAGCATTAAACCTTCAAACAACGTCTATCAATACCGCCATAAATCACTTTCATGTCAACATCTTACACCACCATGTAAATGTACTAAAAGCGGCACAAAAGATCACAGTCTGTTCAAGAGAGATAGTGAGCAATCTCGTATAATTGTCCCTATATACTGTTCTCCGGTTCCTTAATCAATTTCACAATTACTTGGCTCATTACAAGTGTTCCACAATCATGTTCAATTTCACACTATTATAAATCGTACTATAGCCTTCCACAGGTCAGCCATATGTGCACTGTACTTCTGTTATTTAGAAATCATACCAGCTTGTTAACAGTTTGTTTACATTCCACAAAGATAGATTTAGCTATAGAGGCACAAGCTCCCCCACAACAGCCATGCATCTACTTGTAGCAGTACTACGCTCTATAGCAACATTTCTCAAATGCAGCCACCAGCAGGATTTTGTGCGGCCACAGCTGCCCCCCAGTAGCCACCCAGCAACTCCTCTCTCAATCAACTTTTCTCTTAATCAGCGCCCCTATCCAGCTTTCATTCAGTGCAGTTCATGCTGCCTGCATTCTGATTCCTCACCCTGCTTCCGTTTCTGTTTCTACTATTGGCCAGCATTAACGTCAGTATCATCACTGAATGTTGACTGGGCGAGCTTTTATTCTCATCAGATTTCATTTTGGCATGCGTCTCAAATCTCTGTCCTTTTCGCTTTGTGTCAGTGCTCCTTGGTTGATCAACGAGAGACGACTTTACTAGTGCGATGTGAAAACAGTAATAGGGAGTAATATTATTTTCTTTAGTAAGGAGAAACTATCTGACTATTTGTACAAACATTGCTGTACATGAATTCGAAGGCAAAGATCCATGACTGTATCTTCCATAAATTACATGATAAATATTAGAAATATGAATCACAACATGTTTATTACATGATAAATATTAGAAATATGAATCACAACATGTTTTGATTTACCATCTTGCCAGGATTTACCACCTTGCCAGGATTTGCCTGACAGTTTCTAAAATTGTTTGTTTGTTTAAAAAAACACCCCCTTTTCTATATTTATTTTTTGAAGAGTTTATTTAAGTTCAATTTGACAGTTTTCACTTGCGTTTACAGCTTTAAAAAAAAAGGCATAAGTAAGCCTCAGTATTGCTATTACTTATGAAAATGTGTCTTTTGCCACTTTGTTTACTGCGAAGAAACGACAGCCAGGGATTTAAAAATGTATAACATTAACTACTGTGTGACACCCTCTGCTTTATAGTTAATTCAGTGGGTCAAAGTAAGGCCTCCACAACCTATTATTCTGGAATATTTACATGTAATTTTATGATATTTTATGATTTATATAATCGCATTGCAAATTGCTATACTTTTGTTAGATTTAGCTGCATGTGACTGGAACAGGAAAGTAAAAGTAGTTTTGTATTTATTTAACTTTAATACGTTAGTAATGTATGTTAACTTGGGTATTGTATTAAAGTTATATCAATTTATATAATTGATGAACCTATTAAGTTTGACCTGTTGTCAGAGCAATACAAAATAAAAATCAATAAAAATAAAATCTAGCAAAACTCCTGAATTGTGTTTAACTTATTATTAGAAGGGCTGGGAATTGAGACCCAGCACAGAGCTGACAGGCGCTGCTGTGTATTAAAATGAGAAACACTTATTATAGAAATAAATTAAACAATGTTCAAGTGTATACAGTCAGCGCCTGGATACCCATTACCCAGATACACATCAGTCGTGTTTTACCGCCTTGTATCCAGATACACATCAGTCGTGTTTTACCGCCTTGTATTAAGAACAAAATCAATCCCCATTATATATATATATATGTAACAAATTAATGCACTTACCCGTCAAACGCAACTCCGTCACCAGTTTTCTGATTTTTTTTTAATTTTTTTTTTTAATTCTCTCTAATGCCAAATCAGTCTGTCTTATATTGTGCATTTACACAGTGCTTCCTCTAGTTTCATCTGACAAAAATGCAGCAAAAACAAAGCGAACGAGACAAGCTAGGGTAATGTAATAGTTAATCATTAAACAGTTTTAGATACTGTGATGTATTTTTTTTATTTTATCTTGTTGCTTTTGTGCATTTTCATTTGCAATTGAATTGTGACATTAGGGCCTTATCGAGCACTATATTCTGCAATTTTTAATATGTTAGGTCGTTAATGGGAAATTTTACATGCTGCTACAATACGTACCGGATTTAAAAGTATGTACTGTATTACAGTTAACGTGTCGTCTCTTTAGTAGTGGCAAGTGACATTTTCAGAATCATATCGTTCTGAATTAAAATACTACTTCTGTTAAATATAGCTACTAACAAAACCAATACACTACATGTAAATGGAAGCCTACTTACTTTAAAACACGGTCCTTTCAGATATGTATTTTTGATATTGTATCTTTTTTGTGTTCCCTGAAAAATGGACAAGGGATGGAACGGGCCAAAATGAAATAATTATTATTATTATTATTATTTATTTCTTAGCCGACGCTCTTATCCAGGGCGACTTACAATTGTTACAAGATATCACATTATTTTTACATACAATTACCCATTTATACAGTTGGGTTTTTACTGGAGCAATCAAGGTAAAGTACCTTGCTCCAGGGTACAGCAGCAGTGTCCCCCACCAGGGACTGAACCCACGACCCTCCGGTCAAGAGTCCAGAGCCCTAACCACTAACGCGTCACACGCGTCACAAGTCAAAATTTTATTGGGTCGGATATGTGAGCGCTGACTGTGTGTCTGTATTTTCTTTATTTTTTGTATGATATACTTAGTATTTTTAGGAAAAATGTGTAGTGTGGCCACACTCTGAGGCCACCAAAAAAAATGTGTTCATGCTTTTACAGCAAAACAGCTGCTTTTATTTTATGATTAACAAATTGCAAAAAAGCATGCATAAGCTACTGCTTTCAACACGAATTTGTAAGTTAACAACCTTGCTTATTGTAGAAATAGTTGGTGAACTTTATTTTCTTAAAGTAGAAATGCAATTAAAAATGTCTTGCTTGTGCTCTTATCATAAAAGCCATTCTACTTATATTACATTTGCTTAAACTTAGCCTCTGAAATGTTGAATTTCTACAGTCAACCTGACCTACCACACTCCCTGATGTTATATTCAGTTCTACAAAATTACATGGGCAAAGTGCCATTACAAGTGGAAAAAAGACTTTTCCATTACCCAGACATATCATACAGTATCAGCTACACGAGATAACAGCATTTTGTCTGGCCCCACATTATGTTGAGTTTATATCCAGATCTAGCTGGCTATTGAGGTACTTTGGTTTCCGTAATGTGGTTTAAAAATATAAAGTGTATTTCACTTTATAAAAAATCACTGAACACTTACTGTCTTTGTAAAGCCTGTTTGACAGGAAACCTCTTCCCACAATTCCTGCACTTGAATTCTTTGTCTTCACTGGGTTTTTGGTGAAGTGTCTGTACGTGTGCAGCAAGTATCTCTTGGCTAGAGAAGCTGCTCTCGCAGTGTGGGCAGGGGTGGTCCTCCTTTCCACTTACCAGCTCTGTGGATTCACAATGGCAATAATGAAACACACAGCTCCTTACCCTAATACAAATTGCAAAAATGGTGAAAAACCATCACAGGACTATTATTATTATTATTATTATTTGTTTATTTAGCAGACGCCTTTATCCAAGGCGACTTACAGAGACTAGGGCGTGTGAACTATGAATCAGCTACAGAGTCACTTACAATTACGTCTCACCCGAAAGACGGAGCACAAGGAGGTTAAGTGACTTGCTCAGGGTCACACAATGAGTCAGTGGCTGAGGTGGGATTTGAACCGGGGACCTCCTAGTTACAAGCCTGTTTCTTTAACCACTGGACCACACACCCTCCTATCTATCAACAAGCATGCCACAATTGCAGTTACAGATTTACTGGTGTACTAAGCTTTTGCTCCAGTACACTGAATGCACCACATTTTATTTTTAAAAGTGGTAAAGTGACAAAACCAGAAATAAATAGCATACAGCAGAAGGCAAATTGTCGGGCTCCTAGGTTGTTTAGTACATTTTTTTATTTATTTTTTTTACTTTACCATCACTGGAGCAAAAGCTTAATGAATCTGTCCCTATGTCTACGAACCAAGATAAATACTTTACACTACAAAACTAAAAGCTGTTAAACCACAGAATGCAAACAGAATATTTTAAAAGCGTGCTATTTTTTAGGGGGATGTTGCATCACTTATGTTCACATTCAGAGGGAAAATTATTAAACACTAACAGAAACTCATGTTTAAAAACTTAAATTAAACACTGTAACTCATATTAAACAACTTCATTTTGTACAACGTGGTTTTTATACAAAGCAAGAGAAGGAGAGATCCAAAGCGTTCACGTACCATTCAGACCGATCTCACCTATCTGTTGTGCTTCTCTGCTATTTTCTTCATCCACTTTGATGAGGACTTCATCTTCTTCCTCCTCCTCCTCCATTTCTTCCATGTCACTGTCCAAGTAACCAATCAAAAGCTCTGTGTCCGTTTCAATGTCATCTACAGCCAGGTAGAATATATTTTCTCCATCCTGTCATGAACACATGAAATGATTTGTTTTCATAGAGCCTTTGTGATTACTTTATTGTAAATTTGTCCATGCATTTTTGGCCAGAGGAGTGAGTTGCTGGGCCAGATTTTAGTTGTTATGCCTCATGGGTTTTTCTTGTTATTTCCCTATATTTTGGCATAGATTGGTTGTTTTTTGTGAAGCAAACCAAACAAAATGCTGCAAGTGCCAAGATTACTCGAGTTCAATATGCCATCTCTTGACAATTTCACCTGCAGGCTAATAGAAAGCTAGGGAAGTGTCTGCTTCCATGAATAGCTGCATTCAATGTTTCTGTAATAAAGACTTGAAAGCAGTGTCATAAATCTCAAGGTGGAACTGATTAACATCCAGCACAGTTAATTAAACTTCCTGCCGCTGTTTATTATACTACGCAGTTATGTCTGTCTTCAAACTTCTAGATAATGGTTTTTAATTTTGTCATATTACAAGATTAACTTCTACTGTCAACCGGTCAAGTAGCAGCTAATTGTATGATAAAAATAGACATAAAATGATCCCTATAAGTCCTATAAAATGCAAGCTCCGAGTTTGCCCTCAGGATAAATACATTGCAAAAAATCACAGCATCACAAGAATGCAACAAATAAATGACATGTCCTCAAAGGGATTCATGTGTCCAGCTCTGAGTCTGTTTATTAGAACCAACTTGTTACTCAAATGGTCACGTGCCAGAAAGCAGGCTGTTGTGATGTGTGATATGACCGGATTAGAGTTATTATAGGTGGTTTTCAACCTGCAATAAGACTCACCGGAGTTGGTATGCATTCACTTTATTTCCTTAGTGAGGCAGAAAATGTTTCAGGTAACTGAAGCATGGCATGGATCTGATTGGCAGCACCTGCTTTTAGTCACATAGTAGTTCTAAAAACCAGGACTTTGGACCCCTTCCATGGCACCAGCTTTTTTTTTTTTTTAACACCACTGCATTTATTCATTGTAGCAATGTGTAATGGCCAAATAAGATTTGTGTGTAGAATGTTTCACTGAATCCCTTGCACATAAATTGGGACCCAATAACCACAGAGAGGCAAGAACAATCTATCACTCATACTACTGTAGTTAAATTCATTATTAAAAGCAATTTTAGGGTTATAAATGGGCAAGAACATGACTGACTGCAAGTTAAACGACTCCTTTAACTTTATATTTCACCTTGAAAGTGAATAAATGAATCTCCCCCATAAAATGAATACATCATTCAGCACATTCAGCATCCTCAACACACCCTCCATATCAAAGTTAATGCTATCCTCAACACACCCTCCATATCAAAGTTAATGCTATCCTCAACACACCCTCCATATCAAAGTTAATGCTATCCTCAACATACCCTCCATATCAAAGTTAATGCTATCCTCAACACACCCTCCATATAAAAGTTAATGCTATCCTCAACACACCCTCCATATCAAAGTTAATGCTATCCTCAACACACCCTCCATATCAAAGTTAATGCTATCCTCAACATACCCTCCATATAAAAGTTAATGCTATCCTCAACACACCCTCCATATAAAAGTTAATGCTATCCTCAACACACCCTCCATATCAAAGTTAATGCTATCCTCAACACACCCTCCATACCCTTAATGTGCTCTATCTGGTGTTCTGCTTACATCACAAGTTAATCCTACTCCTTTGAAAGAATAACAGCTATTAAGATACCATGAGTAATTGAGGCATTCACATGATGTGCTGCTGCACTGTGCAAATTAATCCACTTGCCTCTTTCCAAAATGTTTTGTAGATGTGCCTGTTAGACAGAGATAGCTTGGTGCATTAGAGTGCTGGCTTGTTCTTCGCCCTTAATCTTCCACTTTAACATCTCCAAAGTGTGGCCTTTAAAACGTCTTCAGCTTCAAAGTAAATACCTCTTTAACCTTCCCTGATGCACTAAGCTGGCTCTTTGTTTTTTGATCTAGTACAGACCAAAATTGCATCAGATTCTTAATGACTTGGGATCTGGGGGTTTAAGCTAGATGGGTTTGGATGAGCTCAGAATGGAAACTGGTGTTACCTTTAGAACATAAGAACATAAAGTTTACAAACGAGAGGAGGCCATTCAGCCGATCTTGGTCGTTTGGTTGTTAGTAGCTTATTGATCCCAGAATCAAGCAGCTTCTTGAAGGATCCCAGGGTGTCAGCTTCAACAACATTACTGGGGAGTTGGTTCCAGACCCTCACAATTCTCTGTGTAAAAAAGTGCCTCCTATCTTCTGTTCCGAATGCCCCTTTATCTAATCTCCATTTGTGACCCCTGGTCCTTGTTTCTTTTTTCAGGTCAAAAAAGTCCCCTGGGTCGACATTGTACCTTTTAGGATTTAACTTTGTTAAAGTATGATTAGAGCCTGAATTAACTACGTTTGCTTCCAGTGCCACTATATTTCTAATATAATCTGCTTGTCATCAATATCCTTTCAATGATAGTGACAATCTTTGAAAAAATGGATGGCAGCAAGTCTTCAGACAGAATCGTGTGTCTCCTGACACCCGCTTCACACTTTGGCATATTAGTTCAAGGAACATGTTGGACAGGTGTTACTTTGTTTCTGAAATTGAAAGCTCCAGCACAAGTCATTGAATGTGTTTAGAAATTATTTGAGGTTTTTTTTGGTCTCCCTGAATTCCACAAGTCACTGCTCTTCAAAAAAATAGGGCCCTTAGTGCACTGGAAGAACTTCCCAGACAGTAAAAACAGACAAAAAACATGCAAACACACACACCCTTTCTATGATAAGAAGGGCCAGCATCTGAAAGCAGACAGCTGTACCTGAATAGCAGCCAGGTTCTTTTGCTCTTGTGAGGGCGCCTGATGGACAAAGCGAAGCCAGCTTGCATGCCGTGGATTACTGGCATCCAGAATGTAAAGCACTTCTCCTTTACTCCCACGAACCTGAAACATCACAAGTAAAACAATGAGTTTTAATATCTACATGCTGAGATAAGGCCAGTGCAATATCTTCTTGTTACTTTAGCCGGTTTCCATCAATTTACCTTTCGAGTACAAAGAACTTTAGCCGGTTTCCATCAATTTACCTTTCGAGTACAAAGAACTAAGACATTGGGAACAGTACAAATCATCTTCTTCTCCTTTATTTCTCCAAAACCATGTTTGCAACATATACAGATATGGCCAAAAGTTTTGCATCACCCTATCGAATTAACTAATTTTGTACGGACCATGTACAGATTTAAAATTGAGTTTCCCACAGTATATGGGATTTTGAAATGACTGTTTCATAACTTCAATAACGTCATTTTAGAATGTAATATGAAACTAAATGTACTGGTTGAAAATGAATGTTTTGGCAAAAGCATTAACGTTCCTTTGATATTGCAAATTCGCTTTTTCATGCTTAACAACTATTCAGGAGAAGAACACAACACCATATGAAATATCCAACCATTTTAAAACGGTAGGCTGCGGGGCAGATACTAATGTTAATATAAGCTAAGGAGACTGAAAAGATATAGCTTTTTAACTTACGTAGGACACATTATGGATCACAATTTATCATTATTCTGTGCTGTCAAATGAATTAATGCATTGGGAAACAAACATGTATCTAAACAGAGCTATTTACATCATGATAATATTATCAAAGAACACACTCCCAATTTACCGTACATTTTGAAAATACAAACTTAACAGAAAGGGCTGCAGGGCAACACAGACATTGGGCTCTATTCATCAGTGTCGGTGTTTAGAATCTTTTAAGAAATCTTTTCCGAACATTCCATGTTTACACCTTTTCCTTAAATCATGAGCGATACATGAAAGTTTTACTTTGAAAAACCGACAGAACACGCTTTCTGTCAGATTTTCATGCATAAATTAAAATAGACGCTACCCACGGACCGCCCACGAGACAGAACAATCTGAAGAAAAGGAAGCCAAGTCGATCCACGAATTGTGGATGAAATGCAAAAAACTGCAAACCAACTTTGAAGAATGAATCAACTGCAAGGGTCAGCAACACATTAAAGTTTGCTGCACAGTTAAATATATTATAATGGTGATGGTCACCGAATTGTAAATATTAAGGATTCGCTGATTGACTGTAGCCTCAGCATCATTGTGTGCATAAATGTTTCTCTGAATCGAGTCGCGGTAGATGTTATTACTGCTCCTATTTTATGTGTAAATAGTTGATATTTCTAAATAACTAGCATCTACTCATATGAAACTTGTGTATTTATAACTACGGTACGTATACTACGTAAATTATTTTACCTGTGAAATACAAACATGTCATAATTACATATTTGTTTATGTAAATCATGACTACTGTCACAGACACCCATAGTTATGTATTATGTATTTATTTTATTTTGTAATGCTACAGAATTAGTGTAATGATCATGAACCATGTAATAAGTATGGCAAGTTTCATGAGAATATTTGATTTTTATTTTGATTTATTGTCAAGGTTAGGAAACCTAAGGAAATAATTGTACCTAGGTGGCAGTAGTTTAAAAATATATTTCATTCTTTTGGAAATCGTATGTATTATCAATGTTTTTAACATGGGCGTTTTGCCCCATCCAACTCGTGAAACTTTGTTTTTGTAACTTGTAAGGTATGAATAGTTGGCAAATAGTGTTTTCAATTCTAAGCATTATTCGACATTGCCACACTATAATAAATAAAACTGCTAAGCTTTATTTAAACCAATGATTATAGTTTTCAGGAAAAAAATGAAATACACCCTGGTTAATGAATATGAATCAATATTCAAGTAAGATATGAAAACCTATTTTAATATTACCCATTTAATAAGCTAATTTTTTTATGAGCGTTTAAACCTTAGGCATGACATACAGCTATGGCCAAACGTTTTGCACCCCTCTATAGAATTAACACATTTTGCTTCATAAAGTCGAATGAAACCTGCTGAATAATGTTACATTAACATATTAAATTACATACCGCTTTGTAGTTTTCCATATACGGACAAAAATGTAAAAATGTGACATGTCGAAATCTAACATAAAATACTTTTGCAAGATTACGTGATAAATAAAATATATAAATTTTGTTCTTTTTTTTTTTTTTTTTTTATTTATGTCTCAGTTCTAAAATTCTAGGTGCTGCAAAACTTTTGGCCACAGATGTACTTAAAACTGAATCAGAACAGGAACGCTTGGCAAAAATTGAAAGTTTCTAGAGATATTTGTATTTTTGTCGCAGTGGCAAAAATGTTGTGGCTACACCAGTGCTCCTTACTGATCCCCTCCGGGTCTCTGGAACGATGCAGTAGAACCCCAGTGCCATTTGAACTTTGATGTGCACTGGTAAAGCATGTTCTAGCCGTTTGGCTTTCAAAATCTCCCCTCAGTTCCTCACACAGGTTGAAAATTGCAGCTGTATCTAGTCTGATTCTTCTTTTCAACTCAGCATTGGGCATGGTTAGATAAGAAAGAATGTTGCATAGCAGCCTTGTTTTCGAGGTCATTTTTGCATTGGCATTTTCTGCCAATGCCGCACCCCCGCATGTTTTATGTTCGTGTTAAGAACAGCTGAGATGTGGTGTTAAGCATCGACTGAAAAAAGGTCCTTTTTACACCACAAGTGTATGATGAATCGCTTCCCTTTTCCCACTTTTACAGTCAATGATATGCAAATTAGGAAACTGACAGTTTTTTAGGATTTGTCGGATTGTGGAAAACAGCCCATTGTCACGCCAACTGCTACTTTCACCAATACTGTCAGTCTAATTACACACAGCACTGTAATTAAACTAAGTACATGCTTTCAGAATATATACAAATATCCCAATGCATACGTAGGCTATTATTAAACATGAAGGCAGCAAACGCCGTCTGTCTGCGCAGCAAATACACAAACATGAAATACAGACTTCACAAGTTTATCATTATTATTAATACATTTCTCAGTTGTAACTCAGGTATACGAATGGCTTATCACTGATCAATTGAATATAACCCTACACAGTCTGTTATGCATTGGTGATGATGGAAGTCTATACACTTCAGCTATCTCAGCCTGTCCCGGTGTTATGCCAAGAAAAGTGTCTAATCGGTGACACAGAGCCGTCTGGTCACCCCGTAAGATCGACCTATGGGTAAGTAGGAAGATTTGAATCTGATGACAGTAGCTTAGCTAGTCAGTTTAAAAAAATTAAATAAAGAAATTAATAAATAAAGCATTTCAACAGCTGAATTTAGCGCATGTCCAGGACGGGTTCCATTTAAACAGTATTACATGTCTTTACAGGTTAGTAATATTGCCAGTGTCATGTGAAAAGCAACATTCAGATTTATTCATTTTTTATCGACTGATTTGGGACTTCAGAGATCGGAATTGAACACATTTTATTAGCATTGGTATTTACTGAAATACCGTGAATTCACATGCTTAAATAATTAACTTACCAAATTCTTGTTCTGACGGTGAAAATCAATGCCTGTCTAGTGGCTTACACCTTTAAACTTTGCGTCTCCATACATAACGGATATAATAAACTCAATTTACTATCGATCACTCCATACATGTGAAAGAGCATGTCTGGATAAGATTCTTTAGCGTGATCCAGTTACCCTGGTGCTAAACGTCATGGGAGCGGTGCTTCGCACATAATGCAGATTCCTTTCTTTCATTTTTTGGTTTTTTGACGCCTCCCTAAATTTGCTGCCCTAGGCAGCTACTTAGTTTGCCTAGGCCATTATCTGGGCCTGGCAATACTCATATTGTTATGATTCTAAAGTCCTTAAAACTGTACTTTAAATGGAACAAGGCTAAATTTAAGTTACCATTGAAATTGTAACATAGTGCTTGCTTTTATTTTATTGTAAACAAAATGCATTCATGCAGCTCGCTCAGTCGTTCAGTCTCCTTTGGCTTGAAAAACAAACTTGTGCTTTGTTTTAACTTGAAAATCTGCTTCACCTCTGGATACATTTGTTGCTACAGTAATTTTGCCTTCTCCATGTCACCAAAATTACAGGGCAAAGGTCCTGTGTTTTCATCAAAATTAGGGGCAGACGCGTTTTGCCCTAGCGTTGGAGGTTTGCCTCATTATCAAAATCAGACGCATAGAGTTAATTAAATGGACACTGTCCAGTACAAAGAGCTTTGTATGGCTGTGTTATCTCCAGAGCAACATATAGGAGTAGATTCCATAGTGCTGTAACTTCAGAGATGGTTTGATAAAATTGTACAAAGGAAAAGTACTTTGGGAATCTGAGACGCTTTTAAAAAGTTTCAGAACAATTATGTCTTTATATATCTTGAAACAAGACTTAAAACAATACTAGTATAATTTGTATAAGCTATTGCACACAAGGAGGAAACTTAGATTAAAGGTCATCTAAAAGGGCTTATTGGCAAGATTCATACATACGTGGAGCATGAGTAACACAGCTCTCCGGTTGCATGCAGACAACATCTATTCGGGAATCGTCTTCAACGCAGACGGTTTATATACAGTATCATAAACAGCGCTGGAGAATGTGGTCCTCTTGGGACAGAAATGCCCTGTTTGTGCCACTGCGGTATTGAAATAGGAAAATCAAGGAACCTACCTCCCACATTAATCTAGGATCCATGTTGTCATCTAACTCCTGGGGCATTCTCTTCTCACCTGCAAAGGGACCAAACTTCTCCCCCTTCAAAGAAGGAAATGTAATAAATTAGCTTACTGCATTGACTTATATTACTTTGGTGCTTCAAGGTTGGCTCACCGGAAGTGTCACACACACAACGTTTTGGGGTTCAAAGCCGGTAGGGAGATCCCTGTGATATTACCATCACTTTCAGAATTTAATTAAGTTACATTTTCTTTAACTTTGACTAAAAAACAAACCATCAAGCTCCATCAGTTTGCCTTGAGCTGAATTTGAAACATTAAAAACTGTTCCTCTGGAAACATCAGTAATGTGTGCAGATGTGCAAGCTCCTGTCAACTGAATCCTCACTACCAGCAAGCAGACTGAAACAGAGACATGCTGCTAATCCCAGTAACTAGTAATCTATCTATATACAACTCAGAGAGAGAGAGAGAGAGAGAGAGAGAGAGAGAGAGAGAGAGAGAGAATCATGGTTAATTTCATAAACAAAAGATGGGCGACTCTCTATGTCTACTTGTTATAGCAACTGTATAATGTTTACCTACCCTATCCAACTACATTTCTATTGTTCAGCAAAAATCGGGTCTAAAAAACGGTTTTACAATCAATACGACTTTGAAGTATATTTAATTTACAATGAGACATTAACCAGAACCCGAATATTCTCCAATAATTTGATTTGCATAATAAATTGCTACAGCGGTAAACTGTAGTTAAACCCTTTGAGGGGCTGGGAAAGGTACTGCCTACTTATGAGTGTCTGCGATTTAAAAAGAGCCCCGCCGCTGATACGTGGCACTGCAAACTGAGGACTCTCCAGACAGTCAGTACAAAGTAAAGCAAGCCAGCTGTTGTGAAATACTACATTATTATTCCGGTGTTCGCTCATCATACACAATAGTTAGAAATAGAATTGTGTTTGATGCAGTGAATATACATTGCATTTTAATAAACCAACCTTTTTCACCCTTCTGGCGGTGTAAAGACCGATTCCGTCTTGGACCTGAGAGGACTTCAAAGAAAATCTATCTGGAACATACATGCCGAGCATTTTCTTGATTTCCAAACACACATCTATGAGATAATAACTGTTATGTCTCTCATTTGCTGTGCATTCGGTTTGTTGTTTTAACTGCGTAAAGAAGTTGAAGTTAATCAAAGTTTTTCAGTCGTGTCTCCGCTTCCATGTTGTTGCAGTCTGGCTGAGCAGAATAGTGTGTTCCTATTGGTTAAAAGTTTGTGTCCAAAAACATATCCGTGGAGAGCAGGACTAGAGGCGTGTATCACTTGGGTTGCAGTCTAATAACTGTACAGTAACAAAGTTATCAAACTAACCAGTAAATGACTGACTTCTTACTCCACATACCATTTCAACAACCCTGCATTAAAACCTCAACTGTTTACCGATTTACACCTTTTTTCTGATATAGTTTTGCCTTTTGTGAATTCCTGATTTTTCATTCACACAGATACTGTAGACAGGGGCGTCATTTGCTGTGACCCCCCCCCCAGCACATAATATAATCACAAACAAATAAAATACGTTTTTCAAACATCATTATTTTCTAATCTAACCTGGATTTAGAATGAAGTCGGCGACGGTTGCTATGTGATGTAACTGCTCGCGCTCTCGAGGCGTCGGCGGCATTCATTCATTTTTGATTGCTAGTTCATCGTTGTCCCGTGATTATATAGACAGCACAGAATTACATTGCAGTTCTAATAGTATAATTGCATTGACTCCATGATGAGTCAAAGGGTTCCCTTTCAATTCGAAGATGACCGCCAATGATACTTTTGGTATATGCCTGCTTGTCAGGTATGAGATGAGCATTTTATATCAAAGCTGCTGATAGGCCCCTCCGCGGAGTGACGTCCTCGGTCCTGCCTCACCGAGGTAATAAATAATCACTGCGCAGAGACGTCAATCTCTTTTGCTTTTCATAGACAGGTAGGTAGGTAAGGTGGGTGATATTACTCTAAGCTTTTTCCAGTTGTGATTGACTCTTTAGTCCTTAGAGGTCCATTTATTCAGCTGCGTCTCAGGCGCGTCAGGTCCAATTTATTTTCACATGCGCAGTTTATTTTATATCAACGCATATCAACAGGACACTCAGTACTGCATCTCCAGCCCCGCCCCACCCCTTGTTCGCAGTATTTTTCACATACCTCTTCATAGTAGTGCATACTGATAAATCGTCTCCTGATCACTCGTTTTATCACCAAACTCCTCAATAATGCGATCCAAGCATCTCCAAGAGCACAGCCGCACTTGCCTCCATGGAGGGAGCAGAGGAGGAGGGCTTGCACAGAGGAGGAGGGCTCGCACAGTTCCCTCCAGTGGACTCCACCATAACGGCCTTAGTGAAAGCCTCCCCAGTGGGAGGTCTATCTAAGGATCCTATATGCCCTAACGGCCAATCACAGAAGCCCACCCGAAAAAGGCCTACGTTGCTGAAGCGCAGGTGACATGCCTAGCAAACACAGGAGGCCTCTTGACGGCCTACCTGGACGGCATGTTGCATTCTGTTACCGTTCCCTGTTACCATTTGCACCTTAAACTCCTGGGTGCTCGCCACTGTACAACCGGCTACGCACTGCAATTCCACTCGGGACCTCCTCCCTTTCAAGGGATCACGTTCACATTTATTTCTTAGGAGACGCCCTTATCCAGGCGACTTACAATTGTTACAAGATCTCACATTATTTTTACATGCAATTTCATTACTTTTTACACATTATTTTTACATACAATTACCCATTTATACAGTTGGGTTTTTACTGGAACAATCTAGGTAAATTACCTTTCTCAAGGATACAGCAGCAGTGTCCCCCACCTGGGATTGAACCCACGACCCTCTGGTCAAGAGTCCAGAGCCCTAACCACTACTCCACACTGCTGCACACATCCATGAACAACCCTCTCCAGGTCTTGGCCCTCAAACAAGAGGTAGAAACAGTACTTCAAAAACAAGCCATCTGTCTCGTAGAACACACCTCTCCAAGAGAGGGGTTCTAGTCAAGGTATTTCTTGGTGCCAAAAAAGGACGGCGGCCTTCGCCCCATCCTAGCCCTGAGACACCTCAATGGGTTCTTGAGAGAAAGGAAGTTCCAGATGGTCACACATCGCCACATTTTAGAATGGTACTGTGCTTGTACTGGTTTTAGAATGGTACTGTGCTTGTACTGGTTTTAGAATGGTACTGTGCTTGTACTGGTTTTAGAATGGTACTGTGCTTGCTCCTAAACAATGCCTAAACGCCTTCAGCTAAGAAAGCAGAGACGCGCCCATTCAAATCTGGTTCGTTATGCTGTTTTCGGTCTTTTACATCTTTTTAAATTTAATTTATCATATTTTCCAGTCTTTTACATCGTTGTTAATATAATTTATCATATTTCTCCACTATTAAGAAAATGGTATGCACAAATGTATCATATGCAATACACTGGGTCTTGCACATTTTGTTACTTGTGCAACCTTGCGGTGGGCTTCTCATTTTGTCTTTTTCGTCGTGAATTTGTTTTTCTTTTTAGAGAAATTGATTGTCTGTTTCCAGTGTAAGTTTGCAAAAAAATTATGTACAATTAATGGTAAATGTACCTCTGTTTGACAATAGGAAAACATCCATCAGATCGCAATTGATTGCACATGTACCAAAATCTGACAGCATACCACTTTCAATGTGACAACATATCACTTTCTGACATTACATAGGTCAAGTTCTGATGATGTAGCACTTTCTAACACTACACCGGAATGCATGGCTGTTCTATCTCATCATTGTCTTTTTTCACAGTGGATCAGCAGAAAATGATATTTAAGGTGATATGCACTACAGTATTTGATACATTTTGGTTGAAATTCACTGTTAGAATTACTGTTTTAAAAATGTTACATTGCTTAAATAGACATGTATTTGGAAATAAATGATTAGGCAATATTATACATGGAAATTAATGTATTTGTTTTTAGTAGCACATTTTCGCCATATGCAAATGTTGCTATTAGTTCGTCAAATAAAAAGGTTTTTTTCGTGCATGAAAAGGGTCAAAACATACCTGCATACAGCTAATGGGGACGAGAGGTTGAGCGATCTTTTGGTCATTGCGAGCCAACCCGATTATTTTAGTTTAATCGTGATTATCTGTGTAAACATGTTATGTATATTTGTCCCTAAAGCCAGGAATTTCTTCTGCCTGGGTGTTATTAGCTACTTGCCTTACAGACATCAAGCATTGAATGTCATAGAATTTTCGAATGTTGAATTCAGATAAAACAGAGGTTGTGCTAGTGAGCTCACAGAACCAACTAAAAGGAAATGTGGGATTACATGAGCTCAACCCTTGCAGTCTCTCATCAAAACTAAAACTAGAAATTAAGAGTTTGGGAGTCCTGATCTATCATTTGAAGTTACTAAAGTATCGTTTTTACCATTTGAGAAATATAGCCAAACTTAGACCAATTATTTCTGCATGTGATGCTGAGAGACTAATACATGCCTTTGTTTCATCTAGAACTGATTATTGTAATGAACAAGCTTGCAGTTTGTTCAGAATACCGCCGCTGGAATTCTGACTAAAACCAGGAAAGGTGAACATATTACTCCTGTTTTGGCCTCTTTACATTGGCTCCCTGTGCAGTATAGAATAGAGTTTATGATTTTGCTGTTAACTTACAAGACCCTGAATGGATTAGCACCTAGTTATTTGCAGGAGTTACTGACCCCGTATCTTCCAAACCGCACTCTGAGATCACAGGATGCGGTGCTGCTGGTTATTCCTAGGGTCAACAAAAGCAACACAGGAGGTAAGGCTTTTTCTTGTAGAGCTCCAAAATTATGGATGCTCTGCCTTTGTTTGTCTGGGGAGCTGGGACTGTTACAGTTTTCAAGTCAAGACTAAAAACACACTTTTATAAAATGGCTTTCTTTTCTTAGTGGGTTTTAATGTAATTTTAAAATTGCTGCTTTTGTATTATGTGTATACTGTTATTTAAGTATATTACTTAAATTGTCTGATTGTGGCAGTTTTAAGTGTTGCATGCTATATAAATGTATTGTGTTTTTTTCTGCTATGTACTGTACAGTGCTTTGCGATACTTTTGTATAAAAAGCACTATATAAATGCAATAAATAAATAAAATAAATAAATAAATTTAAAACTTTGCTACTTGTTTCTACTTTGATGCTTATTTAGCAGTTCATGTTCACTGATTTATATTTGATCCAAAGTGTCATTCTTTGTGAAAAGCAGGTGAAATGTATCAAACTTAACTCGAGGCTGTAAGCATGTATCAAATCTGGTTAGATGTATTCACATGGAATCTCGAAAATAAAGAGTTAAACTGAGGCTGTGTGGTCCAGTGGTTAAAGAAAAAGGGCTTGTAACCTGGAGGTCCCCGGTTCAAATCCCACCTCAGCCACTGACTCATTGTGTGACCCTGAGCAAGTCACTTAACCTCCTTGTGCTCCGTCTTTCGGGTGAGACGTAATTGTAAGTGACTCTGCAGCTAATGCATAGTTCACACACCCTATTCTCTGTAAGTTGCCTTGGATAAAGGCGTCAGCTAAATAAACAAATAATACATGTGTAAGGGGTTGTTTTTCCCTCCAAGGACAGTGGCCATCAGGGGCCCTTGACTAACTCTGGACCACTGCCCTAAGGATCCCAATGTAACTCGGTCTCTGAGCTCGGTACACCAACACACACACACACAAAGGCAAGATCAAAAGCTTTGTTATGGAACACACAGTCACTCGATGGATCACCATACAAGTGCACCTCTGCATGAAAAAAAACAGTTAAACTCCTTAACCCAGCCACCCTTAACAGTCTTGACTTTACTGAAGTTATACTGCCCCCAGGACCTATAGTATACACTCCACTAATTACGCTCTTAAAAACCTATCAATAAGTGGTATAAATAGTTTAAATAGTTTAAATAGTTAAAATAGTAAAAGGAGGAACAATATTAGCAGCAATATAGGGTGAATAATAATACTAGGGACAATAATAATAATATACATAAAACAATAATTGTTGACCAAGTTTTCTTCAACCCCAGATTCATACAGTATAACCTGGTTCACAGCCTAAAACAATTATATCACCCCCCGGAGTCTCTAAATGTCTTCTGGCAACCAGCCTTTAAAAAATACAGTACTTGCATCTGATGCTAATTGTAGCTTCCGTTCAGGTGGATACTGTTGGTGCATGCACCAACAGTATTCAGAAAATCCGGTTGTCCCCCTCGGCCTGGCTGTAATAATCACATCCTGCTGCCGCAGCTGCCAACAACAGGGTTCTGGCCTAACAGTCCTGTTCCACTCTCCCCGTTCTGCCCGCACTGATCCAGTCCCCAGTTGTGAATATGAATTCCTCCTGCACCGCACAGCTCTGTTAAAGCCTTGCCCAGCTCCATCCCAGTCTCTCTTGGGGCGCCACCCACCCTGGAAAGCAAAAGGAAAGAAAAAACAAACGGCCTTTACTCGGCAATCTATTTGTCTCAGCATGCAATGGGTATCCTTAATGGGTTAAAGCCCCAAGTTAAATTGCCTTCTCGGCCGGTTACTGCAACTTAATTTTTATGGCTGTTTAACCCAGCGTTGAGATGTATCACTGCCGTCCCCAATCCTCCTGCTGTTGTTCATGCCCGAGTGGTGCTCCCTCTCTTGGTTTCACAGCAGTACACAGCTGCTGCTGTCCTTTTCAGTTCGCTCACTCTGTCTCTCTCTGTGCTTGCTTGTACCACCTATTTCCCTGTCTGCTTTCCAAACCAGTCCTTCTTATTGGGCACCCGATTAAGAAAGGTGGCGCTTTCCTTAAAGCGGTAGGCTCCTATACTGTGACCCTGTGTGAATCGGGGCAGAAGGATAAAACCAGTTTGTTACATTGCCCCCTGCTAAAATGATGGTCATCCCTGACTATCCCCCTAGAATTCAATAAACTGGGGTGGCCATTGTCCCCTACCCGGCTGCTGAGACCTACGTAGCCCTACCAATGACTCCGGGATAAGTCTGCTTACTACTGTAGGGGATTCCGGTGGAACTACAGGGGTAACCCTGAACAACTCAGTGGAGGATTCTGGACGCTCAGACTCCCCAAAGTGGGGGCACATCCCCTGGGGGTGCGGAAGAGTCAGTAAGGGGGGTGCGACTATGACTAAAGGGGCAGTTCTGTAAACTTTTTTTTTTAAAGGCTATACACAAATAACAGCTAATTATTCCAAGTTCTTACCTTACAAATGAGCCGTTGATGAACACTCTAGGACTTGTAGAACCGGAGAAGTTATGATTAAAGAGGCGAGTGTCAGTGAAACAGCAGTGAACAGAGCTGAAATGGCGGCTTCCATGTATTATTATTATTATTATTATTATTATTATTATTATTATTATTATTTATTTATTTATTTCTTAGCAGATGCCCTTACCCAGGGCGACTTACAGTTGTATACAAAAAATACATAGAATTACAGTACAATTAAGAGCAAGATACAAAATATAATGACTTCAGTCCTAGTAAGAACAAATACAAAACACAGTACGATTTGATATCGGGGGAAGGTCTAGAGCAGAGAACAGTGTTGATAGTTAATTAGACACGAGTGCAAGTGAAATACAAAATGTTACAGATTGGGTTAAGTGCAGGATTAAATACAGTAGAATAAAGAGCAGATAAGTGCAAGTTAAAGTACATTAAAGGCAGAGTGCTATATTGTCCAGAAGGGGAGAGTTTCACAAGTGCAAAAATAAACAAAAACAAACACTAATGTTTTGAAAGCTGTTTTTTTTTCCGCCCCAATGTAAATCGCTTATTTTTTCCTAGATTTAACCAAAAAAAAGGTCCAGATTTAGCTAAATACATAAATGTTAACAAACACATTCTTAAAAGTCGGAGGAATGGCGCGAGCGAATAAAACACAATTAAAAATATTGATTTAAATGTCGTAATGCACACCGCAAGTAACGCCAGCAGCGCGAATGAAGCAAGCAAATATAGAAATACATTTGTTTTATTTGGATTCGCCCGACGCCCCGTTCACATCGCAATGGACCAATCAGAAATAAGGTCAGAGGTAGTGGCTGACTGTCTGTCGCGCTCACGCAGAGATTACCACAGAAGTAAAATAAAAAGACATCAATGAGAATTTATTTATTAAAATCGAAAAATATAATATTATTTATGATGCCAGTGACCGTAGTTATAAAAAAAAACAATAAAAAGAAGGACACCACATGGCAAGAAATAGCAGAACAATTGTAAATTGATGGTATGTCTATCTCTCTTTATTTCACCTTAATTTTGGTCAAAGTGACGGGGAGCACCACACACTGGTTTCGTATTTCTGTAAAGTGACGCTTCTTTGTTTTAATAATTTGACCAGTAATAACAATCATGTTATCTCTTTAACAAGCTGGTGGTATTCCCCGAACTGTTTACTTTGTTTTAGTGTGTGTACCCATACTCTTTGTGCTTTGTTTATTTATTTGTTCTCCACAAAAGGAGACAGTCTTTTCTTTTCATGACGATAATGTTTTTCAGATGTATCTGTTAGGTAAATGTCCACTTGCCAAGTGTAAAAAAAATAAAAAATAATAATTCACAGATTTATTGGTTAGAAACCTGGGTTTAAAATGTCAGCTAAATGTTCACTTGCTAAGTGTAAAAAAAAACAACAAATAAATAAATAATTTACTGATTTTAAATGTTTAATTTGTAATACGGTTATGTATTTAAATCTGGACTTTTTTGTGGTAAAATCTCGGAAAAAATAAGCGATTTACATGAAATCGGGAAACAAAAAACACCTGTTAAAATATAAAGTTAAGGTCTATCGTTTTAATTGGGGGGGGGGCATTTAAAAAGTTTGCTGTACACAAACCACATGTTGCACTTCTCATTAGGAACTATACAATTACACTGTCTTTCTTCACTATTAAATCCCCCTAGCCTTAGGCAGACTGTCCCAGTGATAGATGTATGTAATGCTGCTTGCTTTGTCTAGTCTTTTTGCAGTGATCTCCAATACAATGCTTTAGACTAGATATTGTTTGATTTTCTGATCTTGTGTATGACAGAAAAGCAAGAATTAAGCTTTCCTTTATTCATTTCTCATTTTCGATCCCAAAAAAAATAAAATAAAAACAATCTTAGGGACATGTGTCTTACGTTGTTTTTAAATAAAGAAAACAGATTAGTCTACCTATTTATTTATTTATTTATTTGGAAAACACCTCTATCCAAGGCGACTTACAGGTGTTAAGGCCTCTACACATCGGACGTGATGTGACAAGGGAATGTGTCCTTCACAGCACCATGACAAAAAAAATAAAACATGTATTTTTGCTATGAGCCATTCACACTGCCTGCGATGCGATGGGTGACACTGAAGCGGCACTGAAGCGACAATAAAGCGATGTTAAAAAAGGATCGGTGTCTATTTTTGTGATTTTGGAACTGACCAATGAGGAACAGCTTCCCTTGCGTGCCTTCAGTAAACAGTGGTGGAAGAAAAGATAATTCTTGCAGTATCAAAATACCCGGAGCTGTACAATAAAGGACACACAAATTATAAAGACACAGCAATGAGGGAGAACATCTGGCAGCCAATTTCCAGGGAACTGGATATAGCTGGTGTGCATGATTCATTTACCTTTACTGAAATAAGTATTCTGAAAAGCTATTATGTGTTCTACATGTTTATTAGCTGTATAACAGGACTATCATACATGTGATTTTTTCCAGCTGATGATACAATCAGAGGAGAGTCACCAATCACGTGTGCCTGTTGCCACTGGTGTGAAAGGTAGTGTCACAGCGAAAGTACCATTTTATCACAGGACAAATCGCATCGCGTCCAGTGTGTGGAGACCTTCACAGGGGAGTGGTGCTGGAACTCCTAATTTCATATTTAAGTTTGTGCTCCGACATTACATTTCACAATGAATATTGGAGTCGATAAATAAACTGGTATGTGAATGCTTGAACTCCTAATTTAACTTACTGGACTACATTTCACACAATACAGCTTTATGCAATTATTTTAATGTTTTTTTTGTATATATAAGCCTGATAGTTTAACAGAAACACATGCTGGAAAAAGATCATAAATAAAATTGGATCTACCGCTGAATACAGGAATTGGGTATACCATATGTGAAGGGCACTCACCTT